>CM077259.1:5936963-6444463 GCA_039654775.1 Spinibarbus caldwelli
CCATCGAGGGTGGTGAGAGCGGAAGAACTACAAGATGTGTTTCGGGCAGTGAAAGGTGCCCTCCACGATCTTGTCAGCTCCTCATGCACTTCCGGAAAGAATGGCACCGGAGGGGGGCGCTGAGAACCAGCGCCACCCCCACCGAGGAACCACTCGCCCAGCCTCGAAGGATCGGGACACGGTGGCTTTTTAGGATTCCACACGAGCCCGACATTCTCGGCGGCCCGGGAAAGCATAGCCGTCATCTCTGGGTCTGGCACGGACAACGCTACCACACCCGAAGGGGGCAACGCAGCCGGGTCGTCATCCCCGGAGAGAGAGGGCCCGCCCTCCGATGCAGTGATCGACATCTGGTCGTCAGAGGGGGCACCGAAGGAAACGCGTGGCCAGCGCGCTCCTTCGGCAGCTCCACCGGCTGCGGAGTGCTTGAGGGGTGAGGAGCTCCACTTGGGGAAGCCCTCACCGTAATCCTCAAATCACCTCTGACTCCACCGGATCCAGTGTGCACGCCGGATCACGGCAGGCAGAGGGACTCTGCCATGTTTGACATAGCAGAGTCGCACTCCGAGATGGTCATGTCCCCGTAAGAAGAACATGAACCATCCACGAAAGCCACCTCAGCGTGCTGAATGCCCAGACACGTGAGGAAGCGATCGTGACCGTCCTGAGGCGCCAGGAAACGACCACACCCAGAAACGCACGGGTGAAAAGACATCTTTAAAAAGACGCGATCACCCGTGTTGCTCTTTTAGAGAAATTGCTCTTTCAGAGAAATGCTCCTTTAGTGCTGAAGCACGCAGGGGAGCTGGCCACCGCACACTCCTAGTGTGGCTGTCAGCAGGAAGACGATCTTTCTCTCCCGGACACCGTGACCACCGCTGCCGCGCCGTAACGCCCGCACTCGCTCGCAGAACACTCTCTTGGAAGGGAGAGCAGTAGCTTTAACCACTACCGCTCGGCTCCGAAGCGAAAGGATAATTGATGCGGTGCATCAGCTGCCTCTTATGCTCACGCTGTGATCAGCGGCAGCTGGATGCAATAATCGCATGCCAATGTCCATTGGCTCGTTTAGTTACACTCGAAGTGGATTGGTCTCTCTGGCGAGATCCCAATTTCGTCGGTCATCCGACGTGACTCGGAGTGACCGACTGAAAGGGGAATGGTAGTTCACTATTAGCTAATCAATAACTACTATTTTTTATATATATATATATATATATATCCTGGAGAACTACTAAGAACTACTGTATACAGGTTCATTATTAATGTGAATTATGCATAATGTATAATTAATTCTAAAATGAAGATCATGGTAACCCACTAGTAATGACTCAAGAATTACCAAATCCTCCTAAAGGAACTACTAATTATTTGGATCAGTATTCTAAAGTGAAGATCACGGTAACCCATTAGTAATGATTTAAGTGTTACCAAATCTAGCAAAATGGATTACCAACCAAAACCTTACAAAAACCTCAAAAATGACTTCAATGACTTCAGTCATTACTAGGGAGTTATCACGATCTTCACTTTAGAATACGGATCCAAAAAATGAGTAATTCCTTTAGAAGGATGTAATACCACCTGAATAGTTACTATCCAATACTTTACAAAACTCTCAAAAATTTACAATGACTTCAGTCATTACTAGTGGGTTACCATGACCTTTACTTTAAAAGTAATTATACATTATGTATTATTCATATTAATTATGAACCTGTATACAGTAGTTCTTAGTAGTTCTTATGGAGGTATGAAAAAATAATAGTTACTGATTAGCTATTAGTGAACTACCACATTCGACTAAGCATTATCACTTACTAATTCATTAATCAGAGTTTCTTGTTAGTTAGTAGTTACTAGAGTGCTAATATTGCGTTACTCATGTGTTCTTGTGTAGTTATTCATTAATGATGGAACAGTATTCTAAAGTGTTACCAAAGGTTTTTATTTAATGTACTATTATTTATAAGCTTTTTTTCCTTCTGGGGCCTGAAAAAGAGGGATTTTGGTCAATATTGTTAATTAAACAATATGCTGAATGTGTTTTGTGCTGGCACCTTGGCTGGTTTAGACCTGTCATGGATAAATAAATATGGCAATAAAACTGCCAATAGGTGGCAGCAAGTCCCTGTTTTAATAAATGATTTATTGAATCATTCAAATCAAACGATTCGTTCAAAACAGCTGATTGAATTAGAAACGAAACAGGTGAGTCCATCATCTGAATGGACCGTTGAACCGGCTCACTCGATTCATTCAAAAACAGATTCATTCAAGAAACGACAATTTTGCTCTGCACTGTTGTATAGAATTAATAGCCTAGCACATTTGTGCTCGTGCACATGTGCAAAATATTGCTTGTGCAATGAATATAACAACAGAACTCATGGGTATATTTTCTTTCATTGCTTGAATTATAAGGACATTTCTAATTACATTTGAATAGGCTTCATCGCTCAGTGAATGCTTTCTCGATAATGTCAGCTCTCCTATCATCTCTCAGTCCCAAATACAGCACAGTAGCATTTCAGGGAAACATCTTTAAATTCTAATAAGGAAAAATCATACCTTCTGTTGTCTTTTCAAAATTGGGCTTGAACCATTTTGTGCGAAAAACTTTGCTTGCTTCAGCTTGTTACAATACTGAGTTCTGACTGGCCAATTGCCGTTATTTAGTTAGTAAATTATCAAAATAAAGCAATAAGCCCCAAGAAGCCGTGGTGTACAGTGAATTTATAAAAGCTAAGGGGCATTGTTAGCTTCACGACGCGAAGCGGAGTGCCTAAAACCCCTTAGCTGTTATAAATTCACTGTAAACCACAGCTTCACGGGGCTTATTGCTTTTATAAAACGGTTATTCCATATACTTAGTAAGGTTTCACAAAATAAAACAGAGCAAATAACTGTATTATGATATAATATTAATAAAAACAGCATTCTTCCACCAAACAATGTAGTTCCTCAGAAACAGTTGTGGTTGGAACACACAAAGTAAACAAAGGTGTAGGTTTGTAGTGTAATTTACAACGGCTTGGAACGTGGCTCAACCAATCAGAATCAAGGACCGGAGCTATCCGTTTTATAAATAGAGAGTTTTAACATTTCATGTGCATGATAAGTTTTACATAATACACAATATTCATAATCCAAAGGGGATGGTAAGGGGGGATGGTGGTTTTACAGAGGGGATGTTTTTCGTCATTTTTCGTCATCCCCCCGCATCCCCCCTCAATTTGAGCCCTGTATATTACTATATATTACTATGTATGATTGGTTCATTATTTTTATTTTATTGTATTTTCTTAATATATATTCCTAATATTTTTACATATTATTTTTAAGTTAATTTTTTTCCCACCATATGTAGAGATAGATAGATAGATAGATAGATAGATAGATAGATAGATAGATAGATAAATTATTTATTTTTTTCCCCCTACCATAGTATATTAACAAATCGGATTCAGGACAGGCTTTAGGCTGAAACATAATTTCAGTCATTTTTTACTATGGTATGGTCATTTCATACTATATTTGAAACGTGGTACAGCCTTTTTTTTTCTTTCTTTTCTTTTTTGTTTTTGGTAAAGGCATTTGCAAAATATCAAGCTTTCTGTTGTGTACTTTATGAGCAGTCAGTGTGGTGCATTCATCTCAGGACTGTAAAAAGTCCCCTGGGGAAAGTTTATTACAGTGATTTACTGGCTAAGACTCAAGTTTGTCTTTGATTTGTTGTACTTTAAGAAGCAAAATAGGCTTGATATTTCACATAAAGGAAAAGACGAACTGCAGATCCTGGTGTATATTTTCCCCATGTGTGAAAAATGCTTATCCGAAACTCATTGTTTTCCTGAGCATCCATCACTGCCACAAGCAGGAGCCGTGCTGTTATGCAGACCTTCTAGTTGCGTTTGGCTCTGAATGAACTGGAAAATAAATCAATACCAGGCAAAATGGCCCAGCCGGCCCGGAGGGTATTCCGCACGGTTAGCACTGCACCTCCATGCTGCTCCGCTCAGTCGCTGCTGTTACGACTGTCATGTTTAGCTCTGCAGCCGCACATGATGCTGCATACAGCTACAGCCCTATAGAATGCTGGGAATTACTGCTATTGCATATCCAGATGGCAGAGTAATTAAGCATATAAGTGTCAAAAATGGCTAAAAATTAGTTGAAAGGGTTGAACTTGGTGGATTCTACAGGAAAAGATTGCAAGGGAAAAGAAAATGTGCATTTTATGCAAAACTAGAAGTTTCTCTTTGTTTTTAAAGGTATAGCTCACCCAAAAATTTAAATTCAGTCATTTATATCATTATTGTATGTGAAAGGAATGCCAATGGAAAATTTTTTGTAATTAGGCAGGTTTTTTGATTATAATGAAAATGAATGGGAACCAGGGGCTGTCAAGAAATAAAATAAAATAAAATAAAATAAAATGATAAAATAAAATAAAATAAAATAAAATTAGGGGATAGGAATTGGGGGGCTGTCAACCAATGCGATGTGATGCGATGCCATAAAATAACAAAATAAAATATTAAATTAAAGTAAATTAAATTAATATAACTTTTTTCTCATTTTAAAATGTATCCGAGGGGCTGTCAAGTGATGCGACGTGATCAAATAAAATAAAATAACCCCCCCCCCCCCCCCCCCCCCCAAAAAAAAGAAATGCCAAAGGTGATAATGAAAATATATAATATAATGTAAAATATAAAATATAAATATGTAATATAATATTTAGAATAATGAACGTGAATGGGAACCAGGGGCTGTCAAAAATAAATAAATAAAAAATAATATATACAAAAAATAAATAAATAAAAATAAAATAAAATAAAACAATTTAAATTAAATTACATAATAATATAAATTAAAATCAAATAAAAAAAGAATGAAATATACAATAAAATAAAATAATAAAAAAATAAGTAAATGACTTTTACATGAGCTTTCCAAATTTTGAATGCGAGATTCCAATTTTTTAAGCGTTATGATAGCTTTGTGCAGAAAACCAGCAGCAGTTTAGTTAATATTTACTTAAAATCTTGATGCAGTAAAACATTGTACGCTCTTTCTCAGACGTGAGCGCTTGAGCTTAGACAACATGCTCTGATTGCCACACAATTTTGATACAAACATAATTACTGAGCAAAGAGGAGATAATGGCTACTGCTGATTAAAATGATAAGTCTCCGAACCCGTGAAATCAGAGAAGTGAGGTGTGTTTTGACTGTAAGATGCTAGTAATATATCTGTGTGTATTTTAAGCAGCTAGCATGACGTCTGTGTTCTCCTGCCTCCAGGTGACTGGATATATTTTCACTGATTACTCTCTCTTTAAATTTCTCCCTCCTGTCTGCCTCTCTGGAACATCTTAATCCAACCTCTTTTACATTAGCCAGGGTGATTTCAATAGTCTGACAAGCTTTTTAGTGTTAGACTCCTTTGTTTTTAGACGGGAAAATAGCTTAAGAATGAATAGGATCAGGTCTTTGTGTCAGCATCTGTATGATGGAATAATAATGCTATCTATCTATCTATCTATCTATCTATCTATCTATCTATCTATCTATCTATCTATCTATCTATCTATCTATCTATCTAGCCGTCCTGTTACTAAAAGTGCTTCCTCTTACTGTTAGAGCTTCTTATGAGGTAAAGCAGGTCACTTTAGTAAAGGTGACACGAACACTACAGAAGAGAAATTGATTATCACACTTGTAATATAATCAAAATCTCTGTTCATCTCTCTAAATCGTTACACCTTTAGTTAACCTTGCAGCACGTTACCCATTTATCATGTGAATAAAAATGTGTTTACAAAGATGAAAACGCTCCCCGCTCTTTGAAGTTAATTGGAACCTCCTTAGAGCGTTGAAGGTGGGGTTTTTTTTTTTTTTTTTTTTTTCTGTTTTATTAAGTACCTAACAAGGTAAAAGGTTGAAAAGCTTTTTTAACATGCACTACCAGGCAAATGTTTGGACACAGTGGACTGTAATTATTTTTCATGTGGTCTTAAACCTTTTGATACAAAGGCTTCTGATTAAACGTTTATAAATAACATTTTATTTATTATTTTTATTTATTTTTTTATTTATTCCAATGGATTCCTTTTATCCCATCTGGAGCAAAAATATAAGTTTTATTTACTTGCGTACTCATTTATTTATTTATTTGATTACTTTTAAAAAAAGTTAAAATAAACTATAAATAAAATGTATATTTTATTTTTAATAAAAATATTAACCATAAATAAAAAAATAAAATAAAAAGTATTAATAACAAAAATAATCAAATTAAAATAACAAAACTGTATTATTCCAAATTTTATATATTTATTTAATTATTTATTTGATGACTTTAAAAAGTTAAAATAAAATATAAATAAAATGTATATTTTATTTTTAATAACAATATTAATAATAAATAAAAATAAAATAAATTATATTAATAACAAAAATAATAAAATAAAATTAATAAAAATATATCATTCCAAATTTTATTTATTTATTTATTTACTATTTGATGACTTTAAAAAAGTTAAAATAAAATATAAATAAAATATACATTTTATTTTGAATAAAAACAACAATAATAAATAAAAATTAAATAACAATATTAATAATAAAAAAATAATAAAATAAAAATAACAAAACATATATTATTCCAAATTTTATATTTTCAAACTTTTGGAATAAGTTTTTCAAATAGCAAAGAAGTCCGCTCATAAAGGCTGTATTTATTTGATAAAAAAATACAGTAAAAGAGTAATATTTTGAAATATTTTTGTGCAAAAAAAAACATTACAATTTAAAATAACTTTTTCTTTATTCATGTGATTTAATTTATTTCTGTGATGCAAAGCTGAATTTTCAGCATCATTACTTCAGTGTCAAGTGACATGATCCTTCAGAAATCATTCTAATATGCTGATTTGCTGCTCAAGAAACATTTCTTATCAATGTTAAAAACAGTTTTGCTACTTAATGTTTTTTGTGAAAAATGTGTAAGATTTAAAAATAAATAAAAAACCTGAAAAAAAAAAGAAATCAATACTTTTATTCACCAAGAATGCATTAAACTGATGAAAAGTAATAAAGTAACAGTAAAGATAAAGGTATTTATAATAATGTATTTATTCTAAAATGTTGAAAATATTACAAGAAAGTAATAGTAAAACTATAAAATAGTATATAAAATAGTCAAAAAAAAAAAAAAAAAAGAAATGAGGTGTTTCCAAACTTCAAACACAAGCTCGTTGATAAATATATTCTTATTACACATTAGCTTGCATGATGAGTCGCTTTGCTGGAAAACCCTGAGGGAATCACGTCCAAACCTCTGGTTCCTCCTGTGCTCTTTGGCCTGAGAGCGGCTCTTGGCTGGAGGCGCTGAGAGTCTGACTGACTTATCTCTCTCCACAGACTTCATTATCAGACGGAGATCAGGGGACCAGGACTCTCTACATGACCTACACAGCTGTTGAACCCGATGCCTCCACAGATTGGAGAGCTGCATTTTACTGCTGAAGTCAGTAAAGCACATCTGCTGAGTTGGTTTTTACCTTGGTGGCAGGCTTGTTCATAGTCTTGGTTCACTCATGAACACTCCGTTTCCTTGAATCCAGGTTGCAGGATGTGTATTATAACTACTGTGGAAATATTTAGTCAGGTATAACCTAAAAAATGTGTTTGATTTAATTTATCTGGTTTTATTACTACTGTATATATGATAATGCCGTTTACTAACCTGACAGCAACAGAAGTCATTTTTATAGGGCAGATGAGGTAGAAATAGCTCCTTTTGCAACCATTACTCCAAAACTGCTCATTTTCACTTTGTACAGTATATGCAGTGGTCATTTTTTCTTCTTTTTATGCCTTTGGCATACACTTTTTACCAAAGCAACTTTCACTGCATTCATTCTATAATAATATAAACAATATGATTATGATTCTAGTTCCGTTTAATTCTAAAACTGTATAAAAATAATTTTATTTATTAATTATTCATATTCAATTTGTTTTAAATGTTATCATATATATATATATATATATATATATATATATATATATATATATATATAAATCATAAAATATATATTATAATATAATAAAAATAATATAGTATATATTATAAAAATTGTATTATATTATAATAAAATTATATATATATATAATTTTATTATAATACAATTTTTATAATATATACTATATTATTTTTATTATAATATTATAATATATATTTTATGATTTATATATATATATATACACACACACACAGTGCTGCTTGAAAGTTTGTGAACCCCTTGCAGAATATGTGAAAATGTGAGTACTTTTAAGAAAATAAGAGAGATCATACAAAATGCATGTTATTTTTTTATTTAGTACTGTCTTGAGTAAGATATTTTACATAAAAGATGTTTACATATAGTCCACAAGACAAAAAAAAATAGCTGAAATTATTAAAATAACACTACGCAAAAGTTTGTGAACCGTTGGTTCTTAATACTGTGTGTGGTTACCTGGATGATCCACGACTGTTCTTTGTTTTGTGATGGTTGTTCGTGAGTCCCTTGTTTGTTCTGAACAGTTAAACTGAGCACTGTTCTTCAGAAAAATCCTCCATGTCCTGCAGATTCTTCAGTTTTCCAGCATTGTTTGCATATTTGAACCCTTTCCAGCAGTGACTGTATGATTTTGGGATCTATCTAAACACACTGAGGACAATTGAGGGACTCAAACACAACTATTAAAAAAGGGTCAAACATTCACTGATGCTCCAGAAGGGAACACGATGCATTGTTAATAAATTGATATATAAAAGAATAAAATATATACAAATTATTTAATATATAAATAACAAAATAATAATATATATATTATAATAAAAATGAAATAATATAGTGTATATTATAATTTAAATGTTCTCTAAATGTTCTGAAACAAGTAGTAAGTTGTAACATTTGAAAAAAAAAAATAATAATAAAAAGTTAGTTGAACATCCAACTCAAGTGAAATGTTTTCGAAAGTTTCCATGAATGATGTATAAATAACATTTTTGTGTGTTTAACGTTTTAAGAACATTAATATAGTCCACATAGCTTATCTTGGCAGAACATTAATTAATGTTCTCTAGAGAACATTCCCTGTTAACTTAGAGTTTCCACCAGAAGTGACAATATTTTGTTCTCTTGAACACAAATTGTTTTTATGATACCCCCCCCCCCCTTTTATACAATAAAAATAATAGTATTTTAAAGTTTAGTATTTTAGTGTACAGTAAATATAATAGTATTTTCATATAGATAGAAGTGCAAATCGCGAAACGACAAAAAGCAAAAATAAAATATTATGATTGTTTAAATAAATAAATAAATATCGTACAATAAGGCTCAATTTTACAGTTAATCACAGCATTATATTCAGGCAGTTTTAAGAACATTATTATAGACCACATAGCTTTGAACCAACATCCTATTATTATTACTGGATTATTATTATCTTGTCAGAACATTAATTAATGTTCTCCAGAAATTGTTCTCTGTTAGCTGGGAGTTTTCACCAGAAGTGACGGTTTTGTTCTCTTGAGCACAGATTGTTTTTATGATATTCTTTTTTTTTATTATTTATTTATTTTTCATTTGTACACAATAAATATACTAACATTTTTAAATTTCATATTTTAGGATACTATTCTATTTATTATATTTTCATATAGACAGTGCAATCGCAAAAAACAAAAAGCAAAAGTAAAATAATATGATTTAAATAAATAAATAAAATTAATTAATTAATTAATTTTTCCAGTTAATCACAGCATTAGATGCAGGCAGGGGAGATCATGACAAATTTGTGCCCAACATGGCATTATGGCCATAATATTCCAATTTTGTGCATTAATTAAATCTGCAACTTGAATGGAAACATATTTAGTGATTCCAGTCTTAGAAAGCATTGCTATAAAATAGAAATTTAAGTGCCAAATTGATGTAAACACTGCAATTCAAATTGCCTGGCAATCCTTGCATCATGAATCGTTATGAACTGAAGGCTGATATCTCCCTGCTAATTTTGTTTCTGGCTCTGTTTCTCAGTAAAATACAGAGATATGAAAAGTGTACCCATGCGTTTCATAAGCAGAACAAATCTCCAGGAAGAAGCTAATGAGTCTGACATATAAAGGCAGTGATCACAGAAACATCTTTCCAGCTAATTAAGAGAACCAGTATGGAGCGAACGCCTCACAGAGAGCCACAAAAAGCATGCTTATGAGAGATCAGAACAGCCTTCGCCTTTTGAAGAAGCTTCCAGAGAAAGTCTGACATTCTGTTGGTACAGCTTTTCCCTCAAAATCAATGCCATAAATGCCCTCGATATCCTTTTAACCTCTCACACCTCGTCTAAACTGAGATTGCAACCAATGCACCAGAACTAGAAAGCTCCCATTACAATCAACCTGCCTTTTGATGCACAGCTTCGTTGATGGCTGCGTTCTAGTTGTATTGCATTGTTCGCTTGCACTATAGACATGCTGTTGGATGAGAAAAGCACTATAGCATATCTTTAGAGATACTAAAGTGCAGCCCTGGCATGGCACAGCTCTATTTTTGTCTTCTTTCAGAGCAGATAAAGCCTGTAATCTTGCTGTGATCACAGTCGGACCGTTGTGTTGTGAGCAGACAGGAGCGCATCATTTTAGATCAGCTCAGATGAGTGAGGATCAGGATGGGAACTTCAGTTAAAGGCTTAGTTTATGTAACCGGACCTGTTCATATGGGTCGTCTGTCTGAATGCTGCAGAGGAACATGGGTTGTTATGGTTAACTAAAACTATTAAAAAAGTGGTAAGACTTTACAATAAGGTTTCATTTGTAAAAATCTGTTAACTACATCAGTTAACATGAACTAACAATGAAAAATACTTCAAAAGCATTTATTAATCTTAATGTTAAGGTCAACATTTATTAATACATTATTGAAATAAAAAGTTGTATTTACATTAGTTAATGCACTGTGAACTAACATGAACATTTTTATTGGTTAATTAGGTTATTTTATAGGTTAATAACTGCTGTAGAAATTATTTATTATTTTTTTAGTTATTGCTTCATGTTAGTTAATGCATTAACTAATGTTAACAAATGAGACCATATTGTAAATTTTTACGAACAAGGTCAAAAAGTAAATAAAATTAATATTAACTGAAATAAAATAAAATAAAATATAAAGCATTTAAACTTTATTTTATTTATTAACTTATTTTATTTATTAATAATTTATTTATTATCAATTCTCACTTTCATTTAGATAAACTTAAAATAACCTACACTGAAATAAAAATTAATAACAACTATATAGACATTTAAATAACAGAAAAAATAACAGTGACAAAAAAAAAAATACTAAATATTTTAACTAAAATTAAAACAGAAAATACATAAAAAATTCAAAATATTAAAAAATGTGATATTATCTCAGTGATACTGAAATAACATTGTCAAGAAATGAGCCTTTTCATGCTCCTAGCCATCACAAATTCAGATGCTTTTTCTCATTTTTCTTTTTCTTCTTTACGGTTTTATTTTTCTGTTGTGGAAAAAGTTTCGAAAATGTCCTTTTTTTAAAATACTGATTTTCACTGAATGTTCAGCATTCAAAATCTAATAATTTCATTGTAATACTCACACCCTGATTTGCATCTAGTCTTCTTTCTTCCATTTATTTTCATATTGAATTGTGATTGGTTGCTTCTTTCTTACATTTGTTAAGCTGTCTATATCTGTCTTTTTCACTGGAAAAGATCCTAGCGTTGCATTCTCAATTGCATGGATGCATGTTGTGCCATAACAACAGCAAATACAGCATTTCATTTACACAACTGCTTAACATCTAAAACTTCACTCTTAAAAATAAAGGTGCTTAAAAAGATTCTTCACAGCAATGCCATAGAAGAACCATTTTTGGTTCCAAAAATAACTATTCAGTCAAAGGTTCTTTAAAGAACCATCTCTTTCTTACCTTTTTATAATCTGAAGAACCTTCTTTTGCCACAAAGAACCTTCTGTGAAACAGAAAGGTTCTTCAGATCTTAAATGTTCTTTATGGAACCATTTAGACAGAAAGGTTCTTCTATGGCATTGTGAAGCATCTTTATTTTTAAGAGTGTTGCTTAAAACGTTAATACTATTGTTTTGCTGCCTTGGATGTTTACTGCTGTTTCTTCATTTGTGAAAATGCAAATGCAACTTTCTTATATTGCTTAGGTGGTCAACTGATCAGTTGCCCCCTTCTGTTCTACAAATGCCCTTCATTGGTGTCAGACCCATCCATTTCCCTCATATACACTCTGTGTACACTCATCAGGACCCTGCTGCCCAGACCAGAGCCTCCCAGTGGGGCAGCGGACAAAACGTCTCGGTTACGTATGTAACCCTCGTTCCCTGAAGGAGGGAACGGAGACGTCACGTCGGATGACCGACGAAATTGGGATCTCGCCAGAGAGACCAATCCACTTCGAGTGTAACTAAACGAGCCAATGGACATTGGCATGCGATTATTGCATCCAGCTGCCGCTGATCACAGCGTGAGCATAAGAGGCAGCTGATGCACCGCATCAATTATGTTTTCGCTGAGGAGCCGAGCCGGCGACCCGGCAGCTCAGCGGTGGTACAGCGACTGTGGCGACGGGACGTGACGTCTCCGTTCCCTCCTTCAGGGAACGAGGGTTACATACGTAACCGAGACGTTCCCCTTTCAGTCGGTCACTCCGAGTCACGTCGGATGACCGACGAAATTGGGATCCCTACCAAAGCGCCACAGGAGCTGCCCCTTCCAGTGCCCTGTGTAGGGCTCCTGACCCTTCCTATAAGGCAGAAGATAGGACCGGGCTCTACACAGAGAAGGTCAACTACTGGTGTTCCTTGAGCAACCCAAACAGTAGGACTAGGATAACACTGGGAAGCGTGCCCTTCCACTTGGAAGAGGCACACTGCGGAGTCACCTCCTCCCAAAGGGGGTTTAAGTGACATTCAAACATGTGAAGTAACCCAGAGGGCCCTTTTGCACATGGAAGTCTCTGAGATGGCTCAGGCTGCATCTTTAGAGATGGCAGAACGTGGTCCGCCAGGGGAAACACGGCTCCAATAAGAATACCGTGGAATACACATATGGGATCCCGACAGGGTCTCTCATATGGGCACTAGCCTCGCACCAGATTTCAAGAATTCATTGGCTGAAGGCCTGGCGCCGGACGCTCCGCCGTGTCCGGACGCCGGAGTGCTGGAGGACTCAACAGGGTTTGCCTGGTTAAGGAACTCTCTGGAGAATTTAGGCGTAAGGACGCCGCAAGCCGACTCTGAGCCGGCCCTCTCAGTGCCACTACCCGTTTGAGGTGAGAACACAGGAGGAAACCGGTTCGACACGTAGGCTATAAAACCTAGCGAATGTGTTGGGAGTCGCCCAACCCGCAGCTCTACAGATGTCTGCTAGCGAGGCACCACGAGCCAGCGCCCAGGACGATGCGACACCCCTAGTGGAGTGAGCACGCAACCTGAGCGGGCAGGGCACACCTTGTGCTTCGTAGGCCAAGGTGATGGCATCCACTATCCAGTGGGCCATCCTCTGCTTGGAGACAGCCTTCCCCTTCTGCTGTCCTCCGTAACAGACAAAGAGCTGTTCTGAGGTCCTGAAGCTCTGAGTTCTATCCACGTACTGACGCAGTGCGCGTACAGGACAGAGCAAAGCTAGGGCTGGGTCTGCCTCCTCCAGGGGCAGCGCTTGCAGGCTCACTACCTGGTCCCTGAAGGGCGTGGTAGGAACCTTGGGCACATAGCCGGGCCGGGGCCTCAGTGTTGCACTGGAGTCAGCCGGCCCAAACTCAAGGCACGACTCGTCGACCGAAAATGCCTGCAGGTCCCCCACCCTCTTGATTGAGGCCAATGCAGTCAGGAGTAGGGTTTTCATAGAAAGAAACTTCAACTCGACTGACTGCAATGGCTCAAAGGGGGCAGTTTGTAGGGCTCTTAGCACCAAAGCCAAATCCCAAGAGGGAAGGGAGGGAGGCCTTGGAGGATTTAACCTCCTGGCCCCCCTAAGAAACCTGACGACCAGATCGTGCTTCCCCACCGACCTCCCCTCTATGGGGTCGTGGTGGGCAGAAATAGCAGCAACATATACCTTAAGGGTGGAGGGGGACAGCCTACGCTCCAACCTTGTTGCAAAAAGGAAAGCACGGCTCTGATCGAACATCTCCGGGGGTCCTCCTGGTAAGAGGAACACCATTCGACGAACAGGTTCCACTTCAGCGCATAGGCCCGTCTTGTGGACGGTGCTCGTGCTGAAGCGATAGTGAGCGCTACCTCCTGGGGCAGGTCACCTAGAACCTCCGCGTCCCGTCCAGGGACCACACATGAAGTTTCCACAAGTCTGGACGCGGGTGCCAGAGGGTGCCCCGTCTCTGAGAAAGCAGATCCTTCCTCAGAGGAATCGGCCAGGGAGGGGCTGTCGCGAGGAGCATGAGTTCCGGGAACCAGGTCCTGTTGGGCCAATATGGAGCCACTAACAGGACCTGCTCCTCGTCCTCCCTGATCTTGCACAATGTCTGTGCTAGCAGGCTCACTGGGGGAAACGCATACTTGCGCAAGCCCTGGGGCCAGCTGTGTGCCAGTGCATCCGTGCCGAGCGTTGCCTCGGACAGGGAGTAGAACCACTGGCAGTGGGTGGTTTCTGGAGATGCAAACAGGTCTACCTGAGCAACTCCGAACCGACTCCAAATCAGCTGGACCGCCTGGGGATGGAGTCTCCACTCCCCAGGAAGTGCCGCTCGAGACAGCTCGTCGGCCGCCTGATTGAACACTCCTGGGATGTGGATGGCACGAAGGGACCTCAGATGCTTCTGACTCCAGAGGAGGAGGTGGCGGGCGAGTTGCGACATGCGACGGGAGCGCAAACCGCCTTGCCGGTTGATATAGGCAACGGTCGCAGTGTTGTCCGTACGGACCAGAACGTCCCTGCCCCGAAGGCACCCTCTGAGGCGGCACAGGGCAAGGCGTACTGCCAGCAACTCGAGGCAATTGATATGCCAACGCAGAAGGGGGCCCGTCCAAACCCCTGATACTGCGTGCCCGTTGTACGTGGCACCCCAGCCGGTGGCCGAGGCATCCGTGAATACCACAGCATGCCTGGATACCTGCTCCAGGGGCACTCCTGCCCGAAGGAACGAAGGATCTGACCACGGGCTGAAGGTCTTGCGGCAGGCCGGTGTAATCTGAACCCGGTGAGTACCGCGTTTCCACGCCCACCTCGGGATTCGACCATGGAGCCAGTGCTGAAGCGGTCTCATATGGAGCAGACCGAGCGGAACTATGGCCGCAGCTGCAGCCATATGCCCCAGGAGCCTCTGAAAGAGTTTCAGTGGGACCGCTGTCCTGCCTGATAAAGTCTTGAGGCAGTTCAGCACCGACTGAGCACGTTCCTGGGTGAGGCGTGCTGTCTGGTTGACCGAATCCAACTCCATGCCGAGAAAAGAGATCCTCTGCACTGGCACGAGTTGCTCTTTTCCCAATTGACCCGAAGGCCCAACTGGCTGAGGTGCCTGAGCACCAGGTCCCTGTGTGCGCACAACAGCTCTCGAGACTGTGCAAGTATGAGCCAGTCGTAGAGGTAGTTGAGAATGCGCACACCCCGTTCTCTCAGGGGAACAAGGGGCCGCCTCTGCGACTTTGGTGAAGACACGAGGCGAAAAGGGACAGCCCGAAGGGCAGGACCTTGTACTGATATGCCCGACCGTCGAACGCGAATCGCAGGAATGGCCTGTGTCGCGGGAGAATCGAAACATGAAAGTACGCGTCCTTCAGGTCGATTGCTGCAAACCAATCTAGGGGACGGACGCATCCAAAAATGCGTTTCTGCGTCAACATCTTGAACGGCATCTTGTGAAGTGCACGGTTCAAAACTCGCAGATCCAAGATCGGTCGTAACCCACCGCTTTTCTTGGGCACAATGAAGTAAGGGCTGTAAAACCCCGACCTCATATCGGCTGGAGGGACCGGCTCTATTGCATCCTTCGCCAGTAGGACTGCAATCTCCGCGAGCAAGACAGGGGCATCGACGGCTTTGACTGAAGTGAACCGGATGCCCCTGAACTTGGGGGGACGCCGGGCGAACTGAATCGCATAGCTGAGTCTGATGGTCCGCAGGAGCCACCGGGACGGGCTGGGGAGCGCTAACCAGGCTCTGAGAGACCGCACCAGCGGGGCCAACGGGCCCACCGACATGCCCGCGGTGGGGCAGCGAGGTGGAACACAGGGACCGGCCCCAGGGCCTGTGACGGCCTGGCCTGTGACGGCAGGGGGCGGGGTCTGGGTGTGTAGTGTAGCACTCACCTGATTTCTCCTCGCGTGGGAGGAGACACAGGAACCCGGCTTGAGGCTTGTGACAGCCCGGCGTTTGACGACTTGAAGCGGGGACTGGAGTGCTACTGCCCTTACCTGGTTCCACGAATGGGCAGGAGGGGTGCTCTTGGGCAACCACCCGCTGCCTGCTGGCGAGAGAGGAGGAGGGAAGCGATCCTGTGATGCACGGATCACCACTCTCCTCCTCTTGAGACCCGGAGATTGAGGAGACCGCTCTTTACTGATGTTTTGGGTACCGCTGGCTGCTGGGCCAGCGGCGGAACAAAATGAACAAAAGATACTCCACCCGGCCCTCCTCCGGGGGAGGGAGTGGTGCAGTCACCATCTCCCGATGAGCAGTCTCCTCCATCTCTGGGTCGACCGTCCCAGGGCCTCTTGCACTTGCGCTTTGCCGCCAGGTTTGGCGGGGGCCTGGACGGGCTGGGCGTCCTGCCTGCGACCGGCTCCACGACGCTGCCTGGTGAAAGGCTGCTGCGGCTGCGCGGGAGCGGGGGGCGGCCGCAGGGGGGCGCCCACGGCGACGAGCAGGCTGAGTGGCTGCAGCCGGAGTGAAAGCAGCAGGTTTCCTCCGGCGCATGATGTGTTTGCCTCAGTCTGCTTCTGGGCTGCCGAGAACTGCTGGGCAAAGCTCTCGACAGCGTCGCCGAAAGGGCCGGTCTGTGACACGGGAGCATTCAGGAACTGTACCTTCTCCTGCTCCTTCATGTCAGCGAGACACAGCCAGAGATGGCGCTCCTGGACATCGCACGACCCAGAGACTGTGCGGTCACCTTCGTCACTCGTAGCGCGAGGTCCGTCGCAGCACGCAGCTCATGTAGAACCGCCAGGTCGTGACCACCCTCGTGCAGGTCTTTCAGTGCTTTGGCCTGGTGGACCTGCAGCAACGCCATAGCGTGGAGGGCGGAAGCCGCCTCCCCACAGGCTCTATAAGCACTGCCAGTTAGACCTGACGAATACTTAGAGGCCCGTGAGGGGAGACACGGATCACCCCGCAGGGTGGAAGCGGCTGTTGGACACAGTTGCATGGCCACAGACCGTTCCACCGAGGGGATGCCCGCATACCCCAAAGCGGCTCCACCATCGAGGGTGGTGAGAGCGGAAGAACTACAAGATGTGTTTCGGGCAGTGAAAGGTGCCCTCCACAATCTTGTCAGCTCCTCATGCACTTCCGGAAAGAATGGCACCGGAGGGGGGCGCTGAGAACCAGCGCCACCCCCACCGAGGAACCACTCGCCCAGCCTCGAAGGATCGGGACACGGTGGCTTTTTAGGATTCCACACGAGCCCGACATTCTCGGCGGCCCGGGAAAGCATAGCCGTCATCTCTGGGTCTGGCACGGACAACGCTACCACACCCGAAGGGGGCAACGCAGCCGGGTCGTCATCCCCGGAGAGAGAGGGCCCGCCCTCCGATGCAGTGATCGACATCTGGTCGTCAGAGGGGGCACCGAAGGAAACGCGTGGCCAGCGCGCTCCTTCGGCAGCTCCACCGGCTGCGGAGTGCTTGAGGGGTGAGGAGCTCCACTTGGGGAAGCCCTCACCGTAATCCTCAAATCACCTCTAACTCCACCGGATCCAGTGTGCACGCCGGATCACGGCAGGCAGAGGGACTCTGCCATGTTTGACATGGCAGAGTCGCACTCCGAGATGGTCATGTCCCCGCAAGAAGAACATGAACCATCCACGAAAGCCATCTCAGCGTGCTGAATGCCCAGACACGTGAGGAAGCGATCGTGACCGTCCTGAGGCGCCAGGAAACGACCACACCCAGAAACGCACGGGTGAAAAGACATCTTTAAAAAGACGCGATCACCCGTGTTGCTCTTTTAGAGAAATTGCTCTTTCAGAGAAATGCTCTTTTAGTGCTGAAGCACGCAGGGGAGCTGGCCACCGCACACTCCTAGTGTGGCTGTCAGCAGGAAGACGATCTTTCTCTCCCGGACACCGTGACCACCGCTGCCGCGCCGTAACGCCCGCACTCGCTCGCAGAACACTCTCTTGGAAGGGAGAGCAGTAGCTTTAACCACTACCGCTCGGCTCCGAAGCGAAAGGATAATTGATGCGGTGCATCAGCTGCCTCTTATGCTCACGCTGTGATCAGCGGCAGCTGGATGCAATAATCGCATGCCAATGTCCATTGGCTCGTTTAGTTACACTCGAAGTGGATTGGTCTCTCTGGCGAGATCCCAATTTCGTCGGTCATCCGACGTGACTCGGAGTGACCGACTGAAAGGGGAACTGGTGTTCACAGCCAGAATGTCACCTTGAGAGCTGCAAGCATCAGTTCTGCTTTCATACTGTACTAGTATCCCGGCCTATACCGAGATATCAGATATCTGAGATCTGTTTATCGTTTTGGCCTCATTTGAAAACCTAATTCATGTGTTCACTGTGAAAAAAAAAAAAAATGAAGAAAAACAAAATCTTTAAAAATAGAAGTACATCTGGAATTTTGTGATAAAGAATAATGTGCATGTGTACAACATACATAAAAAAAATATGCTTTCTCTAGTATGTCTCTAGTGTAGCATAGCCCATCATAATTATTTTGTTCAATTAAAATAAATAAATAAATAAATAAAAATAAGACAAAAAATGACTCTTTGCACTACAAACTACTGTGTTCATAATTAAGATAATGCATACATTAAAATAATATGCTAAGACACACTAGTTTGCAATATCAAGCAGCAAAACGAGCTGTTTTGTACAGCTAAAAATAGCTGGAAGCAGATGAGACCGGAAGCCAGACACATAAAATCTTACGCTCTTATGGGGAAAAAAGGTGAATACAATTTTTATTTATTTATGTATTTATTTTTTTGATTGTTGTCAAGGAACAATTGTTGTTTCATACATTATCATGCTTAACCTTTTAACCTCAAACAATTGCCCCAACAACCTCTGCGAGTTCAATAAACTTTAATAATGTGATTGGCTGGAGGAAGCGGCATATATTGACGGTCTTGACGGAGCCGTAATGAAATTCCGATGTATACGCAATCAGATAATAAATCCGTACAGCACAAATTCATCTGGAGATATGAATCTTTTTTTAATTCACTCCCGTTATCAATGCCACCTATCTCACACAGCCATTATGAAATAATGCAATTACAGAAGTCACCTGACAGAAGATTACTGAGCGGCAGCATCCTCCATTACCTGCCAAAGGTAACCTTCAGCTGCGCGGGAAACCAATAAATCAAGAGCTCGTGTTTAACTGTGCTGAGGGGGCTAACGCTAACTCACTTTCTGCCAGCGGTTATTTACGTTGACACAAATTCTGATGAGATGCTTCAGCATTCCTAAAAATATAAATATTCATAAGATAGTAAATCTATCTGTGTGAAACTTTCGCAACCCTTTTTACTTTAATAATCTGACGCGTTTTTGAGTGAATGATTTTTGAGTAAAATTTTGGGTGGGACTGTAGGATTAAGAGGAAATCTTAAATATAGCCTATTCTTAAGTTGCTTTTCCTATGTATAGGCCTACTAATAATTTAGCCTGACTTCTGTATATACTGTATGTGTAGCCTAGGCTGTACTAATATAAAAACATCAACATTGTTTCATAACCACTGATTATATACAGCACTTATGAAGACTTGCCCTGTTCTTTTGACCTTTTCCAAACCCACAGCTTGGTTTCTTAAATTACTTTTGGAATATAAAAAATGCTGAATTGACATTTGCAACTGATAGAAATTCAAGCTGAACTGGTGTCATGTGAAACCCGCCTGTTTTTGCTGACGTTTAGAAGCTTGGGTTGCCTGAACAGATGGGAATAATGTTTAAAATAAGGATTTACCAACAGCATGAAGTCACTTTTAAAAATAAATTCAATTGAATTTGTATTATAATATGTGCACTGTTAATTTATTACGATGATTAACCCAAAAATGAAAATTCTGTCATTATTTAATCACTCTCATGTTGTTCCAAACCGGGTTAATTCAGGATGATTGAGACATTTTTCTCCAGTCATTTCAACAGCAAAAAATGTCCCAATCAACCTGAATTCACCCCATGACTTTCTTTCCTCCTTCATTGACAGCAAATTGATGCACTGATGCAATACACTTTAGATTTTCAAACTTTATGCAGGGAACATTCTCAGAACTTTAGCTGATGATCTGGCAAGATTCTCTCAAAGCTATGAACAAAACTTTCTTCCAGTGATGTTAGTAGAACATTCATTCTTTAATAACATTCTTAAAATGTTAGCAAAAAAAAAAAAATATATATATATATTATTTATATATTGTTTATGGAAACATTTTAGTTGGATGCTGGATTTTTTGAACATTTAGAAAACTGGACGTTAGGGTAAAGCAAGTTTATTTTCTGAACTTGAGCCTGCTATATGTGTGTGTACAGTATGTATGTGAATTATCCTGCTCATCTCCATGTCACGGTCCTCTTTAATGGATTCATCTGTATTCTGCTTTGCATGAATTCCATTAAGAGCCATTCAGAATTCTGAATGGACAGATTTAGCTCATATCAAAGGTCTGCCGCCTTGGCTGGTTTTGTGTCGCCGTTTCATCTCCTCAGTGAAGTAATATGTAAATTAGATTTGCGGGAAAATGTCTGGCTGCTGTCAGCTGCTGGATATGGAAGTATTTCTTGGTAAATGAAAATATTTGGTACAGTATGTAGAGTTTTGTTGTTTTCGGTCTGATTCAATATGCTCATGGTAAGGATTAGGGAAGTCACGCTATGTTGCTTTTGATCTGACGTGAAATATCGTCTACTTTGGTGATCTCAGAGTTTCATTTTGCCTCTCAACTTCACTTTTATCCCTGAGTATAAATACATATTAATACACATCCATTTGCTTTGAATGTGTGAGTTTGTTTGAAATCATTTGCCAAAAGTAATCATGGTGAATTAGGATTGATTACTTATATTAGTGATTGTTTGTGATTGATTAGTGATTGCTTACTAATAGTTTGTTTCAAACCCCTAACCCTAAATATTAAATGCATAACTTGTATCATTCAAATACAAATAATACACCTTGTGAAGGCTAATATTAGCATGTTTTATGTGTCTAAAATACATTGAAATATTTTCAAACATTGTGCATACTTAGACAAAATTAAAGCTTGATTGGAAATTATCACAGTAAAATGAAGTTTATTTATATTACTTTTTTCTTCTTCACACCATCACATATCATATGTCAGAACTGTCGACTTCGTAAACAAGTACACTAACTGTTAAAAATGTTATTAGAATTTGAAAAAAAAATCAATAAATAAAAATATAGAATAAAATGAAAAATAAAATTAATAATTAGATATTATTAATTAATTAAAAATGCATGAATAAATGAATAAATAGTAAAAAAAAAAAATACACACAACTATTAAATTGGTTTATGATTGTTTCACTCATATAATAAGATAAATATCATCATATAAAATATTTTATATGATCAAACATCTTAAAATTGTATTTTTATAATGGGTTTTCACGTTTAAGGGTAAAATAGGGTAAAGGTATTATGAGTCCCTGATTAATAACCTAGTTTTGGTTATAAATCAAACCCTAAAGAGGATTTACATATGAAGAGATGCAAATGTTTCATTCTATCTCAGACTTATTAGGCATACAGAAGTCTAATAATCCCTATTGTGGAGTGTGAATTATGAATCCAAACTGTGTGTAAGGTGTCCTGTTAATCAGAACCAAGCGTGAGAGGGTTCTGTCTCAATGTATGAATACTTCATGACTGATAACTGCATCCGAGGGAAATGAATGGAAATCCTGACTATCCCAAAGAGATCATTTTTCATTTCGCCACAGGAGTCACTCACATTCCTTCTCTGTTCCTTTCTCCAAATGTATATTTCATTCCTTCCCACTGTCACTGTCACACACTTACTTTTTTATCTCTGTACTTATACAACACAGAAAGAAGAGAAAGGCTGAAGCAAGATAACCTTTACACTAAGAAGCTGTCAGAGTTCATTTGTATTTCTGCAACACATTCAAACTGTTTCATTATGACCTTTAATCTCAGTTACATAAAATTCATTTTTAAAAGAGCATAAGGGCAACTTTATTACTTAGTCAGAAGAGTCTTTTCATTTATAGCTGTAGCATTGTAAAACAATTTTTCATAATAAAACAACAACATTCAAACACAACAGGAAGTGTAGGGGACTTTTAAGTTGGTTTCTAGGCTTTCTTCCACCTGTATTTCCTCCTTGCAGGTGTTTTGGGCCTGTATCCCAGCCTACGTTAGACATTTACTCTGTTTTCTTCAAGAAGACAAAATTATTGTGACTTTTCTTGACGTGGAATTTACAGTCATTATATATGGAATAATCATGTATGGATTCAGCTTTTGGACACAAAATGGACGGTTCAAGTACAAGGGAGCAAAAGGATTTGGTAAGATCAATTTTCCTTTTACTTTTGGCTGTGAAGAGATTAGTTTTAGAGACTAGACTATTTTGTGTTCACAGGGAGTGGATGGATTTCTTCTGTGTTGTTGTTAGTTGTTTGTGGGAACCAGCAAAAATATGACTGATTCATCCAATAACAATGTCTGAATTGAATGTCTTTTGTGTTATCAAAAGTGTTTCTAAAGCACTGAAATGTGGTTTGTATGTGAGGTTTGTATGTTGGGGGTTCTAAGTGTTTGCAAGGCTGTTGAAGTGGACTGTTGCTTTCAAGCACACATTTTAAAGTTGAAAAAGGTCTTCAGATTGCTAAAATGTTCTTCACACTAAGAAAAAATGGTTCTTTGAAGAACTGTACATTGGAAAGTTCTTTGTAGAACCAAAAATGGTTCTTCTATAACGTTCTTATATTCCTTTTTGGAAACTTTATTTTAAACAGTGCATGTAAACTTAATAATGCAAACTTTGTTACTATGCCTTAGACTTTAGCAATGAATTTCTTTTTTTTTTTTTTTTACCCTTATGAGGCCAATATTAAAATCTGAACTCATTCACAACAAAGTAAACAATGGTAGTGGTATCTTTCTGCAAAACATAACTGCCCACCTCAGAAAGTCATGCAATTCGAGTTATCATTGATGTCTGTAGATGGTAAAACTAATAATAAATAAAACAAGCAAATGTCGAAGATTAACAAATGGCAACTCATTACAAAAAAACACACTGAAGACTGGTGGTAAATGGCAATAGTTCTTTTATTTATTTTTTTCTCTATATTTTAAAGGTTTATTATTTACAAAGAAACAAAATAAAACAAATAATAATTAAAATCAAAATAATTTTTGACAAACACCGTTTGTCTGCATATAGGTGTAAGAAAGTATACATTTACCTTTCTTTATTCAGGATCAAGTAACTAATTGTTCATGTATATTTACTGAATGATTTTTTCCCCCATTTTTTTTAAATTCTTTTTTAAAAAATTTTTTTAAACCAAGCATTGGTGTACATGAACAAGCATAATGGAAAAAAAAAAAAACATTGCTGAGATTAAGAAGAGCTTGAGGCCTGTTCTAGAATCTTCCATCATTTGCATCACGTCATTGAACATATCAAACAGAATGACTTCACCTGAATCGTGGAGGCTGCAAACCAACCGTTTTGGTTTTTCCCTTTATTTAATCATCACTCCTCCTTTTTCTTTTGCATTGTTCATTTCCCATCACATAAACACATATATGATAAAAACAAATAAAAAAACAACAAACAAACATACGAAAATATGTGCTGGTTTTCTTAAACGCCTCCTCAGAAAGTGACAGCATTCTCTTTTTATAGTGTATTGTTGTATGAACGCCTCTCCTTAGCAATCCGGAATTCTAACAGTGTTTAAAGCTGAGAGGAAAAAGCACATTAGCATGGGAAGCGTTCCCCTCTGAAGGCAAGTACAGTATCAAAAAAAGTAGATACTCAAAGTACCGCTGACCATCCTATCTGTACACTAGTTTCTATACACTATAGCATAGCAGGATTTAAGCGCTTTTTGTTGTATTCAAAACACAGGTCCTCTCGTCCGCCCAGAGGATGTGATTCTCGATGATGTAGCAACCCCTTTAGTTAACCAACTAATGTATGAGTTTCTGCTTCTAGGTTTCTCTCTCTCTTTAAACAGAAAGTGCAATTCACAATAAAACTTTGTTTGAAATGTTTCACTTTGGCCAGTTTCATTCCACACAACATCAAACCGATCATCAGTGGCTATAAAGTTAAGTTCCACACACATTTAACCAATGATCTATTGTGATTCCAGCCGATACTGATTTGTTTGCGAATAGATATACTTGGTATTTTCACTAGTATGTTAATCGCACACACCGAGCAAATCTTATCCTTTTGCTCCGATACGTTTGGCCATTCCCGTTGCTTTTTGTTCTCGTCGGAAAACATTGAACATACACGTATACACTTGTTTACATACACATGTGCGCGAACGTGCGCACACACATGAGTCACACTCATAAAATGAACAGGATGAAACACGGCTATAGTTTAGGCACAGATACTTAAGAATGTCCTTTCTGTGAAAATTCAATGTTTCTGATACGCACAGAGAACGTCTAGGCAGACAATGAACAAAAAAACATAATCTCACAATACATTTAAACGTCAACGTTTTTTAAATAGTTTCTTTTTTTAAGTATTTGTGACAATGCATGCGTTTATGGTCGCTGTATGGGATTTGCACTGGTACAGTACTGACACAAGTCTGTTTTTTTTTGTCTTTGTTTGATTATTGTCGTCTTTTAAACATTGTGCAAGGGGGCTTGGAGACTTTGCACAGGTCAGATGAGTTTTTGCGTTATTTTACTAACTTTCGGTAGTGGTATTGAAGGAATAAATAAAAAATATATGGGGTCACTGCTGCTAGTTACCCCTAGTAAAATCTGTTTTACCACCAATATGGATGACTGACATGCTATTTCAAAGTCTTAAGCCCCAAACTGGATGAATTGACGTACGAGAGAGATAAAAACCTTAATGCAAAGCAGCTTCTGTTTTTCTTTCTTTGAAAGTCTATATTTGTTCATCTATCCTTTGTTGATTTCGCTCTTGAAAACATACAGAATAGTTCTGCTGGCCGTTTTCATAATTATGTTGTGTCTGCTGTGCCATCGGTTTACGGATTTTTACGTTTCATAACTCAGACTTAAAGGTTGATGTGTTTTGTAAAACTAGCAGAGCATTAGTAAATGAATACATAAATAAATGTTAAGTTAGAATGTTTTTCACAGTCTTTAAATGCAAAAATAATGGAGAATGCATAACCAGAGCATCTACTTCTATGTAATATTATGAAGTTGGAGTAGTGTGTACGTCCATTAATACTGATCCATGAGAAAAACACTATTCATATGAAACTATTATAAAACAAAGCATCTATCGATGTATGCAGGCAGCCTATGGCTTCCTTGTGTTACATCACCCCAGGAAATGATCACATAAATATTCTAAAATGTAAATGATGTAACATAGGCAAAATGCATTAAGCTTTGCTGCTGATTATGATGATGATGCATAACCCCCCTCCCCCACCGCAGTGGTGTCATGCCTCTGTAATCACTCATATGCCTTTATATTTGACCCGCATGATATTTTTGAATACAGATATTGTCTTTACTACTACCTACAGTGTAATGCTACTATTTGCATTAAGGTTTTCTTATCTCTAATGAATGTTTCTGATGTTTGTTGTCACATATTACCATTTGAATATATATATATTTATATATATGCATATATAGGCATTACCCAGGCGGCTGACAGAGATAAGACATTGCCATGTTTGAGAAATGCACCACACATTACTTTTGTAAATACTAGTTCTACAAAACTATGTACAACACACATATAGGTAATCTTTATATCACAGTCTATTGCATAATGGTGATAATCTTTAGTTTTATAAATATTGTAAATGTACAGTCTTTAAGTGACATTTCATAATGTCCGTCTCGTTCTGAAATCAGATATAGAAAATAAAACCATCCAATTTGACCACAAATCCTTTGTAAAAATAAAATAAATTAAAATAAAAAACAGAAATAAATACATTTATTCCCTTTAATGCACAAATGCTGTCTTGAAATGCAGCACAATTACTGCACAACACAAAGTATTGCAGATTGAAACCGCACCTTGATTTGATACTCCGTGCCTTTTCTGATATAATTTTTTTTTCCAGCCGCTAAAAGTTTTAGATGTGCTTATTAAACATTTTAGTATTTCCCAGGTTTGATTTGCGCAAACATTTCCACAGTGATGCCAAAAGTTGCTGAATGCTGGATTTGTTTTGTCATCTTCTCGTCAAGAACAAAAAAAAAAAAAAAAACATAAAGAAAACACATTCAAAAGCATTCCAGTACCAAAATCAATAATGAAAAATCCGAACGGTAAGGAAAACATCAACAGAAAAGAACATCTTCAGACATGTTATAGTCACATATGTTAGAGAGGAAGACTTTCGTTTATACTAGAGTTTTTTTTTTTTTCTTTCCCATATGGTCAATGCCAAATATTCTAGTTTGATTTGCACATATATATATATTTGTATAATATACATTCTTAAGTTGAAGGGGAAGTGTGTCTAAAATATAGTACAAGGAAATTCTGTACAGGATAGCTATGAGGTTATTTTTTTTTTCTCAGAGGAAGTTGAAGAAAAAAAAATACGAGTCTTTTCCCCATTTTTTTAAGTCTCTCCGTAAAAATCAATCAAAATATCTTTTAAAAAAATGAACATGGAAAAAAAGTAAAACGGGATCATAAATTCGATGCGAACCGCATCTTGTCTTGTTCCGTCTCTGTACTACTTAAGACTGCCGACTCTCTCCTGGAGCCCGTGGAATCCCTGTGCTGGGCACTAGAGGGCGCCATGCGCACCGGCGGTAACGCGCCCGATGACATCTGCCGGAAAAGGGCAATCCTCTGTGGAACGTTGGTGCGGATGCCGCTTTGCAGAACGGAGCCCGGGGCCTGGACGCCTGCCGTGGATCCCATGGGTGGCTGAATGGAAGCGAGCGATTCGCCCGATGTGGGATGTGCCCGGGCAGCCAATGAGGTCTCATGGGGCAGTGACGGCTGCGAGGCAGAGAGGTGGCGTATGTCCTTGCTCAGGCTGCTTGATTGGAGCACCTGCGTGCTCTTGTGGACATCGCTCCTCTGAGGGGACGCCCCTTGCGATTGCTGCGGCTGTTGTTGCGGTGGTTGCTGCGGTGTGGAGGCAGGCAAGGGCTGCTGGGGTAAGGGTTGCTGTACAAGGGACAGTTGGGAGGCCGTCGGCGATCCGTACTGGAATGTTCGGCTGGCTATAGGGGTTTGCACCGGGGGACTGCAAATGGATGTGGTGAACGAACAAGGGGACATGATGGCCCCCGCCGGCTGCTGCAAGGGCGTAGGGGGATTCGGGGAAGAGGTGCTCAAGTTGCCGTGAGAAACGCTCGGCGCCGAAAATGTGACGCCCTGTGAGGGTGGCACACGGCCTGACGGGGTTATAGTGGCGGAGGTGCTGTAGCTTAGTGGGGCGGCCTGCTGCTGTAATTGGTTGTTCCCAAGAATAGCAGTCGCTGTAGAGAATGGTGGCTGGGCGGGAGAGTTAATGATGGAGTTTCCAGACATCGGCGTGGAGTTCATCCCCGTGACCGATTGCTTCCGATCCACCATCATCACCATCTCTCGGTCCTGCCGGATGATCTGCTTCAGCAGCTCGTTCTCCTGAGTGTTGAAGACGCCAGCGTTCAGATCCTTCTGGAATTTCTGGAGCAGGAGTGAGTTCTTCTTCCCTGTTTGGGGGTGAATCCAGAAGATAGTCAGTTTTTAGTTGAGGCCGAGCAGGTAACAGCTAGCCCAAATGGGGCAACAAAGGGTGCTGAACAGTGAGAGGAGAAGCACAAAGGTTTCACAAATGTAGAAAGGGGAGGCTATCCTAAGTAGAGATTCTGAAGAAGGGCTGATGTTGGGTTCAACATCCAGAGGTGCTTACCTCATATATCTCAATGCACATTTGTTTTTCACTATTGCTAGAGCAAATACACACATTTTGAGTCTAAAACATCACATTCCCTGAGCACACCATAGATACAGTATGAGTTTCATTACCCTGCTGAAAAACAAGCGTCAAGTTTTTCTTTTTTTTCTTATCTGGTTTGCTTGTCTTTGCTGGTCTCCTGGTCTGGTCGGGCTGGTCTGTTTGCTGGTTTTAGAGGGGTTTTGAGCACTTGATTAGGCTTTGAGACCACAACCAGCTAAATTTAGATGTGGACAAGCTTGGCCAGGTTAGGAGACGAGATATATCAGGTATGTCTGAGCTGTTTGTTTTCCAGCAGGGTATCTAGTACTACTTTTAAAGGACAAACACAGTTTTATTGCACTACACTGAATAATAGTAGGCCTTTAATCTGAAAAAATGTATCTCTTCGTCAGCAGCTAATGATCCTATAAACCTTTTCTAGGATATTTTTGTGTATAAAATTAGTTGTTGTTGTATTCACGACTGTTATTGTCTCTTCTCTTAAATAGTTGCTTTTTTTATTGTCCATCTACCCTGATAGCTAGGCTAAGCTAGGTTTTTGTGTTAGTGTTTTAAAATGGAGGACTAGGAGTGTCACTTTAAAAATAATTTTCAAAAAGGCAAAGAAACTCAAAGTTTAAAATTAGTTAAATGCAACAGTGAAATAAAGTTGATTTAGCAGAAGCATAAAGAAAAGCTATTGGAAAATGAATGAAGCAAAGTAATTTGCATTTTTTTTTTTTTTTATCATTTTAAATAAATAAATGTTAAATAAAAGTTACAATTTAGCTACATTTTAAATGTCCATTTAAAAAAAAAAAATTTTAAATATCTATTTGTCAGTTTGAAAAATTATTTATATTTTTATTTATACAGATTATGCTTCTTAAATTTTTATTTTTTAGTGGAACTGCTAGTCCTCCATAGTCTACATATAGGTAGAATCATTGATCAATGCAATTAACAGTCATCCATTTGTGGGTTACTGTGAAATAAATGCCCTATTTTATAAAGTTTGAACCAGCAATATAGAAAATGAACTGATTGATCACCTAATGTTTGTAAAAAAAAAAATGCTGTAAGGTTATTATCAAATATGAATTTAACTTCACTCCAGTGTGCCAAATGGATTTAGATCTGCTTCTTTTACTCAAGTCACAGTTTTGCTTCTATCATAAATGAGGGATGTATTGATTTTTCCATGAACCTCTACTATTACTGCCCTTTAGTATACAATAGCTGAGCATAGCTCTATTGTTACATAAGATGACTGAGTAAGGCTCTTATGAGATGAAGGCATAAAGCAATAGGCTATCAATCTCTCAGCCATAGCTGTAAGAGCGAATCAGGCAGGAGGCACAGTTTCACGACCCAGCTGCTGTGGGACATATAAACTTTTACAATCAAGCTGTCTGCAGTGTTGAGCGCAGAATTGTTATATATTTAATCATTAAGGAAGGACTATATCACGATTTTGTGATTAGAGAAAGAATGCAATTTTAGTAAGATTTTTAGATGTTTATGGGGGCAAATGCTAATAGCTTTTCAATGCAGGTGGTCATTAAATCATTGTTGCATTGTTGCATCATAAATAATATTCTTCAAACTTTGCAAAAGTTTAATGAACAATGCCATGGAGTTAATGCTACTAGCATTTATTTTTAGTTTTTTGAAAACCATGCGTAAATTGTCACGACTAGCTGTCAGGCATCACTGAAATAGTGGTTAATTTCAGAAATCACTAGTCTTTCTGACAGTGCTGGCATTTTATAAAGTTTTCAATACAGACCTACTGAATTTGAATATTTTGCAATACATTTTATATATATATATATATATATATATATATATATATATATATATATATATATATACTACTTAGAATCAGCAACTATATGGCAAATGTTAAATTTTTTATTTTATTTATTTATTTATTTATTTTTAAGTACTTCATTTGCAATCCTTCATTCTATTTATCCACTCATTAAATATTTTTATATGTTGGATTTTTCATTTCTTTCCAATTTTTTTTTTCTGAATTTTATTTATTTATTTATTATAATGCTGTTATTTCCAGTAAATAATGTCATGGAGGATTTCTTAAGCCTTTATTGAAGTGTTGTTTTTTTTTTTTTAAATCCCTATATGAAAATAATGGGGAAAAGACTTTACAGACCAAGACGGCTTAAAAGTGGACAGGCACAGAAGATTTAATGTGATATGAAAATAATGCTTTTCTTGTCTAAAGATACACTACATAGCCAGAAGTATGTGGACATATGTGTACACTGTCTCCTAATAACTTATTGTAATACGTATATTTTATTTAAGACCATTCCCATGGGGGGAAGCGATAAATAACCAAGAACGCAGAGTTTCAGCATTATGTCATTTGTTATTAGTTGAGGCAGAAAATAAGAGATATCATATGTCACTAAAGAAAGAAAGAGGCTCTTGAGGATGAACAAGTCTGGTCTCGACAGGAATGGTTATTCAGGGGGACAGGATCGCAGTAAGGACAAAGACCTCCCTGGAGATGTGTCTGAGGTTTTACAGGCCTGTCGTGTCCTTGCATATCCAAATATACACAATTTCCTTGTTCGCGGTGCGTATCAACTAGTCTGGTAGCAGTAAACATGGCTGGGTGAGTTTTGTAGAGAGGCAGTCAGACCTGAGATGCATTTTGGTGTGGGGGAAAAATAATGACTGATTGCCCCTGATGTTTGCAACCCACCCTGAGAGAAATGGCCTTTGCGTATTCATTCTCAGAAGGCACAGGCCACGATGTGTAATCTACTGGCAGCCACAGTGAAATTAATCCAGATGAACACTGAAGAGACTAAGGTCTACTTCTAAATAAACACGCACTGTATGTCTATAAACTTACGTGATGTCTGAAAAGAGGTTTGGAGGTATCGTGAATTCTGTGAATGAGGAGTTGATCAAAAAAAATGTTATTCACAGGACTCTAAAGGGTCAGTGGAGAAGGGGATCTAGAGAACGTCCTTCCAGATCAATCATGATCTCTAAGAGGTTTAACACATGTAGGTTTAAGGCTCTGACACCCTTGCAGGAACTTTAAGTTGATACTGTATGTCATGTTTTATTGACCAGATCTTGCCATCAACCACATCTAAAGGGATTTCTGTGGGAAATTATATAATTTAGGGTTACACTAAACAAAGAATTTGGCTTGCAGTGACCTAAAAAATATTTAGACACTTAAGTTACACTTAAAAATGCATGAATGTCATTGCATTACATAACAAAATATGAAAACCAAGCGGCATTAAATATAAAGAATGCATTCCCATACCAAAGTGATCTAATTAGTAATCTAATCAGTTTCTAAAATGTAAGCATTTTATGTATAAACAACATCAGAGACCTGCAAACGTTTATGAAACATTTTAGGCTTAGAGACATATATATAAAACTAATAAAATCAAATTATTCATTAATTAATTGACTAAAATAAAATCATCAACATATTAATTTAATATTCTGTAAGCTATATATATATATATATATATATATATATATATATATATATATATATATATACACATACACACAAGCTATATATATATGTATATACACATACACACATATATGTATATACACACACACACACACACCATAATATAAAACATATGATATTTAAGACATAATTTCCTTTCTAATTTAATGAAAATATAATATCAAATTAGGTGAACAGATTTTGATATAATAAAATTTCTAAGTAATTGCAAAATGTACACTATTATGTTTCTAAACTTGTGCAAGCATAAATGTGTTATGATTTGGATACTGTCAATACATCCAAATTGTGTGTTTAAATGCTGTATTGTACGTTCATCTAACCAAAATGTGAACTTTATGAACAAATACCTGTGAATACATATGAAATTTTTTTTTTTAAGTATGTCTCAGAGGTTTCTCTTGAAATTCCTTAGAAGTAAAAAAGACAATTGTTAAGAGTACTAATCAAAAGTCTTGGAAGAATTTGATGAGAAATTTTAGTTCGCATTATAATAATTTGATGGCAGACTTAAGTATTCTGGCTAATCTAAGCACAGTTTGAGACTATGTTGGAACCAGTGCACAGTTTTAAGTAAAACCTTAAATTTTCTCTCAGTTTCATTGTTTAGAAGAAATAATTGAGCAGTTTTCTTTCCTGTAGGGAGATTTGGCAAAAATATAATTTAAGACTGCCACAACATTTGATTGTGAGCAAGAAAACATATAAAAAAGACATTCTGAACATTGCTTTAGCATTGATTTCACAGTAACCCACAATCTCTTTCAGAACAAAACCTATCACATGGGGCTTGTACGGAGAAACGCACACCTCCACCGAATGCTCTTAGACATTCAGCAGAACGGAACATTCTATTTCACCTCTAAGCTTGACAGCCTCCGCTGAGACACATTAGCCCTCTGCTGCATTCTTCTGGGGCTGAATAGAGATACTGGGCTTCATTTCTTTGTATCTGTGTTACTAAAGATGCCTAATAACCCGGAGTCTGTCTCCCATTCTCTAATTAATGAGTGGAACACAGTGAGCCGTGAATGTGGCACACCATTGAGCTCAAACACCTTGCCAGGTGGCCACCATGACACTTGGACCACGGCTATAAATAGGCAGAAAGAAAGCTGCCTACTGTATATTTTAGCGTCTGTTGCTAACAGATAAAACTATGTAAACTAGTTTGAGTTTAGTTTGAGTTTAGGGATGTGAAGTGTAAATACACAGTCAACCTGGAAATATCTGAGAATTTTAAAATTGTAATTTCCAGGCCAAAATGTTTAATTGGCTGTTTGTGAGTGCAAAAGAGTAATAAAAATCTTTATCCGGTAATTGCATTTGACTTAAACCCATGGAAATTCATTGTCTTAAGGTGTTTTAAAGATAAGTATCTACTGTAAAGTCATTGAGAGTGCTACTATTTTTACTACATTTATCAGTAGCGTAACATTAGTTCATCTGTTTTTCATAATAGTGTAGCTTTTCTGTTAACAAGATCTTATTTTAGTATAGTACATTTTCCTTTAACAATAATTCTTTCTATTAAAAATACTTTTTAACTTTAAAACTACTTTTTATACGTTATCTTTCTTTAACTTTATCTTTAACTTTTTCTATCTTTATTTAATTTAGTTTTTAAAAGTTTAAGACACATTTTTTGTGGGCTGCTCTTCTAAATTTTCCTTTCTTTCTCTTTCATACAGTATTAAAATATTGAAAGTCCAAATAATTTCTTTAATTAAATCAGTTAAACTAAAAAAAAAAAAAAAAAAAAACTCTGACTTAGTAGCATTTAAGATTTATTTTTTTTAGTAAAGAAAAGTTTTACTATTCACTGATTTTCTCCTCCAATCAGTTATATTAGGGTGTTTCTAGTTTTTTTTTTAGTTGTATTAAGTGTAAATTGAGCCGCGATCTGTTTAAGATTAATAAATAATAAACTGTTTTCTGTGCCTGAAAAATCTTATTCTTTCTTTGATTATAGTCTCCGAAATTGCTAATAAAATCTTTTTAATATTTCATAATGTTTAATATATTACCCCTTAAAGTATCTTTATGTATTACTAAACATTTAAAGTAGCTTGACTGTAAAGGAACTACTATAAATAGGCTTACCAAGCTCATTTTAAAATATCTTTCCCACCACTACAGATACAGACAAATAAGAATTAAAGCAGAATGAAGCATTTTGTGTGTGTTTAGCAACATCATCACAACAAGCAGCAGCGTCCTTATCATTGATTATTTTCTTGCAGTAAAAACCTTAAGTGAAGCCCATCTTTTGGAATCTCTAGAACCGATCAAATAGTATGCATGCATTGATTCTTATAAAGACAGATATACGATAAATGCATAGAAATTACTTGCCTTGACTTTAACAATAGCATGCAACCTTGTTTTTACTTACAATGGCGTTTTATTAGTTTGATTTAACCTTCGTTTTGAGGTCCACTGGGTGCACTGAACACATGCTGGTGTGCCTTAAGCCTGTGGATCGTTTCAGATGTGAGGGGGGAAAATCTGGATCGTCATGAGGAATTTACCTGCTGCCTACTGGTCGGCCAGGACACTCTTGAAAACGAGATGAGCTCATCTCAAGAGGGGCTCCTGGTCAAATAATTTTTAAATAAAGATAGATACATCAATTGTACAACATGTCATTCTGGTTAATGCATGGTAACTTTAGTTTGCTTTTCTTGTCAAATTCTTTTGCTTAAGACGAGACAAGCATTTGCAGTCCAAAAAACAGTACATGGAGCACCAATCATGTCACGGTCCGTATTTTTCCCTTGTATGAGACAAGACCCCTTGTTTTAGTTGGACTAATGTCAAATCAAAAGTGTTTTGTAAGTGCTGGCAACTTGCAGTAGCAATCTAGTACAAGCCCGTTCTCCACATGAAAGGACGAATGCAGGTCTTGGCTTTGTTTACACCGACCGTCTCAAGTTGTGACTGACGTTTAAAGGATGAAAGCGTCAATGCCACAAACAGAGATGGGTGTAGATATAATCCTAGTTTTGAAATCAGACAGCGTAATGCAATCAATTCTTATCTGTTATTGATTAGTTGTGACGTGCATGTCACAATAGTGTGGGCATATTGATCCAAACCAATCCAATCCAACTTTTAGTGCAAGGCAAGTCAACAGCAACATGACAGAATTTAGTAAATAAACACAAAAATAAAAAGAATCAAGGAAAAAGGTTAAAAAAAAATAACCTATATCTAAAATTAACTTTTTTTTTTTTTTTTTTGGATGCAGGCAAGCAGGTGCTACTTTTTTATTCGATCCCAATGACTGTATAATGGAACTTAAAAAGGGATATTGTTTTATATTTCTAGCATGTTTCATGCACTCAAGTTGTGAAATTATGCAGGGCTTCATGCTATATTAGTATACATCACTGATTCATATGCTTAAAGGAAAAACATTTACTTTGCGTTTTCAGGTCACATCTTAAATTATCTTCGGGTTTTATCTTATGAACTGTGAAATCAAAAGGTGCACAAAGAAACAAGACACAGTTTATACTTTGTAGTAGATAATCACATCAACCCCTTTTTAATTAAAATAAATACATATTTTGGAGCTATGCTTGGATGTGACCGCTGAATTTAAGATGCATTTGTGCTTCACTTCAAATCTGGTCTGTCACAAACTATTTAAATATTCCTATTGAATAAAAGATTCATGGAAATGTTGGGTGAAGAGTAACAAGGCTCATGCTCTAGACCCTACTGTAAACCGTAGTGACAGAATTCAATTGAATAGCACAAAAAAAGTGGTGACAAGGTCGTAGACCAAACCCATTGAATGGTGCAGAACATCAAACCAATGTTCTACGAATGTTCAGAATGCATTAGCTCACATTTGAATTCCACACAATTCAAATTCATGATGGACGGTGGCCTGTATCTCAACAATGAGACAAAGACTAAAATATGCAGCATTACAGAACCTGATGTGTTTTAAGACAGCTTGAATAAAATCCCTTTTTTATTTTCCATTGTTCCTTTGAAACTGGTTGAAAGAGAAATCCTTCTTTTCAGTATTTCTATGAAGAGAGGTGTGAGTGATAATGGATTTGTGTTTAGTGGGGAAATGTTAAAGTACATCAAGCCAAATGGTTTTAAAATAAAATAAGACTTTTTTTTTTTTTTTTTTTTTTTAAGGACAGTATGCAAGTAATGCTAATTTTAAGACATGTTTTTATGGAAAAGAACATTCAGTAAAGGAGTAAATGTGTTGTAGTGAAAAATGAGGTGGGTGTTTAAGGTGTTACTGATTTTCTTAAATTAAATGTGATATTTCAGATGTTAATGCTGTAATGTTGAGGCGATTCATGCAAATTTTGCACAAATAAACTACAAAAAATAACACATTTAGAAAATAAACATTAAATGCTGCTTTGGAACAATATATTTTGTGAACAGAATTGTTAAAATAAAGTAATTAACACTTTACAATAAGGCTCAACTCATTAAGATTAGTTATTACATTGGGTATCATGAACCTTTTATTTTATTATTATTATTTTTTTTTAAATATTTATCAATTAATTAATGTTAATTCATAAGCATGCCATTGCTAACATATTGGGTTCAAATTACATTTATATAAATTCATACACTGTAAAAAATATTTTTTGAAGTAAAATAAATAAAATATTGGTTATTGGAGTGTTTTAAAATAATTTTCCAGTCTTTCTACTTCAATATTTTGTTTAATTCAGTGTGTTTCTTTGTAGTTAATTGTGAAATTTACAAACAGTATCTGAGTGAAAATTGTTTCTAAATGTTGAAAATGTATAAATTAACATTAACAAAGATTAACAAATGCTGTACTGTTCAATGTTAGGTCATGGTTCCCAACTATTAACTAATGTTAAAAATTGACCCTTATTATAAAATTATACACAAGTTTTACCATTGAATTAAACTGAATTGAATTTTTTAAAATTATTTCTTTGTATTAAGAAAAAATAAGTAAATAAATATAATCAAGTAAGCACTTTAAACGAGCAGAGACTATACTAACATGTGAAGAACTGGTTCTAATTGTTAAGTAATTATTTCAGCCCTTGCCCTTTAGTGCAACAGCTCAAACCCCCTCTAGGGGGCGTACTGCTGCGGCTAGGGGTCAAGGGAGGACGGGGTGGTGCTCATACCCAGGTGTGCGAGGTGGGGGAGTGGAACGGAGGCTCATGCTGGTGAGGGTTTGCCTCCGTCCACCCTCCATGCGTCCATTTGGGGATGACATTGAACCAAAACCAGCAGGGCGACTGGCCCTGGGCAGGACGGCTACATGCACTGTCGCTTACCGACAGACCAATTACTTAAGGCTAGCATTTACAGTTAGTTCTAATGATCTGTAATGGCTATAATCCATACGAGACATTTGGAGAAAGAAAAAAAGAGAGAAAATAAGGTAGCATATATAGACACGTCATGCAACACAATGGCAGATGATTGAGGTGCGATGAAGGACAGGACAAACGCGCAACAAACACACACAAGGTTCAGGCATTAGACTAGAAGAGGAGGCGAGGGTTGGGTTTCTGGTCTTACCGATGCGGTCCAAGCGGTCGATAGCCACGGTTTCGAAAGCGCGGCGCATCATGGGATATTCCTCCAGGACTTCGTTGAAATGGTCGACGGACAGAGAGAAAAGTCGGCAGTAGGTGTCAGCGCGGACGCTAGCTGTACGACGACCTTTCGTCAACAGGCAGATCTCTGTGGGAAACAGATGAATTGAAGATATTACATGTTTTATATAATGGAGGTCACCTGTTGGAGAAGGAGGCCAGTTGAGCATCTTCAAGGCTAGCTGGAAAAGATTAGCATATAAACATAGCATGAGGGTGTGAACTCACAAGACGTATCTGGTTTAATATTTGGCGGGTGGTGCTTTTTTATACTTATAAGTTATTCTCATATAAGATCACTTTTACTGGTTGGTTTTGATTGAATGGAGATCATACAAAAACATGCAGGACTGCATGTTCTGTTTCTTCTGGATTGTGAGGTTATTGCTGACAATTTAATAACATCTCTATCATGGTTTTCCAAAATTATAATTTCTAGCAACTTTGTGTTATTTGAATTGTCCGAACGTTGCTCATTTATTGAGCTTTATAGAGAGCTGCTTTGTGTAGCTTGGTTGCTGAGCTTTCCAAGAACATGTATTTTTATAATTAAGAAGAAGTTTGGACTATGCATACTTCAGTACTAAATGGTGGATTATGAAGTATTTGTTTGTATCATTTATTAAAATAATGGTAACAATAATAATAATAATAATAATAAGAATTTCTATTAATAACATTTATTATTTATAGTTGTTCTTGTAAAACAAATGTTATTTATATTATTATACAAAGAAACAACAACTATTAATAATAATAATAATAATAATAATAATAATAAAAAATATTAGTAGTAGTAGTAGTAGTAGTAATTTCTTTTTATTTATTTGTTCAATTGATTGTTTATTTTTGATTGTATTTTAGTATTATAAATATAATTACTTAATTTGTATAATAATAACAAGAACATTTTAATTCTAATTATATGTATAATAATAATAATAATAATAATAATAATAATAATAATAAAGTATATTATATATTATTATAAAATTATTTAAATTATTAAACAAACAAATTATTATTATTATTATTAATAATAATAAGTTATTAATAATATATGTATTATTTATAGTTGTTCTTATAAAACAAAACTGTTATTTATATTATACAAAGAAACAACAACTATTATTAGTATCATTAATAATAATAATAACAATAACAATGTTATTATTTTTCACTTTCACTTTATTTGTTCAATTGATTATTTCTTTTTGTTTTAATTTTAATAATATGAATAGAATTACTTTATTTGCAATTAATAATAACAATAGCATTTTTATTTCTAATTCTATGTATTAATAATGTATGTAGTAATACTGATAAATAATAATAATAAATGATTCTTCTTCTTCTTCTTATTATTATTATTATTCTTCTTCTTCTTATTATTATTATTATTATTATTATTATTATTATGAAGACAATATTATTTAAATGATTAAATAAATTGTTGTTGTTATTATTATTATTATTATTATTATTATTATTATTATTATTATTATTAATGTAAATATTTTAAGTATTTTATTTTACCGAAATATCTAAAATTGGTATGGTTGAGAAGTAAGTGTTTCACTTAACACAGTACAAGTGTCTCGCAGAGAGATTTGTAATGAACCTGAGTCATCAGTGACAGTCTAATCTTGTCCACAATTTGGTTTAATCTGTATTCAGAAAGAAAAGGCCTTAGAGAAGATCTTGTGCAAATGGTCCTGTCTTTCACCTTGAGATGTGCATGGGTATACTCTTATATGTAATGTCTGTAAGCTAAAGCTGGAGTAAATAACATATGACTACTGATTTTGTGAATATATTTGCTGTAAATGTAGAACTGTCCATCCTGTTCTTCAAAATGACAGATTTGTAGCATTATTTACAGAGTCTAGAGATGATACCCTTGACATTTTGTCCTGGACAGGGAAAATGCTGTGGAAAAAGTCTGTGTAGCCCACGGGACATGCTAACAACACCCTCCAGCTGGGAGTGGGAACAAGGTGTTGGAGTATTTTAATGGAAAAGTGCCATCTCTCTTGCGTCATGTGGTGCAGTATAAAGGTGAGGACGGCAAAAGTACTTTGCGCTTGCTGCTCTATTTCTAATTGGTTCATTAGGCACAAATGTCACCGTAATGTACATTTTCACAGCCCAATAACAGCGACAGAAAAGTCAAGAGAGATGGAGAGAGTCTGAAAGCAACAACATGATGAAACGTAATGAAATTTTAGATTCTGGTAGTAATTGCCTTACTTTGCACGTCTGTGGCCGGCTGTCAGCGGTGGATGGGTGCCTGAACGAGTTAGCGCCTAAGCTAGCAAATGTGTGAAGGTGTTTCTCTCACCCTGACTAAAGAGCATCCAATCAACCGGACACTTGACCTCATAGCCTCGGAGGTCTATCGGTTTGGCACGTATCTCAGCTGTGAGCTAACAGACGGGGTTTGCCTGATTTATCGTGATTAGTGCTTCACCTTAACTGGCCCTCACCTCACGGCACACTGCCAGATCTTCAGTTTACTTACATGGATGCTTTGAATCACTGCATGTTTAAAAAAAAAATAATAATAATAATAATCAACATCATCATCATAGTAATACATATTTTATTTAATTTATTTCATTATTAAAATTATTATTAATAATAAATTGTTTTATAATTATATTATTATTATTATTATTATTATTATTATTATTATTATTCAAATTAAAAATTTAAAGTGCAAAGATTTTTGATCATTCCAAAAATCCTCATCTCTATAATACTAATCATAATAATAATGTTATTTTTGTTTACATTTATTATTATTAAACTATAATAACAACAATAATAAATTTATTAAATTTAATTAAATCATAAGCCTTTAAAGTTATTGTTGTTAATTATTATCAATTTTAAAAATATGAATAATAACAATAATTATAACAGCAACATAATAAGTCATCATTGTCATAATTTACTTTACAACAATAATAATTTTCTTAATTTATATTCATATTTATCATTATTAAAATTAATATTTATTATTTTTATGTATTATTTATTTGTCTTTTTTATTATTATTGTTAAAATTTAACCGCTGCACATGGTATTAAAGTACAAGAATCAGTACAACAGTTTTGAATTTATAGACCCAATTGCTTGCTTTTCTATTTAATTCAATAATAATAATAATAATAATCAACATCATCATCATCATCATCATCATCATCATAATACATATTTTATTTAATTTATTTTATTATTACAATTATTATTATTAATAATAAATTGTTTTATTATAAATTTTTTAAATATTTATTTTTGTTATTATTAGAATAACAATAATAAACACCAGTAATATATTATTTTTCAGGAAGTTTTGGTAAAAAAAAAAAACATTGGTACAGATTTTTTTTTTTTTTTTTTTTTTTACTTATTGACTAATTAAAATGGCTGACTAAATAAATAAATAGTATTTAGCCAGTATTTATTTATTAATTGATTAAAAATTGCTGAATAGCATTTATCATAATAATAATAATAATTATTATTATTATTATTATTGAACCACAGCATGTGTTTTAAAATGCAAGAATCAGTGCAAAGATTTTGGATCATTCCAAAAGTCATCATCTCTATAACAACAATCATAAAATAATGCTATTTTTTTGTATTTATTATCATTAAAATATAACAACAACAATGATAATGTATTAATTTTATTAAAATTAAGCATTTTAAGTTATTATTATTAATTACTATTAATTTTAATAATATTAATGATGATCATAATAACAACAGGTCATTATTGTCATAATTTACTTGCTTTACAAAAATAATAATTTTCTTAATTTATATTCATATTTATTATTATTAAAATTAATATTCAGCAATTAATATTCAGCTATTCAGCCATTTTTAATCAATCAATAATTAAATACTAAATACTTTTTTTCTGAATTTTCAGTGTTAACTGTGGTATTGGTCACTGAAAAACCCATGCCAGTCAAAAAACTACACTGAATGCAATTTGACTGTATGCGACCCATTAAAGTGTGTAAATTGGTTTGTCCTGCATGTTTTTGTATGATCTCCATTCAATTTAGGACCAAGGTCAATGTGCGTTGAGTTTCTGTCAGAAGGCAGTGAGGAGGAAGAGATTTCCTGACACTGCCAGCAGTTTTGACACACGCTCGCCCCGTGTACAAACGCACACATGCCAGCAGCATTCCCGCTACGGGCCAAAATACCAGTAGCAGATGGTTTTCCACTGGAGCAGGTGGCTGGCATCGCAGTGCACCCATGCTAGAGCAGGCACACAACCTTCATGAATCGTGAGAAAAAATGATTTCATTTCAATTTTTGTTCCCACACTCGTGCAGCTTAGGTAACGCTGAAGAACATGTGACATCAAGGTCATTCGTGACGTAATCTCTGAATTATAAAACACTGTGTATCTGATTTCAGAGTTAAAAGCTTGTGGTTTGTATTGTACATGCCAGTTTGGTTTTGGTCCATCAGTACGAAATGATGTATTTACAGAAATTGCTTTTCATTGGTTAGGGTTAATGTTAGTATTTTTATTTGATTGTGCTTTAAACCATGAATGAATCTTACAAAAACAGAGGAAACAGTTTGTGAGTTTTGAACTGACCTCCAAAGTAGGATCCGTCGGTGAGTTTCAGCTCTTTGCTGAATTTGGTGATGACGCTGGCCACTCCATGCTGAATGAAGTACATCTTTTTACCCACGGTCCCCTCGCGAATGATGTAATCGTTAGGCTGGAAGACCTCGAACTTGAGCTTACTCAGCATTCCCGTCACAAAGTTAGGGTCAGCGTTTGCAAACAGTGGCATAGTGGCCACCAACTTACGACAGTTGAAGTTCACAATTTCCTGTGGGACAAAAAAAAAAAAACTGCAATCAACAGACAAAAAAGGCGTTTATATTTGATATGTACAGTATGTATCTATATCTGAAATGGTGTAAAATGTATTATTATTATTAAGTTATTTATTTAGCTTTTTCTTTTAAATCACAGTGTTGCTTAATTTTGCATTCACAAAATGCAAAATCCTGTGGGACAAAACAAAAAGAAAACACACTCAACACACACTGAACAGTAATGAAAAAAAAATGCATAAAAGGCATTTTAGGTTTTATGTAAACAAAAACAAAACATTTTATTTGTTTGTTTGTTTTGTTATTTATCTGAATGTTTTTCAATATTCAATCAACAGATGAACAGTAGTACAAAAAAGTAATGTATTTAATCCAGTATTTTTGATATTTTCTGTTTTAAACACCTAAACAGGTGTAATATAAATAAAACATTTATTTATTTTTATTAATTAATTTAATTTATTTATTTGAATGTTTTTGCTTTCTGACAATATTTGATATGTCCTGTGTCCTGTGGGACAAAACAGAAAAAGAAAACAGTAATATAAATATATAAATAATATAAATATATAAATATATATTCTTATATTATATAATCATTTTTTTAATTTATTTTTTAAATATCTTTCTTTTTTTTTTCTTTTTTTTTAACTGCCAGTAAAAACATATAAATATATTGTGAATATTTAATATAGATTATTTAGTAGGGCTGGGCAATATGTTTTTCAAAATGTCTTTCTAAACTACAGATTTCAAAGCTTTTTTTTTTTTTTAACCTTTTGCTTAGCACTCCTCTGTGACAATCAGCAGCCTCTATATAGACTTTCTTCCCACTGCATTGCAGTGAGCTTATTTTATGGTGCCTATACAGTCAGTGTCAAGCTCACTTCAGCCATTAGCTGAAAGCCTGATGCACATAATCTTCAGTCTTTCTTGTCTCCACGCTGCCGGGGTGAAGGATGTGTTTGTTTGGTGTGGCTTGGGTGTGAAGAATAAATTTGCACTGTGCTTTAAATCGTGGCGTAGTCAGAAAAGCGTCAGGAAGGTTCTGACTGCAATCACACAGGAGGAATAATGAATTTGATAGCCACGTCCAACCCTTTACCTCCACTGGGAGACAAGCTGGAGACTTTATCTATTTAAAGCTGGTTTGTCACAAGGCGGTGCATGTAAAAATAGCAGCCCTGACCAACTGAGGGAAAGAGAGAAGATGGGGGAGAGGGAGAGAGAGAGAGAGAGGGAGGGAGGGAGGTGCTGCTGGGAGTTAAAGGTGTTTTGGGGATAAAGCCGTCAGTGTTATCTCTCACTTTGCTGTGTTATAATAGACACTGCTTCTGTCTGCTCAATCATGATAACATGAGTGCTGCATCCTGGGGAATTTTGATACATTCCCAATGCATATATACTGTCTAATGTATGCTAATTTTCTGGATGTGTAGAATATCTGGATGACCTTTAATTTTTACCAAAATGTGCAGTATACTGTACAATAGAGTACTGTATCCGGTACTGTATCCCACAATGCAACGTACTTGACCTTTCCATTTTTATTGTTATATTACAGCAGATTTCAACTATGCAGCATTTTTTATTTATAAATCGTAAAGAAAAATTATGTATGTTTTTGCTTTCTGACAATATTGAATATGTATCTCAATATTTATTTCTAAAATGGCACTTTTAATCACAATGTTTAAGACAATTAAGGCATTTAAAACAATGTTTATTATTGTGCAAAACGGCCTAGAAGGTTGTAATATTTATGTTTGAATATATATCTTGACATTTATTAAAATGACATTTTTTTTTCTTATCACAATGTTTCTTAATTTTATGTTCACAATTTCCTGTGAGACAAAACAGAAAGAAAGCGACAATCGAAGTGACAATCGAACAGTAATGCAAAAAAGTAATGTTTTTAAAACAATATTTTTTTAATATTAAGCAAAACAATGTAGAAAGGATTTTTTTTTTATTTAGTTAGTTTTTGCCTTCTAACAATATTGAATATGTATCTCGATATTTATTTTTAAAATGGCGCTTTTAATCACAATGTTTAAGACAATTAAGGTATTTAAGACAATATTTGTATTATTGTGCAAAAGAGAAGGGTTTAATATTTATGCTTGAATATATATCTCTATTTATTCATTAAAATGAAATTTTTATCACAATGTTTCTCAATTTTATTTTCAGAATTTTCTGGACAAAACAGAAAGGAAACACAATTGACAATTGAACAGTAATGCAAAAAACTAATGTATTTAATGCAGTATTTTTTCAATATTATGCAAAACAACCTAGAAATGTATAATTTATTTTTAATATTTTTAATATTATGCAAGATATCATGCACAACTAATATGATGCAAAACAATCTAGAAAGGTATTATTTATTTATTTACCTTCTAACAATCTTTAATATGTATCTCATTATTTATATGTGAAGTGTCTTTTTTTATCACAATGTTAAGCATTATAGATTTAATTTCATATTGATTTCATTTTAATAGCTTCATTTACTTCATATACTTCATTTTTGTGTTGCATTCATGGGATATAATTTTGAGACTTGCTTTTAATGTAATTACTAATTACTATTAAAATACCATATAAAACTAATAAACATTATTTAAAAATATTTCATTATATTCAATCAGACATAGAGTAGATGTTAATCTTCCTTATGACATCATGAAACCTTACAAGTGTTTTAATATAGGTTTTTTTTCTTTTTTTTTCTCTCTCTATATAAGAACATCTGTGCGTTTTGACGGCTATCAGCTGTGGTTGTTTGAGGGCTGATATCAGCTTTTTATAAGTCAGTCTAATATAAACTACCAATACCCTGACACAGTGTTACTGATACAGATGAGTAAATCTGCCATAAGCGGTTACTAGAGCTTAAAGAACTGTACGTGGCATTGAAATAATAGCAAACTAGTGAAGATCTAGATAAGATGTTTCCTTTCATATCCAAATGAAACGGATTATGTGTCCAGACTGGGAGATTATCCTAGATCAGCACTTATTTTCTGAGATACTTAGGTTGAAATGCACCCATGGCCGTATAAGCTCTGACCCTGGGTCAGTGCTACTATGAGATATTTGTGTCTCACCTCTTTGAGCGGGTCGTTGAGCTCGTTAAGGATGCTGTCCTCATCGAAGATCTTTCCCTGGTAGCGATGTTCATAGTAATCATGGATTTTCTGCCGCATGTCAGCCGGCAGCTTGTGGAAGGACATGTACTGCTCCACTTGCTTGTACTGTAAGAGAGAGAGAGTTTTTAGTGAAAAAAAAAAAAAAAAAGCTGGAACTGATGCAAGCAAGACTTGTAGGAAATAATAGCACAGTGGTTTCTCCTAGATTGCCATTTGATTAAATGGAGGGCAAATGGAGACTTTTGCTTAAGGCATTTCTTTTTCTGTCCTTTACTGTTGTTTCTTGTCAGATTATAGATTATGATGAGCCTGGTGTGATTTTGAGCAGAATATGTAACATCAGCTGCTTTTCATTGGTTACATTTGACAGGACTGGGTATTTTGACCCCACTGATACTCAACATTGCACACCATAGGAGTTAGTCTCCTGCTTCTTTTAAAAAAAAAAAAAAAAAAAAAAAAAAAAAAAAAATATATATATATATATATATTTAAGCAAATTTTTACAATAAATACAAAACTCTTGTTCTATTTACTGAATTCTCAAAAATATTATTTTCATCATTGTTTATTAATTTTTTTCTAATAATCCTATAATAATTTATAATAATAACAATAATAGTTTTTTATTTTTCAATTATTTAACAAGGACATATTAAATGTGATATGATTAAAAGTGACAGTGATGAAAATACAATAATAAAATAAAATGCATTGAGATATATATATATATATATATATATATATATATATATATATATATATATATATATATAATCTCAATCATTATATATATATTATAATGATTGAGATATCAATATATCTATATATATATATATATAATATTATATTATATATATCTCAATCATATATATATAATTTTTTATTTTTATTTTTTAAATAAAATAAACTTTCTATTCATCAAATAATCCTGGAAATGTGTGTTATGTTTTCAACAAACAAATAAATGAATAAATAAAAATTAATCAGCTCTACTGTTTTCAACATTGATGTTAATAATAATAATAATAATAATAATACACGTTTCTTGAGCAGCAAATCAACATATTAGCATGATTTCTGAAGGAACATGTGGCACTTAAGACTGGAGTAAAGATGCTGAAATTTCAGCTTTGCCATCAAAGAAATAAATTACATTTTTAAAATATATTCAAATAGAAAGTTATTTTAATTAGTAATAATATTTACTATTTAATGTTATTATTTTCCTTTCTGAGCAAAAGAGACTTCTTTAAAAACACTTCTTTTTTATTTATTTATTTTTTATTTTATTTTATTTTTTACTTTTGAGGGGTAGTGTTAGTGTGTTTTTTAATGACTAAATGCAATTTAGAGTAGTTTGTGAACTAGAAATGTCACTGGTTTACATTTGTATTTCATTGTGTTCTTCAAATTTGCAATCAAAGTCTGCAATCAAAAGTCAGAGATTTTGATACTGACCAAATTATCTTTGCTATTATTGTCTCAGTTGCTTCTATTCTTACGTCCCCGAAGGAATTGCTCCTTAAATGAAACAAAACTCAAATCATTTACCTGAGCTATGAAAGAGCAACCTTGAGCAATGAAACGCCCCTCTGTGTAGGCGTTTGGTGAAATAATCTTTTTTTAATTCATGCATGATTTAGGGCTGAGCCTTTCAGATGAATCCTGTGTAAACACATCCACATGCGCACAGAGAAATTGTGCTGGGTCATTGTCTGTGGGCAGGTGGTGCGTGCGGATGAACACTTCCTGTCTGCCAACTCAGCTGATGACATCAGAGCAGGAATGTCTAATCCAGCACCTGCTCCCTGTTACCTATCTCTGGTTACACATAAATTCAATTACGTATGCTTTCTGTAGCTACGCAGGCTGCCCACTCCATACGGTCACAGGAAATTATACCAAGACAGTCTATATCCGTCCCAGAGCAATCTATTTTAAACTTTAACATTGATTGACTTGTATATCTATATCAACTCTTCTGTTCATGATTAATCAATAAATGCTGTTAAATTAATGAACTCTGTTTCTGTACGAGCGGTTTATCTATTCTCTATCAGTGTACGTTTGAGATTCATTAAAGAAGATGTTCCACAAATTCAAACTGGCTGTATTATGATTTTCCTTGCTTTAATAAGATAAATTTATGGCATACTATGTAGTACAGCACATGCCATACTCTCTATTTGTAAAAAGAAGCATGTTGAGGTTTTTTATGCAATGATAGTAAAACTGTAACATTTCGAAATATTATTACAATTTAAAATGTCTTCACTATTTTAATATATTATAAAATGTCATTTATTCCTGTGATGATAAAGCTGAATTTTCAGCATCATTACTCCAGTCTTCAGTGTGATCCTTCAGAAATCATTCTAATATGTTGATTTGGTGCTCAAGAAGCACTTTCTATTAATGTTGAAAACAGTTCTGCTGCTTAATATTTTTGCGAAACCGTGAAAAAATAATTAATTATAATATAAAATGATTAATACAAAATTAAAATTTAAATATTATTAAATTTTATTATTAAAATTTTAATTATTATTATTTGATGACTAGAAAGTTTAAAAGAACCACATTCAAATTAGAAATCTTCTGTAACATTATAAAAGTTTTTACTATTAATTTTTACATTCACTATTTTTTTTTTTAAATCAGTTTAATGCATCCATTCTGAATAGAAGTGGTAAATTCTTAAAAATAAATAAATAAATAAAAATAAATAAATCTTAAAACTTTTGATGACGGTAGTATATTTTCTCAGAAATAAAAACAATTATTTTTTTATCTCGATTTGGGTAAAATATCTCCATGATCAAACTGCTAAAAGTTGATGTTAAAAATCATTGATATCACTTTCAGTTCATTTATCACATTGGAAATGGAAGGTTAGATTGAATGCATTGTATTGCAGGACAAATTAACAGTGCATGATCTGGTAAATGTAGTACACTGTATTCCTTTCACAAATGGAAAATATACTGTAAGTAAAACAGTGTTTTTCATTTTAGCAAATTATAACAATTCATTTTCTTCTAAATCTAACCAGTACAGTTGCAAAAACAACACGCTTGATCCTAAGTTAGCGACCATAGGTACTGTAAGCATGTAGGATGCAGCTCTTTTAAATGTTTTTTTGTTTTTTTTTTCGTAATCAGATTGTTTTACATAGAAAACAATGTGTTTTATGTGATGGCAGTGAGTGGGAAATGCAGCAGCACAGAAACAGAACAGAACAGAGGACCGCGTGGTCCTTTATCAGTGTGGGTGAAATGGCTTTAAATGACAATTCAAGCACCAAGCAATTAGACTAATGTTCCAAAACCTCCCCGTCTCTCTCTGCTGCATCTGTGGCAGGGAGACGGCTAGACCCACGGCTACTTAAAGTCCCGACAGGAAGTCTTTATCCTTGTCTCTTAGACAGAGGCCTTGAGAATTTAAGAGCTGATGTCTTCAGGCTGTGGGACGCTAAGATGGCACAGACTGCTTTAGCTTGACCATGCTGATTTTAGAATACGTCTCTGAGGAGACTTAGTGCCTCATATATGAAGACTGGAGTTCTGGTGCACACACAAAGGGGTGAAATCTTAAATTAATTCATTTTATTTTATTTTATTTTAGACAGATAAGTATATATTTTAAATAACTGCAATTTATTTATTGTCCATAACATGATAAATATTTCTCAGCTTATTGGTATCTGCCAGAATTGTAATACCTGTGCATCCCTAGCCATTATCATTTTTTTCATACATTTTTTTTTTTTTTTTGACACAAACATGCCTCTTTTCTGTGTAAATTATGCCTACTATAGATTATGCCTTATTCACCACATCTCCAGGCTATTTGGCTGGACTAGTTAAAGCTGTGCCATAATTTGCATAATTCAGGCAATGGAATGGAATGCTAAAACAATGCAAATAAATGGTGTAGGTACAATTCATTCCCCACATTATGTTTCTAATCTGGACGAGTCAGAGCCAGTGCTGAATATTCATGATATGAGTAAGAGTGACCTGTGGTCAGTCAGTCGGTGGCAGTGCGAGTCCCATCAGCTTCTTGTAGAGATACAGTGAGTCACTGGGCATCAGGGCAAAAGCAAAGCACTGATATGGGCTTCCTTACTGAGACACAGTCACTGTATTTTTTCTCACATACACATACTGCAGAGATGTCTGCATGAGAAATTCTGCGTAGTGTACTTTAAGCTAGTTGAGAAGCTTGGACAGCAGCTTACCAGGAGGAAGACTCTTGCATAGGATGGCCATTTTTATAACACCAAAAAGGACACTTTGCAGGATAAAAAATGAAAAATAATCCCAAACCTATAAGCAGTGACAGAAACTTTTCCATTATGGGCTGATATTCAAATCGATTTTCAGTGGCATTTTACCCTTTCTGAAAAGACAACTCTACCAACTCTTTTAAATGTATGCGTCCCCTTACATTTATTTTTTAATTATTCAATAAATGCAATTACAGTAGAATGACAGGTAGGGCTGTTACTAATCAAATGAAATAAGGCTGAATTTAGATGTATTTACACAGACTGTTTACAACTGGATAAATAACGTTATAATATTAATGTTATACGGTATAAAATCCAAAATATTTTGAATATAAAAATATGAAATGTTGGAAAAATGATACTTTAAATATAAATCAAAACTGCCAGTAGGTGGAAACAAATCATTAGCCGGATTTCCATTACAGATTTGTGTTTTGCGGTATTTTATAAATGTCGATAAAAAACCTATTGCGAATTGACGGTGTTTCCATTAACCGATGTTATGTGACTAAAACATAATTTTTTACTCTCGCGATAAGTCGTCAACGGATGCTGATAGGTTTACGTATGTTGTAGCCACTGCACTAGTCATTATTTTTAATCAAAGGAGACATATGTTTGTATCTTTAGTGAAGTAGCACAGAGAGTTGCTTCTGGGATGCTTTTGAAACATGCTGCAGCGCGGCTGGTATAAACACAAGCATTGACTAGAGTGGCCGCGATTGGCTCCGGTTGAGAGCAGCCACATATGAAGCGTTTCTTGGAGGTTATAGTACATTAAAGAATGATCATGTGAATTTTACATATGCCAGGTGACCTGTAAATGTGAAAAAAAATGTGTCCACTGCAGCTTTGCGAAATATGACTTTTTCAAATTGCCCGAAAAAAAACACCTTTCGAGCATAAAAACTTTTTTTGCGATATATGGGTGTTTTTGTGAAATATACGTAAACCTACCAACATCGGTTAGCATGGCTTATCGCGAAAGGAAAAAATTATGTTTTAGTCGCATAACATTGGTTAATGGAAACTATGTCATTTCGCAATAGTTTTTTATTGACATTTATAAAATATCACAAAAGTTTTGAGCAAATCTGTAATAGAAACGTACCTAGTCGTGGCCACTCCTTGTTTTTATATCAGTCACTCTCCGCGCTGCTTCACGAAAGATACATGCATACGTCTCCTTCGATTAAAAATAATGCCTAATGCAGTGGCTGCAATATACAATTCGTAAACCTACCAACATCTGTTGCTAAGACTTTTTTTACATTTCACGTTTTAGTCGCATAGCATCGGTTAATGGAAACAGCATCATTCCACAATAGTTTTTTTAAAATCAAAATTTATCGAATATCGCAAAAGTTTTGCACAAATCTGTAATGGAAACGCAGCTACTGTACTGACAATTTGTTAAAAACGCTGAATGACTCGAAAAAAAACAAAACTGTTGACTGAGACACAAACATTCTGCTATGACTGTTTGGAACTATTTTGGAGTCAATATTGACAATATTGTGTCTAAAATGTAGGTCACTTAATATTAGTTCAAACTTAGCCCATGTTTAAGTCTGTTTATTTAGTAACTATATACCATTGAATAAAGTATAAAATAATGATGATCGTAAAAGGAGGACAAATGAGCATCCGGCTCAAGGCTGCGCTGGTCATAGTATTTAAAAAATGGACTGTCCGACATAAAACTGGACAGATGGCCACCCTACTCCCCAACACAAACACATACTGAAACTTTGGAAAAACATGAGCTGGAGACCAAAAACTCTAGAAACTCCAGAATCTCATCCATTTTAATCAGAGTCTGCTTACACAGACACACACACATATTCAGGAAGCAGAATCAGGGGATCAGCCTGTTTGGTTTAACGGATTGTCACAGCCTGGTGACGACAGCACCTGTGAATAAACATCGACTTGCACACTGCAGGCCAGTGATGCTGCAGTAAGATGGCGGGTAATGACGGAAATGAGGGAGAAAACAAAAAACGATGTCACTTCTTGTTTTACATTGATTACAGCGTGTCTGTCAGAGCATGATAAGGCCTGTTTGTGTTTGCAGTGCGCTGATTTACGCTGAACTCACCAAGGAAACTTTTTGGTTGGTGGTTTGGGGAGTGCAGAGGCTTATAAAGGAGCAGTCGTGAGGTGGTGAGACACCACAGAGAAGTCAAGCTGTTTTGGGCATGTGGCTTAAAGCACAAATATCATTGGTACTGCCAGAGCAGATAAACTCACTTCATCCTGAGGGGATTTCATAAAGCTTGCTTACATGGACTTCATGATTCCCACTGAGGTAATACTAAAATGTTTCACCCGTCTGTGTGAATGACAGCTGGCGTCCTTTTAGTGTCAGCGGCATGTTTATATATCCGCTTCAAAAAGGCTATCGACACATGATTTACCAGACTATTGCTGCAGACATGTGCCAATGTTCCTGAATTTGAAATTTGTTGCACAATCCTTTTCCTTCTTTCTACTTTCCTTCCTTCCTTGCTTTCTTCCCTGACCCCCCTTTATTTTCTTACCCATCTTTCCTGTCTACTCTCCTCCTTTCCCGGTTATTCCATTACCTTTGCTGTCCTTTTCCATTTCCTTCCTTCATTCCTATCTTGTCCTCTTCTTTTCCATTTTTCTTTCCATTTCCTGTCCCCTCCTTTTCTTTCGAAGTCCAGTTTTCTTTTACCTGAACTTTCCATTACCTTTCAATTTCTATTTCCTTTTCTTTCTTTCTTTTCTTTCTTTCTTTCTTTCTTTCTTTCTTTCTTTCTTTCTTTCTTTCTTTCTTTCTTTCTTTCTTTCTTTCCCTCCTTCCTCATTCTCTTACTTTCCTTCCCATTCCTCTCTTTTTCCTTTTCTTGTCCTTTATATTACCTTGCATTATTTTTTTTTTTCCTTTCCTTTTCATTTCCTGTCTCCTCTTTGCTTCTTTCCCAATCTTTCCATTACCTTTCCTTTTCTATTGCTTGTTTCCTTCCTTCCTTCCTATCTTCCTTCTTTCCTTCCTGTCCTGTCTCCTCCTCTTCCTCTTCTTGTCATTGTACTTCATTTCCTGTCCCCCTCTTTTTTCCTTTTTTCTGTACCTTTTTCATTTTCAATTTCCCTTCATCTTCCAGCCTGTTTTCCTTCCTTTCTTCCTTTTCCCCTTCCTGTTCTATCCTGTTCCTTTTCCTAAGGTTTTCCTGTCCTTTTCATTACCTTTCATTTTCCATTTACTTTCCTCTTCTTTCCTTTTTTTCGTTCCTTTTCTTTGTGTTAATACTAGGCTCGTTCAGATTTTTCCTCTCCACTACATCTCATGCGAAAGCACAGAAAGCTAATCCATGTTTGGGTTTATTATCAGCGTGGGAACAGAAATGCTTTGTCAGGATTAGGTTTGTTTATCACCACTCTCTTTTTTTCGTTTCTTCTTGCAGAAGCGGTGCTTTTATTTCCCCCACCAAATTGTGGTGTGGTCATGCGAGGCAGATGATAATTGTCAGGACTTTGGACTGTGTTTGTTGTGTTTTTTGCTCCCCATGTGTTCCGTGTCCCAGTTTCTCCCCAGTCTGATTGTTAACTGGTTTCCAGGTGTGTCTCCTTAGTTCCCTCATTATCCTGTCTTTATAAGCCCCAGTCCATTCAGTTCATGTTTGTCCTTGAATGTCTTCATGTGCTCAATGTTCCCTATTTGGATTATTAAAGACTCTCAGTTCGTGAATTCTCCGTGTCTCCTCATTCCTGGCTCCAGCGGTCGTGACAGAAGGACCGACCAAGACAGTAACCTCCGTGTGTGTACCCTCCGTTTTTTCTTTCCGTTGTGCCCCATGGATCTTCTCATCTGGCCTGAATTCATCCTCCTCCTGCTGGAGCAGGGGGACAGATCTCTTGAGGACCATACAAGACTGTTCCTGTGTTTAGCTAACTCTACCAGCTACCCGGACGACGCGCTCTGTTCATTCTATGACACAAGCTTGAACACCGCGAGCAGAGTTCTGTCGTCTGAGGATGGTCCTCGAGAGGAATTCCCTGCCTTCGTGGTGTGGACACTGGCGAGGCACGGATCCCCGAGGACCATACAAGACTGTTCCTGTGTTTAGCTAACGCCACCAGCTACCCGGAACGACGCGCTCTGTTCATTCTATGACACAAGCTTGAACACCGCGAGCAGAGCTCTGTCGTCCGAGGATGGTCCTCAAGAGGAATTCCCTGCCTTCGTGGTGTGGACACTGGCGAGGCACGGATCCCCGTTCACCGTTTGTGCTGAGGGGGATCTCGCCAGTGCCTCTCCTGACCCAGAGCCCAGCCCACCAACTCCTCGCGGTGCGGAGCATCAGCCCAAGCCCACCGATGACGGAGAACCATTTCCCGCTACGATCAACGAGCCAGCGCCAAGCCGAGCGACTGAGCGGAAGATCGTCCTGGAAGTTGAGCCCAACACGTCAGATCAGGTGCGAGAGCCGGCGACAGTGCCCACTACGAGGGAGCCAGCCATGGACGGTGTGAGCGCGGAGTGGAGCTCCGCCCCCTGCACCACGGCTGAGGGTGAGCTGATAGGACATCTGGGGCTGCTGGACTTAGGAGGGGATCTGATGGACTGGGTAACTGACCTGGAGGTTGACTTTCCCTCTCTCCTTCATCTCCTGGATCTCCTTCGTCTCCGCTGGTCCCAGCCAGCTCCGCTCTTCACGAGCGCCCTCCTGTGCCCACTCCTCACAAGCGCCCTCCAGTGTCCAGTCCTCCAGAGCACCCCCCTGTGCCCGTTCCTCAAAAGCATCCTTCAGAGTTTCACCCTAAAAGCCCGGAGGCTGACAAATGCCCACCCCTCCCACCCGCTCCTGCCTCCTCCACCGCTGTCGTCTGGCAGCCCCTCTGCACGCCCTCAGCCCACCATCAATGCGGTGCGAGTTCCGCGGGTCGCCGTGGCTGGAGAACCCCTCACCTTCGCCTCCAGCCTCCGAGGCCCGGACTCCGCCTCGGCCCGTAGACCCAGCGGCTCCACCTCGGCTCTTAGCTCCCTCGCCTCCACCGGGCTCCCTCGTCCTTGCGGCTCCGCCTTGGTCGGGCGTTGAACCACCATTGCCTCCGGACTCCTCTCCTCTGGCTGCGCCTCGTCACACCATCCCACCAGATCCATTGGGCTCCTTCCTCCCGCCAGCTCCACCTTGGTCCTCAGTCGCTCCGGCTCCGCCGTGGATCTCCCGTTCTCCGCCTCCGCCTCCGCCTTGGTTGCCAGAGCCCTCGGCTCCACCCTGGCCCCCTGGATCCTCGGCATCCCCCTGGCTCGTTGGCTCTCCGTCTCCACCTCGGGCTCCTCCACCACCTGCTCTGCCGCCGTTGGTCGGCCCCCTGGAGTCGCCGGCCATCCCTCCTCCATGGCTCCTCCCTCCGTCGGCTCCACTGTGGCCTGGGTCCTGCTGTGCGCCTCCTGCTCCCGGTCCCTCCTGTCTCTTCCCTGGTTCCTCCTTTCTTCGTTGCCCCCTTGGACTCTGTTCGCCGGCCCCCCTCCCGGGGGTTTGTCCTCCTGAGCCGCCTCCGTAGTTCCCACCCGCCCCTTCCCCATGTTGTTACTAAGGTGCGAGGATGCACCTTCCGGGAGGGGGTGTTATGTCAGGACTTTGGACTGTGTTTGTTGTGTTTTTTGCTCCCCATGTGTTCCGTGTCCCAGTTTCTCCCCAGTCTGATTGTTAATTGGTTTCCAGATGTGTCTCCTTAGTTCCCTCGTTATCCTGTCTTTATAAGGCCCAGTCCATTCAGTTCATGTTTGTCGGTCCTTGAATGTCTTCATCTGCTCAATATTCCCTATTTGGATTATTAAAGACTCAGTTCGTGAATTCTCTGTGTCTCCTCGTTCCTGGCTCCAGCGGTCGTGACAATAATACAGATCTCCTAATTCGCTACAAGGGAAGATGAGAATAGGCAAGATTATTTGATATCATAATGCCTTTTATTATTCTGTCCCTTTGAAAATAAGAATCTATATGTTGGATCCTGTTGAAGAAACAAACATGCAAAATAAAACATCTGTTGCATGTCTGTTGCTGCAATTTCCGAAAAATAGAAGCACAGAAAATGCATTTAGTGTTTATATATAATTCATTTCTTGTATCAACATTGAATACATATGTTAGCAATAATAAAATATCATATATTGCATTATAATCCATGTTAAGGGTTATTTATATAATATGATGTGCAATATAAATGTTATTATTTAGCATTCCCCTCACGTCATGATCATACAATCAAAACGACCTTTCTTTTTCGCCTAGCAACAACAAATTTCAGATGCTTTTTCTTTTTTTTTTCTTTTCTTTTTTTAAGCAAAACACTGACAACATCAAAGCTGTGAATTATCACCTAGTCAATGCTGTCAGTCATGACCAAAGTCCTAAGATATATATCACACAAACTAACATAAAAGGCTGTTGATGTTGCAGTCTGCTTTGAATTTCAAGATCTTTCCGGGGACACTGAAGAATCTGACAAGCAACAATCACAAAGAAGGACATAAAAACAGGTGTGCACCTGGCTTTAGATGTCTTGTAGCATCCAACAAACAATCCTTCCATTTAACCTTTGCATTCAATCACACAACAACATGTATTCGTAAAGCATTACAAAACAGGACAAGGGATTCTAGCTGTTTATGCTGTTTTGAAGAAGATCCTCGCCTCGCTCTCCTGCTGTGGAATGCTCTGTAAATGCCAGGAAAAATGGCTGCGTTTATTCCTAAACTTATATCAGAAGTGGCATCAGGTGAATAGGGTTGAACATTGACCTCACATCAGAGAAACTTGCTCTCCTGCCGATCTTCTTTGATCTTGCACTTTGAAAGAACTCTTTCACTCCTTTGCAGCTCTCTGCTCAGCACACAACCACGTGTCGCGGCTGCTCTCTGGGTCTGATCTCATCCATGTGCTGGTTTGATCTGCTGATCATAAGAGATCTGCTATTGCAAAGCCACAGATGAGTGGATTGATGAGAGATAAGGCCGCTGGAGCGTGGTTATCTTCCATTAGTCGGCTTTCTTATGCTTGTCTTTGCAAATGGAACAGCAGATAGGATCGGCAGTGAGTCAGACAGTGCAAGAGCTGAGTCAGAAAATTCTTCATCAGATCTCTCATAAAATCACTGATTACAGCATTTACTATTATTATTATTGTTGTTGTTGTTGTTGTTGTTGTCGTTGTTGTTTATCATGTTGTCCAAACTCTAAGGCAGTATTGCATGCCTTTCTGGAATTCTTCTTCTTCTTCTTCTTCTTCTTCGTCGTATTACTGCTACTACTACTAGTGCTATTACTATTAACATATTACTATTAACATTATTACTATTACTATTACTATTATTACTATTACTATTACTATTATTATTATTATTATTATTATTATTATTATTATGGCAACAAATATAATAATAATAATAATAATAATATTAATAATAATAATAATAATAATACATTTATTATTACTACTACTATTAACATATTAAAATTTGTTACTATGTTAAAATGTTACAAGCTAATGTATGTTGTAATAATGATAATTATTATTATAATATTTTTATTAGTGCTGTGAAATGATTAATCGCGATTAATCACATCCAAAATAAGTTTTACATAATATATGTTTGTATACTGTGTATATTTATTATGTATATATAAATACAAACACATACATGTATATATTTTTAAAAAAATGTCAAGTTTATATCTCAAATATATTTATATATAATATAAAATATAAGAATATAAATATATAAATGTATATACATGTAAATATTTCAAAATATATACTGTATGTGTGTGTATTTATATATACATAATAAATATACATAGTACACATACATATATTATGTAAACAAAAACTTATTTTGGATGCGATTAATCGTTTGACAGCACAAATTTTTATTAATGTATTAATGTATATTATTATTATTATTATTATTATTATTATTATTATTTAAAATGACCATCTCTGGAAAGACATGCAATATTGTGTTACAGGTACCAAACTGTAAAAAAGTGAAAAAGTAGTGAAAATATTGTGAAAGCTGTGATTTAAAAATTTGCCTGACTTCATCTTATATTGTATTTCATTCAACAGTAAATAGTTTATATATATATATATATATATATATATATATATATATATATATATATATATATAAAACATATGAAAAAAAGATTAGATTAAGAAAAAATCTAATTGAAAATTTCACTCCGTTTTTATCTAGGCAATACACAGCATGCCAGTTCACTAGGTTTTGGAAAATTTAGCATCTTCGTTAGCCAGGTGGTTGTTAGTACTGTTTTAGTGTTGGATATTTCATGGTGCTCAACTAGTATCTAGATGTTTTTATATTAGTTTTGATATTTTTAGCCTCTAGTATACTTTAATTAGAGTGCCGTACAGTTTGCTCTGTGAAATGCTTGTTAATCTAGTTAAACAACCTGGTTGGGACATCAGCATCCAAAATAAGACATACCGTATGCTGGCATTCAGCGATGCTGTTCTTCTCGACAGTATGGGCCGGTGACATTGGCTTTGTCATTTGACCTCTGCTGTTTATATACAGTGACCAGTGAGCGGCCCGTTCAATATGAATGCCATTTGCAGATCTCTGGGCAGGGGAGCCGTATCTAATATCCATTTGCAATGGAGCCAGATTTTAATTGGCATTATGGCGGGATGAAAGCACAGTGGTGACATTGCGATCCTAAATGGAAGAGGAACGTGTGTCTCGTTTGTGTTGAACGCCACACAGCCACTGCAAGGTCAAAAAAAAAATCATATTTAAATTGAAGATAAGAGTCTGTGACGGGACAGACGAAGAGATTGTAAATTCACAGAAGCCTTTTGTCCATTTCAGACCGCTGTGTCATTGTCGTGGTGAAGGTGACACCGGCTACGTGTGCAACTCAGATAAGCCTGCGCTCGGCGGCCATGACAGGGAAATTGATGGTACGCATGAGTCATGGATGTGTGCAGCACCCTGTTTTCCAGAGTAAAGGAATCTCATTAGCTTGGAAATCCCACACTTTGTTCCGCTAAAGGGTTTCAGTTAAATGGCTTTGCCAATCAAGAAGATGTAAGGGCCGGCTGTAAAGAGAAAATGCAACTTTATGAATGCGAGTAAACTCCTAGATGGTATTTTCCTAGATGGTATTTTAAAACCCTGTAACAGCATCACAAATGAGCAACACTGGAAATATCTCTGGATATTGATTGGATCATATGTCGTATACACTCTGATAAATTTAGAGGACGCTGACATTTAGTTGGTTGTTTAGCAGACATTTTATTTCCTAGGGCAGCTTAAAGAGCATCTGATAAAGAAATGCAAACATTTTTTTTTTTTTTTATAATGTAATGCATCAGTTAATAGTTATGCATTAAATTAGTACAAAGAGAAATTGTATATATATTTTTATTGCACAGGGGTTTCTCTTTCATAACTGTCAGCTGTCAGTGTCTCATTTAAGTATTACCTTTGTCTCCGGTGCTCAATTTCTTAGGAGAAATAGAAATGGAAACAAAACAGACAAAGTTTAAAGTTACACTACTAAATGTTTGAGCTATTTTCTTTGTTTTTGCAAGTCTCTTATCAAGGCTTCATTTATTTGATCAAAATACAGTAAAAACAGAAATATTGTGAAAAATTATTTTTATTTAAAATAACTTTCCTATTTGAAATTATTTTAAAGTTTAATTTATTTTTGTGATTTCAAAGCGGAATGTTCAGCATCATTTCTCCAGTCATCAGTGACACGTGACACCCCCCTCCAGAAATCATTCTAATATGCAGATTTGCTACTAAAAAACATTTCTTATTATTAATGGTGTGCTAATATTTAAGCATTTGTTTTATATAGTAACAATATAAATGTCTTTACTTTTATTTTTGCTAAATATAATGCATCCTTGCTAAATAAAAGTATTAATTTCCTTAAAAGTTTAAACAAATAATTAAATTAAATCAAAATTATTTTATTAATAAAAAAAATAAATAAAAAATAAATAAATAAATTAAAAAAATAAAAATAAATAAATAAAAATAAAAAATACTGACCCAAACTTTTGGTATGTAAATTCAAATAAAATAAATTCAAATAAAATTAAAAATTTTAATTAAATTTTAATTAATAATAAAATCAAATCAAATGAATACTGTCCCAAACTTTTGGTATGCAAATTCAATTAAAATACATTCAAATAAAAAATAAATAAATTAAATTATATTATATTACATTAAATTAATTAATAAAATAAAATAAAATAAAATAAAACGAAAATACCGACCCAAACTTTTGATATGTAAATTCAAATAAAATAAAATAAAATAAAATAAAAATAAAATAAATACTGACCCAAACTTTTGGTATGTAAATTCAAATAAAATGTTCAAATTAAATAAAAAAAAAAATAAAATAAAATAAATATAATAATGAAATAAAATTAAATAAAATTAAATAAAATTAAAAATACTGACCCAAACTTTTGGTATGTATGTGGATAGTAATAGCTCAGACCTTGGTCTTGGAAGAATTTGGTGAGAAATTTGTTTATTTTAATTGCAGACTTTTGCAGATTTGTCAAATCTGAGCTTAGCTTGAGATCATCTCACAATCTATAGACATACTTTAAGTGAAGTTACTGGGGTATTTATCAAGAAACATCTGAGAAACCTCAGCAAAAGTCTTAATTTGCTCGCTAACTCTTAATTTCATAATTTATCAAATCTGAGCACAGTTTGAGACATTGTTGAGATGTCTTAAAAATCTCTAGAAGTAAGACTCCTAGTTACTAGGCTCTTTTTCTAAAGGAACATTGAGAATCCCAAGATAAAGTCTCCATTTGCTCTCTATTCAACCTCTGGAGGAAAAGGTCCAATTTGTGATATTTCTTTACTGAGTGTGTATTCAAACTTTTCACTGGTACATGGTCAGAAAAAAGTACTTTTAACGGTACAACATCTTCTCATTGGGTCAGTACCTTTCAAAAAGGTACTAATTAATGGTAGATATGGTGCAAGTATGCACTTTTTGAGGACTACTGCCCCGTGACAAGCTTACTAAAAGTACAATCTTTCACTGACAGTGTTGTCTGATGTTTTCTTTTTCATTTAGTCCGTGCCAGCTCCCTGGAGCACAATCCATTCTCTCTATTTCAATCTCGTCTTTCCACTCATCCACTGTAATGGCATTAAACGGAGAACCTGATGGCTCATGTTGGCATGACGTTGCGTGTGTGTTGTGACGTTAACCCGGCTCATTGAGGTCGGGTTTGCCACCCAAACAAAGTCCAGATGAGATAAGCCCCCTTCTCTCATGGGACAAAGCAGCTCTGGCTCCCCTTGCGCATGCTTTGGCTCGGAAAGAGTGTTTTTGTCGTTCACTTGGGATAAAATCCTCTTTGAGAGCACAGGATATAATGATCCACTAACTGTACAACAAGCCCTCAAACACAAGATGCTAGAATGAGGGATAATCTGCCAATGCATCCTCTCATGGTTTCTCAGGGAGGAAGTGGCATGGTGTTTAGAGGAAGTGAAATCGATACACAGCGGCATCTCTGAGTTGATGACTTAAGTATCAGAATCCTTGATTGAGCTCAGTAATGAACTATACAGCTGAGGTCAGAGAGCTGGGGGAATGTGTCAGGCAGCGACAGCACTGGTTCAGAAACCTGTGCAGGTGAGAACTGCACACCGCGGTATAGATGTGTCTGTGCTGCTATTGCTGTTTACAGGTGAAAGTGACAAAAAAAAAAAAAACCAAGCACTATGAGAAAATAAATAGCAGTATATGTGGGGAGAAACTAGAAATGTGAAGTTTGTTTACTATTGGACTTATGCTACACTTTAAAAACTACACTTTGTAAAACAATTTTACTTGATTAAAAGTGATTATTAATAATAATAATAATAATAATAATAATAATAAACAACTAAGAATATTAATTACTAATCAGTATTTTTTTATTTAATAATTTTATTTTATTATTATTATTATTATTATAACTTGATTGAAAGTGATTAAATTAATAATAATAATAATAATAATAATAATAGTAATAATAATAATAATAATAATAATAATATAGGTTTTATAGTAAAATTAATACTTTAATATTTATTATTGAATAATTTTTAGTATTTATTAAAATAATTGAAACACAACATAAATTAAATATTATTAATTAGCAATTCATGATCTAGGTTATTATTATTATTATTATTATTATTATTATTATTATTATTATTATTATTATTATTATTATTCCTAGTTCATAATAATAATAATAATAATAATAATAATAAACAATCAAGAATATTAATTACTATTTATTATTTATTTATGATTATTATGATGATGATGATATTGGTTGTTGTTGTTGTTGTTGTTGTTGTTGTTGTTATTATTATTATTATTATTATTATTATTATTATTATTATTATTAAGGACTAGGAGGAATTGTAGTAGTACAATAATAATAATAATAATAATAATAATAATAATAATAATAATAATAAACATCCAAGAATATAAATTACTAATTATATTTCATTTTTTTATTTAATAATTTTATTATTATTATTATTATTATTATTATTATTATTATTATTATTATTGTACTACTACAATTCCTCCTAGTCCTTAATAATAATAATAATAATAATAATAATAATAATAATAATAATAATAATAATAATAATAATAATGATGAAGCAAAATGTTTTTGGATAATAAAGAATATGTATTACTAATAAGAATAAATTCTTTGATTATTCAGTAATAGTAGTAGTAGTAGTAATAATAATAATAATAATAATAATAATAATAATATTTTTGAATAATAATATTTTTGAATAATAAAGTATATTAATTACTAATTAATAAGAATCCATTTCCTTTATTATTCAATAATAATAATAACAATAATAATAATAAATAAGATTTTCATAATTATTAAAATAATGACATTAATAACATTTTATTAATGTCAAGAAAAAAATATATATTAATAATAATTCATATTCTTTATTCAAAATTATCAATAATTATGAATCACCATTTTCAATTATTATTTTATCAATTATTATCTTTTAGTGAAATATATATATACAGTTGCAATGATGCAAAATGACTAATTTTGGTCATACCACTCATCCAGACATATCCAATAACTGTAGCCCTGTAGATGTAGATCAACCTGTACATGTTGTCTGAAGCGTGCAACCCATGTAGCAGAGGTAGAATTTCTTTGACGTGAGATCAATATTGATGTCATTCTTGAATGACTGATGAGCCATGAGCTCATAATGTGATACATGATGATGACACAGATTACTACACTGTCGGGATGTTGTAACATCACATGCACGGCCAGCGAAGGGACGGTGGTGTAAATATCAAAATAACATGTGAATACCAAAGCAGCTGTGCTTACCTTCTCCTGGTACTGTCGTCGAGATGAGTCCAGAGACTGGATGAGGGCTGTGGCGTGACCCACGAACATGGCGTAACAAGTGGCGCCCACAATCATACTTAGCATGGTGATCCAAAGGTCCGACATGCTGACGGGCGCTCTGGCTCCGTACCCGATACACAACATGTGACTCATGGCCTTAAATAGGGCGTAAGAGTACTGCTTTCCCCAGGAGTCATTCTAAGAGAGTGATAGAGACAGAGATGAGATGATGACATAAAAAGAAAGAGTCAGCAATAGAAAGCAGGTGGAGTGAATTTAACATGTACGCTTGCAGGCAAAATATTCAGTGTATCACTGAGTCTGCATAAAGCGTCCTGCCAACTTGACCTTCATGCATGGCAAACTATCTCCCTCTATGCATCTTCCCTGTATTCTATTGTCTATATTGATACTTCTCTGTATTTCTGTTGCATTTCCTGTTCCCTTTTATATGCTGTAATCTAACCGCCCACCTATATATCTCTATTCCAGGATTTATTTTATTTTATTTTAATTATTATTATTATTATTGTCCATTTGATTTTACATGGTTAAAGTTATTTGGATATATATATAGAGAGAGAGAGAATTATTTAAGTATTTATTTTAAAAATCAAATATTTATGATATATTGCTTCTTTACGATTTCTTCGTTATACAATTTTTTTTCCACCTGTTTTTTTTTTTTTTTTTCTTTGAGAAAATACCCCATCTCTACACCATTTTTTTTAGTCTCTGTGTCATTTGCAGTAGGGTGTTAAAACAAGTGATGGCTTTGGTGTCTGCTAATCAACTTGGATTACTTCCATTAGCTGCCGTCAGTTGGTGTACGGCTCTGTGGATCCCTCATGCCGGACGGGAGAAGAAGAGCAAGGACACTTTCAGTCCTCTCACAGGCTATTAGCGCAGCTGATTTTAATGGAGAACTGTGCGAATAGAAAGAGACAAACTGTACTGCAGCATGTCTGACCCTGTTCACAATCAATACATCAGTTCATGAAAACAAGGCTGAAACTTTCCAAGCCTTTTTTGTTGTTGATACTGTTATTTGTAGGTTTTTTTTTTATTATATTATATTATATTATATTATATTATATTACATTATAATTTTTCAATTTCATGTTGCCTTTAAATATTAGTGTATACTAGTATAAAGTAGAAGTATTTTTAGTCTTTTTTGTAATTTATATTATATTATATTATATTATATTATATTATATTATATTATATTATATTATATTATATTATATTATATTATATTATTTCCATTTCATGTTGTCTTTAAATATTAGTGTATACTAGTATAATTAAAGTAGAAGTATTTTTAGTCTTTTTTGTAATTTATATTATATTATATTATATCATATTATATTATTTCCATTTCATGTTGTCTTTAAATATTAGTGTATAGTAGTATAATTAAAGTAGTAGTATTTGTAGTCTTTTTGTAATTTACATTATATTATTATATTATATATTATATTATATATTATATTATTTTTCAATTTCATGTTGCCTTTAAATATTAGTGTATAGTAGTGTAATTAAAATAGTAGTGTTTGTAGGCTTTTTTGTAATTTATATAATTATTATATTATATTATATTACATTTCATGTTGTCTTTAAATATTAGTCTATAATAGTATAATAAAAATAGTATAGAAATAGAGAATGTTATTTCTCTATTGAAGGTACAATCTTGTAAGACTTGAACTATAATGTGCTTTAATACTATTTTATTTTTATAAAAATAAGCTATTTCTTATTCCATTTTGTTTGTAAAATCCCTGTTGAATCAGCATTGGATATTTTGGGGAGGTCGTACCAAATGTAGCAGTGCTCTGTTTAGGTCAGATGAATTTGCTTCTCTGACTTATTTTATACCCAGAAGCTATTTTCAGTTTGCTCCGTCACTCCTCAATGTCAGCATTACTCACAGACATTAGTTAACTGAGAACACAGACTAAAACAAGACCCATATGACTTCCGATGGCCTCAGCTCCTCGTGTTTATGTGAAGCTCACTAGAGGGATGTGACAGTTCCATGCTCATGGATGGAGTCTGGAATGGAATTGCTGACTGTTTGTATCTCTTCCTGCTCTTTTTAAAGAGGAAAAAGTGCTGAGGAAGCCGACAAATGCTAGTTGAAGCTGCTCTTAAACTTGCGTAGCGCTGCCTTCCAACCCACAGGGCTCTCAAACGCTAGCTGGGACTCTAGTATCACACATGCTAGTTCTGTCGGAATAACTTCAAGAAAATGCTCCTGATGTGCTCACTTTCTCTCTATACGGTTGTATTAACTCCAATACTGAGTCACCTATTACTGCCAAATCTTATCTCCATGCTGATTGCTGATTTTTTTTTTTTTTCAAAGAATGATAGAAAAATTAAGGCATAATTGCACACATAGAGGTTGTGGGGGAAAAAATCTGCATCATATTAGATATTGCCTATAGCATTCTGTGCTGGAATGACATCGGGGACTATGTTGTCATTGCACATTATACTACATTTGCTGAAAAAAAAAAAATACAGTGGTTGCCAGGGCAAGTCTGTTACTAACATATTTTCTGTTGTGTTACTATGTGGTTGTTTGGGTGTTCTGGGTGGTAACTAGGGTGTAGCACAGAATTTCTAGGGTGTCCTGAATGGTTGCTTTGGCGTTACTAGCTGGTTGATTTTTAATTTTCTGGGTGGCAGCTACAGAATTGCTCGGGAGTTCTGAGTAGAGCTGCAGAGGCAGAAATTTACCAGTAAATTTCCAAAAACTTTCCAAAATTTCCAGAAAAATAAAACCTGGAAAATTTCTGGAATTTTACCCTAAATTTTCTGCCCCTTTGCAACCCTAGTTCTGTGTGGGTGGTGTTGTTAGGGCGTTGCTAGGTGGTTGATATAGTTTTCTGGGTGGTAGTTACAGAATTGCTAGGAAGTTCTGAGTAGAGTTGCAAAGAGGCAGAAAATTACCAGTAAATTTCCGGAAATTTTCCAAAAATTTCCAAAAACTCCTGGAAAATTTCCGGAATTTTACCATAAATTTTCTGCCCCTTTGCAACCGTAGTTCTGAGTGGGTGGCGTTGCTAGGTGGTTGATATAGTTTTCTGGGTGGTAGCTACAAAATTACTAGGGTATTCTGAGTAGGGTTGCAAAGGGATGGAAAATTAACAGTAAATTTCTGGAAACTTTCCAAATTTTCAGAAATTTTCCAAAAAGTCCTGTAAAGTTTCCAGAAATGTTCTCCCCCTTTGCAACCATAGTTCTGAGTGGGTGGCATTGCTAGGTGGTTGATATAGTTTTCTGGGTGGGTTCTTATTATCCCAAGTTTTATTCTGATCCAGTCCTTAGATATGGCTTAGGCTTACGTGAGTCTATGTGAGATTTTCACCTGTTTTGTTGTCCACCAGGGAAAAACAAATCGCAAGTCGAATCAGGTGCTTACGAAAAAAAATTAAGCAGGAAGAGTTTGTTTCAGCTTAAATTTATAAAATATATGTATCAGTTTTCATTGTATAATATTACCTGGTTTATGTAAATAGCATGTCATGCTTTCTAACAACTGCAAAGAATTAAATTATTAAACCTTTCCTGAAGAGAATCTGGTTTGTAAATGTGGGTTTGTGTGTAAAACCTAAAGGATCTTGCGCTGTAGTTTCTGATGACCAGATGTCAAGAGAAGGGATCCGTCCCAATCAGACTCACTCCATAAACACCTACAATCTCTCATCCTCCGCACTCAGACACTGTTTTAACTAACACTTCATACAGGCGTATTTGATAGCTGCGGGTCCTTAAGTGGTCTGCCAATGATTAGAAGAGCCCACTTGGGAAATGTGTTGATTGGCTGATAATCTGTGTGTATGTTATAGTGTGTGTTACAGTAGGTGTCATAGACAGACAGCACCGTGTAGAACATCCAAGAGGGAGACGGCATACAAAAGCATCTACACACCAGGTGTTTACGCGTGTCCATGTATTGCTCAGGTCATAATGCTCGGCTAATCTGCATAATAGCCACACGAGACACTCATGTGTGCACACGTGAATAATCCAGCATAAACCGCTAAAACTTGTACACACGCACATGGCTTTGCACATATACAAAGTGTTGGGAAGCTACTTCAAATAATTTCAGAATTTAAAGTTGTTAACAAGAGTCAAAATATTGGTAACTCTTAGTTTAGCTTAAAACATTTTACTGACATGAAGCAGCTAAATGCATTAGCTTTAAACAGTTAGCTATATTAAGGGGGCAATCAGAACAATACAAAAATAAGCCATGAGAGGCAGTGTGTTACTGTGATTTTACCATGGTTAAGGGATTATTTTGGGATATAAACAATTTTTCTTAAGTAATATAGTTAGCCTAGTAATACAGAGTTGAAACATTATTGATGCTACTGAAAAATGTAGCTAAGCTAATAGCGCTATTACATTTAGCTAGTGGCTCCAGCACTGTTGTTTTTTTCATCTATCTATCTATCTATCTATCTATCTATCTATCTATCGTTCGTAACGACACTGGCAACAAATAAAACTCAAATTAGCCTGATGAGCTAGCTATAGCTGCGTGCACAGTACAGTTTTAGATAAACAGTAATGTAATTTTGTCATGCTACACATTTTTAAACAAATTAGTCTGTTGATGGAAAATCTACACGATTTATTGAGGCTACTGAAAAATGCTAAGCTAATAGCACTGTTGTGTTTAGTTAGTTGCTCCAGCACTGTTGACACATACACATCCTCCTTTCAATTTGTGCACTTCTTAGTGTGGAAAATTCATTCACCTGTTCAACAATGGCAATCAAAGTGCCGTTGCAAACCTGTGAAGTTCTTTCTCCAGCGTATCCGAGCCGTGGCCCTCGTGTGACTGTGAACGTGTGGCCGCTCTCCTCACCCAGGTGTGACTCTCTCAGACGTGACCAAACATGCAGTAATTGAAATTCAATCCGATTCCGCCATTCCAGCTAATCACACGCTACGTTACCAGGCCCAGTGTGTCAGAAAAGGGTAATAAGGGGCTCGAATAAACCACCTCCACCTGAAGAGGCCTTTGCGTCTGAATATGCAGTAGGTTTGTGTCATTTTCTTAATCTTCCGAATGTTCGTTTATACAAGGAAATTGTAGAACAGTGAAAGAAATGAAAGATTTTGATTGGTCACTGAACCCGGTTTCAGTTATTTTAAGCGTATGTGCTTCTAAAATAATGATGTTGAAAAAGGCACAAGAATTAAGTGGAGAAGGTTTCCACCCAGGAACCACCTAGCAACATGCAAAAAAAAAAAAAAAAAAAATCACTCAGACCAGCATATTGTCTTCTGAAACTCACATTTTCCTTTCCTTTTATTTTTCATATTTCATTTACATATATTAATTAATTAATGTTTATTATGGTATTGGTAGTGCTAAAAAGCTGTGTTTTATGGCTGAGAAAACATGCAATAATAATGATTTAAAATTGAAAAATGTATAAAATTTGACTGCAAATGAAAATATATGCAGCAAATATTTTAATTATATAATATATATTAATTTTAATATATAAAATGTTAAAAATTTATTTTATTTTATTAGTTTTTATTTATTTTTATTTATTTTATGAAAACTGTGACGCTTGTGTGTCTTTTCAACACTGGATGGTTTTCTGGGCTCATTGTCAGCTATAGCATCTCTTGCCCTCTTTTTATATTGTGGTTTCTGGTTTCTCCCTCTATCTATCCATCTTCTACCTTTTTAACCAATCTGTTTTTCTTCTTCTCTCACCTTTTCTCTTCTCTCCCCTCTGTATTTCTCCTGATGGATGTCAGCTGAGCTATCTAAAGTGACGTGTGAGATAAAACGAAAGGCCAAGCAATCGTCTCAACAGGCCTCTTGAGAATTAAAAGCAATCTTTACCAGCTCCCAAACAGATCCCTGTTTTATCCCTTACATCTGGTAATTAATTACTATAACAAGGAGACTTTATTAAATAAAAGTGCGAGCTATTGATTTGGCAACATCTCAGGAGACACAGCAAAACTGATGGAAATCAAAGTTAAAGGATCATTGCACATTACTCTATTAAGTTAAGCTTTCTCAACAGCATCTGAGGCGGTCGATTACCACAGAAAATAGTTTTGACTAGTGTCTCATGTAAATGTACAGCATTTCAAAACACAGACCTGTAAATCATAAACAAGTTTGCAGTTTGAAATTCTGTATATTTCAGTCAAAGCATTTTTTTACAAGTTTTTACAAGTTGACTAAACTGTTTTCTGGGGTAATCGACACAGATACTATTGATAGAACTTAACGTAAATCAATTTTGAAATCAATTTTTACAAAGCAAATCGCATTTTCTGTTGATGTAATCCAGTCAGGGAGTTGCTAAAGTCTCAAAAAGGGTTTAAAAATCATGATTAAGACAAAACAAAGATGTTTCCGAACATCTGGCCCTGCATATTCTGATCCGCCTTTGTGCCTTGAGTTTGTGACAAAAAGACAAAGCTACATTTTTCCTTTTGTTTAAGACTATTTACTTTTCATAAACCTGAGAGGATTAATGATCTCTTACTCCTTCTAATTTGGTTTTCTGCAGTGTTCTCTACTCTCATAATCTCTCGCAAAATGACTCCTCGTTATGATCATCTCTTTATAATTGCTTTGGGAAATGCAATCTTTTGTTCGTAATGGAATACTAGCATATTGCTCACAGTATGCAGATACTGTGCAGTATACACTGATTACAGCCTATTAGTTTTTAACAGCCTATTTTTTAAGTAGTATTTGAAACAAAGTAGTATTCAACAATAAATGATTAACAGTAGTATGCTACCTAACATAAAACCAGGTAATTTTTGCATTTCCAGATTTGTGTAAAAAACCTCTCAATAGTTCGATCGAATAATGAGTCAAAAAGGAAATGGTAAACAACGGTTGATATGACTGTATTGTATTGTGGGATATGCTATTCTGTGCAACCTCCTCTGGTCGCTAAGTTGTAGCTTTTCAAGATATTGATTATACAAAATGTGCATACTGTTATAGTTAACTAAAATTACAAACCATGAAAAATCGTTATTTGAAATAAAATGCAAGGCAACATTTTAATTTAGTTTAACTTGATGTGCTAAAATAACTAACAAAAACTAAAACAAAAAATTAAACTACTAAAAAGATTCAAAATATTATTAAAAACTACAATCGTACCTCAATTATAATAAAATAATGCTGGCATACTGTGCACAGTATACATACTGTAAAAAATAGTAAGTAGTATGCTATTAAATCATAGCTTTACTGTTTACCATAAAAATGCAAGTGGAAAAACGGCACCCCCTATCCAAGCCCACCTGCAGCGAAAAGTAACCTCTTTATTCCAAATAGACTTGGGCCTTTTACATGCATTTAGGACAAAAATGTGACTGAGAATACGGGAGGATACCGTTGGAGCTTACAATGTACATTATGCCGTGCATTGTGGGTGAGAAGTTTAAGCAGGAAGATAATGAGTCAGGTAGTAGTGCTTCTTATTATAAATAAGCTGGAAATCACCTTTGTTCTACTGGGCTTTTATCCTCTGATGAGCTACTGTGCAATAAAAATTCAAATGAGGTTCAGTCTTTTCCTAAAACACACACACACACACACACACACACTTACCAAAAGGCCACACACATCCATATTTCTGCTTCTCTCCGCCTTATTGCTTTAACTAGCCACAAGTTTCAAAACATTTCCAGAAAACAGGGGTCATTTAGAGAGTACGGTAATGATATTCTTCTTAATTCAGCATTACAGAAGATCAAGAGCCATATGCGGGAGATAAGAGGACTTAAGGAAGTTGTGGGCTGCATGACATTACTGGATTTAATACATGTTATAGGCTCTTTTTCTGTTCAGAGGGGTCAGATGAGTTTCTTTTTGTGTGCTTGTGCATACAGAATAGCATATATCAATGTGCATGTATATATGAGCATGCATTTTTTTGTTTTTCAGAATCTATTTATCTGTTTTTATGTTTCTGTGTGGCTGGAAGCATTAATGACCATGTTTTATAGTAAATAACCTTTGTTCCAGTAACATTTTTCCTATTTACTTTCTCTATAGGCTCCAAGACGAATCAGATCATGACAGCATGAAAATAAATAAATAAATAAAAATGATTAAAAAGACAAAAGGAATGAGATTGTGTGCTTAAATTCTTTTATGAGGGATTGAACAAGTCATTGCATGAAGCATTGTAAAGGAAAAACTTTTGTGGACAATACTATTTTTAACTCTTTCTGACTGTTACTTTGTTACACCAGTAAATGACTGTTGTTGTTTTAATGAGTGACTGAATCATTTGCTTATCTAATTTGTTCAGTACCCTGATTCATTCAGGACCAACACAAGGGACTGTCTTAATAGGTGATTCATTGAATCAGTTACTCGACTCATTCATTCAAATACATTACGACATTCACAACCATAACAAATGACTGCCTTTAATGAGTGATTCAATGAGCCATTTACTTAATTGTTTCTTTCAAATGACTGAGTGCCAGATATACTAAACAGGGCAAATTAGCATTAGAGAACAATTCCATAAAAGCATTGATGGGAGGGGAAAATTCTGTGTGTGATTTACTGACAATGCGCACATTAAAGAACACAGACGAAGCCAGATCAATTTCCATAATGACCAGTGCAATCTACGAAGAGCAGCGCAAATTACTGCCTGCTGTAAGACATGCTTTTTTGGGTGTTAAATAATTGCACAAATACCAGTAATTTGATGAGCGCAAATGTTAGTAAATCGTGTTGCGTGATTAATTTTAATACTCTCCTTCTATAAATTTTGCGTCTGAAAGGGAAACTCCTACAAATGCATATTCAATAAGGTCAGGCGCAAAAATAACAGTGTCCACGCCTTTTCAGCGCTAATTTTTCACTGCATGTCTTTAGTAAATCCTGACAGTACTATTTTAATGGCAAAAGACGGTTTGCGCTGGTGCAAGCTGTTAGTAAATCTGGCCCTAAATGACTGGAAATTTCACATGAAGGAGAATGATTTCCCTATGCAGATTTCGCAATGGATTCAAGTCGGTCATACAGATTTATCGCTTTGACCAAAAGAAAGCTGTTTGGTTTAAAAAATGACTTAGTTTTTCACTTATTCGCTTTAGTTATTCAAACTATTTGTTTAAACATTCTGATTCAGTTATTCACTGTTTGGAGGGTCATTTGCAATTTACCGTTTCTATTGTAACAAGAACTTCTCTGATTGGTGGATCTCCTATAAGGATTGTGGGTGATTTAATTCTGCACTGGGAATTTAGAAATAAACTAGAATTTTTATCAAAACATTCAAAAATAAAGTTGAAATCACACTTGGGGCTTCTACAGAAGCATATTTTTGCTTGGAGTTCATGGTGGGTCTGTTTTGAAAGGTTTATACATTATAGCTAAAAATCAATTTCTCTATCGAGAAACTAAATAGGATTCTTACTTCCCCCGAACCCAACTAGTGCCCTCTATCCCAGTCTGTGGGGCTTTTACAGGGTTTGTTATCATGTCTGGTGATTACAGTGAAAGACCAGTGGCCTGTTACTCAACACACATAAACCTGTCCCATATAGCAGCTCTTAGATTGATTGCTCACACCCAACCTTCATAATTACGTCACCTTTAACACCAAAACAAACCATCCAATCCACAGACACACAAAGAGCCCTCTGGGATATGTGTGTGTTGTTATGCATCTGTAGTTATTTATAGCAGAGGCAATAGTCACAATTTTGTGCAACGGTAACATACAAGATGCCCTTACTGTTTAGACTGGCATTTGAAGTAATGGTTTAAACGAGAGAAATACGGCCATGGCCAATGAAACAGAAGATTAAAAATACAAAACAAGAGCTGATTAAAACTGCTCGGAGAGGCCAGCGGGCTTTTAGTGTCACTGCTACACCAACCTTTTGTCTTAACATGAGGTGAGTGTTGTCTAAAGGTGTGTAGAAAATGTTTTTATATCCCCCTCCCTCTCTTTCTGTCTCTCTCTCACTCTCTCACACCCACACAACCCTGGTTACTATCCAGCTATTCAAGCGTGAACCAATCAGTTGACAGCAGACAGCGTGTGCTTGGAGAGCGGTATAAGATCACATGTAGACCATCCCTGAGGTAAAACTACACACACATTATACTACATACTACATCCAGGAAAAAAAAAAAAAAAAGCATGACTATTTCAGAATTGCAGTATACATAAAATTATATATTATTCAGGATATCTATTTTATATATGTTCAGAACAAACAAATAACAGTATATACACATACAGTATATATATATATATATATATATATATATATATATATATATATATATATATATATATATATATATAATGTATGTATGTATGTATGTATGTATGTATGTGTGTGTGTGTGTGTGTGTGTGTATGTATATGTATATGTATATATATATGTATATGTATGTACATGTATGTGTATGTATATGTGTATATGTATACAGTGGGTAAGGAAAGTATTCAGACCCCCTTAAAATTTTCACTCTTTGTTATATTGCAGTCATTTGCTAAAATCATTTCAGTTCATTTTTTTTCCTCATTAATGTACACACAGCACCCCATATTGACAGAAAAACACAGAATTGTTGACATTTTTGCAGATTTATTAAAAAAGAAAAACTGAAATATCACATGGTCCTAAGTATTCAGCCCCTTTGCTGTGACACTCATATATTTAACTCAGGTGCTGTCCATTTCTTCTGATCATCCTTGAGATGGTTCTACACCTTCATTTGAGTCCAGCTGTGTTTGATTATACTGATTGGACTTGATTAGGAAAGCCACACACCTGTCTATATAAGACCTTACAGCTCACAGTGCATGTCAGAGCAAATGAGAATCATGAGGTCAAAGGAACTGCCTGAAGAGCTCACAGACAGAATTGTGGCAAGGCACAGATCTGGCCAAGGTTACAAAAAAATTTCTACTGCACTTAAGGTTCCTAAGAGCACAGTGGCCTCCATAATCCTTAAATGGAAGACGTTTGGGATGACCAGAACCCTTCCTAGAGCTGGCCGTCCGGCCAAACTGAGCTGTCGGGGGAGAAGAGCCTTGGTGAGAGAGGTAAAGAAGAACCCAAAGATCACTGTGGCTGAGCTCCAGAGATGCAGTCGGGAGATGAGAGAAAGTTGTAGAAAGTCAACCATCACTGCAGCCCTCCACCAGTCGGGGCTTTATGGCAGAGTGGCCCGACAGAAGCCTCTCCTCAGTGCAAGACACATGAAAGCCCGCATGAAGGACTCCAAGATGGTGAGAAATAAGATTCTCTGGTCTGATGAGACCAAGATAGAACTTTTTGGCCTTAATTCTAAGCGGTATGTGTGGAGAAAACCAGGCACTGCTCATCACCTGTCCAATACAGTCCCAACAGTGAAGCATGGTGGTGGCAGCATCATGCTGTGGGGGTGTTTTTCAGCTGCAGGGACAGGACGACTGGTTGCAATCGAGGGAAAGATGAATGCGGCCAAGTACAGGGATATCCTGGACAAAAACCTTCTCCAGAGTGCTCAGGACCTCAGACTGGGCCGAACGTTTACCTTCCAACAAGACAATGACCCTAAGCACACAGCTAAAATAACGAAGGAGTGGCTTCACAACAACTCCGTGACTGTTCTTGAATGGCCCAGCCAGAGCCCTGACTTCAACCCAATTGAGCATCTCTGGAGAGACCTAAAAATGGCTGTCCACCAACGTTTACCATCCAACCTAACAGAACTGGAGAGGATCTGCAAGGAGGAATGGCAGAGGATCCCCAAATCCAGGTGTGAAAAACTTGTTGCATCTTTCCCAAAAAGACTCATTACATTAATGAGGGAAAAAAAATTAGCTTAAATGATTTTAGCAAATGGCTGCAATATAACAAAGAATGAAAAATTTAAGGGGGTCTGAATACTTTCCGTACCCACTGTATATATGTATGTATATGTGTATATATATGTATGTGTGTGTGTGTGTGTGTGTAACTTGATCTCCTTCAAGTTGCATCTCCTGCATAGGACATAGTCCACCTGTGTGCACCTTCCTCCACTCTTATACGTCACCCTGTGCTCCTCCTCCTTCTTAAAATATGTATTTATTACTGCCATTTCCATTCTTTTTGCAAAATCTACCACCATCTGCCCTTCCACATTCCTTTCCTTGACACCGTACCTACCCATCACCTCTGTTCCCTTCTCCAACATGTCCATTGAAATCCGCTCCAATCACCACTCTTTCTCCTTTGGGTACCCTCACCACCACTTCATCCAACTTACTCCAAAAATCTTCTTTCTCCTCCATCTCACACCCCACTTACGGGGCAAATGCACTGATGACATTTATCATCACCCCTTCAATTTCCAGCTTTACACTCATCATTCTGTCAGACACTCTCTTCACCTCCAATACACTATTTACATACTCTTCCTTCAGAATTACTCCTACGCCATTTCTCTTTCCATCCACACCATGGTAGAACAGTTTGAATCCACCTCCGATGCTCCTGGCCTTACTCCCCTTCCACTTTGTCTCTTGCACACACAGTATGTTTACTTTTCTCCGTTCCATCATATCAGCCAGCTCTCTCCCTTTACCAGTCATAGTGCCAACATTCAACATTACAACTCTCACCTCCACACTCTTACCCTTCCTCTTTTCTCGATGTCTCTGGACACGCCTTCCTCCTCTCCTTCTCCTCTTTTGACCACCAGTAGCATAGTTTCCACCGGTACCCTGCTGGCTAGCAGTACCTGTGTGGTCGTTGTTAACCCGGGCCTTGACCGATCCGGTATGGAAATCTGGTTTATGATCCGCATGTTTAATTTGGCACAGGTTTTACGTCGGATGCCCTTCCTGACGCAACCCTCCCAATTTGTCCGGGCTTGGGACCGGCACTGAGAGTGTACTGGCTTGTGCAACCCCAATGGCTGGGTATATTATATTATATTATATTATATTATATTATATTATATTATATTATATTATATTATATTATATTATATTAATTTATTTTTCTGGCATGACTGTAAACTAAGTTTTTACAAAAGATGAGAATGCATGTTAAACAAAACAAAATATTAATTAATATCATTACCATATAATATAATATATAAAGAGTTTTTTCTATTCTATCTACTTGTTTCTTTAAAAAAAACAATAGGGTTTTTTTCTATATTCTATCTACTTGTTTTCTTAAAAAACAAAAAAAAACAAAAAAAAAAACCCTTGCTACGTGTACTGCGTTAGGCTAACCAAGACTTGTCATAGCACTTGCTCTTTTGTTGGTTTTGATTGCTTCTAATGTCCTCATTTGTAAGTCGCTTTGGATAAAAGTGTCTGCTAAATGACAAAATGTAAATGTAATGTAAAAAAAATTGTTCACTCTTTCACAAGTTTATGAAATGAAATTTTCAATGAGATCTGGTGATTTGAGGCAACGAATGAAAATCTTACTGACCCCATACAGTCAGGTCCATATACTGTATATTTGGGGACAGGCACAATTTTTATTATTTTAGCTGCTGACCAAAACATATTCAAGTTACAGTTACGGGCTTAAAGTGCACACTCTGAGCTTTAATTTGAGGTTATTCTCATCAAAATTGGAGGAAAGGTTAAGGAATTACAGCTCATATGTACCTCCCCCCTTTTCAAGGGACCATAAATAATTGGACAGCTGACTCAAAAGCCATTTCATGGACAGATGTGGGCTCTTCCTTCATTATTTCTACATCAGTTAAGCAGGTAAAAGGTCTGGAGTTGATTCTAAGTGTGCCATTTGCATTTGGAAGCTGTTGCTGTGAACCCACATCATGCAGTCAAATGAGCTCTCCGTGCAGGTGAAACAGACAATTGTTAAGCTTCAAAAACAAAACAAATCCATTAGAGAGATAGCAGGAACATTCAGAGTGGCCAAATCAACTGTTTGGTACATTCTGAGAAAAAAAAAAAAAAGAATGCACTAGTGAGCTCAGCAACATAAAAAGGCCTGGGCGTCCACGGAGGACAACAGTGGTGGATGATCGGAGAATCCTCTCCATGGTAAAGAAAAACCCTTTCACAACATACTGCCAAGTGAAGAACACTCTCCAGGAGGTAGGCGTGTCACTGTCAAAGTCTACAATCAAGAGAAGACTTCATCAGAGGGTTCACCACAAGGTGCAAACAAGGCCAGATTAGATTTAGCCAAAAAACATCTAAAAAAAAAAAAAAAAAACAATTCTAAAAAAAAAACCAGGCCATTTCTGGAAAAGCATTCTTTGGATGGCTGAAATAAAGATCAACCTATACCAGAATGACGGGAAGAAAAAAAGTATGGAGAAGGTTTGGAACAGCTCATGATCCAAAGCATACAACATCATCTGTGAAACATGGTGGAGCAGTGTGATTGCATGAGCATGCATGGCTTCCAGTGGCACTGGGTTACTGGTGTTTATTGAAGACAGAAGCAGCCGAAAGAATTCTGAAGTGTATAGGGATATTCTGTTTGCCCAGATTCAGTCAAATGGAGCAAAGTTGATTGGGCGGCGCTTCATAGTACAAATGGACGATGACCGAAACCTTACAGCAAAAGCAACCCAGGAGTTTTTAAATGTAAAAAAAGTGGAATATTCTGCAATGGCCAAGTCAATCTCCTGATTTCAACCTGATTGAGCATGCATTTCACTTGCTGAAGACAAAACTAAAGGTAGAAAGACCCGCAAACAAACAACAGCTGCAGTAAAGGTCTGGCAAAGCATCATAAAGGAGGAAACCCAGTCTCTGGTGATGTCCATGAGTTCCAGACTTAAGGCAGTCATTGCCTGCAAAGGATTCTCAACAAAATATTAAAAATGAACGTTTTATTTATGGTCATATTTATTTGTCCAATTACTTATGGTCCCTTGAAAAAGGGGGGAGGTACATTATTACAGAGCTGTAATTCGTAACCTTTCCTCCAATTTTGATGTGAATACCCTCAAATTAAAGCTCAGAGTGTGCACTTTAAGGCCATATTCATTATATAATAAAAATTGTGCCTGTGTCCAAATATATATGGACCTGACTGTATATACATATAAAAAGTTATTTAATTTAGTTATTATGCATTTATATTAATAATAAGCTTTCATTAAATTCTAAACTGTTTTAAATATTAAACAGAAATTCTATTCAAATGATGCAATTTTTTGTGATTTTATTTGATTTTATATTTTGAATAGAGTGTTTAAATATGAAAGTGTTGACTTTTACAGCGATTGATGAGATTTCAATGATTTGAGGCAACTATTGAACAGAGTTTATGCAAATGAGCAGAGAAATCAATGTCGGTATGAATGTTCCTTGTGACCTAGAATTGTTTAGGACCTTTTTAAAGGCTCTTTACTTTCCTGATGTAGATGTAACTTGATAGGACACATAAGATCTGGACAAAATCTTTAAATGTGAAAAATATCATTTCTGCACCACTGGTGTCATGAAATGAAATTGCAATTCCAACTGTATTTTCCAAACACTCCGACCACCCTCTTTTGCCATTTCCTTCGGCCTGCATGAGTTGTATTCAAATGATTTATTACAGGCATCCATGGGAATGATGTGGATTATTTTATGTACAGAAGATCAAATGAAGCGTCTCATTAATGTTTGGCAGCAGTAGTGCAGACAGTAATGCAAAATTCATGATCGAGTCACATGTACAGAAGAACTTTGCGTGCAACACATTATTCAATTAAAAACTCATTTATTATTTATTATGTGGAAAACAATTATAGTTATTGATGTTTCCTCTTTGCAGTGTGTTTTTCACAGAGGGCTCGTGTTAGAAACGTGATTTATGGACAGTGTTTCCCACAAAACCTCTGTTGGTTTGGCTGCTGACGCCTCTGGTTCATAATCACTCTTTCACATCTTTTATGCAAAAAACCTTTGTGAATAGCTCAAGTGAATAAACTCTCAGCATAATTATCATTTTTTATAATCATTAATTATGTACTTAATGGGAGGAAATCTACAGTGTTACTTTGCATAAATTATCTTTGAATGTCCTCAACATGAGCATCAGTAACTTAAAGAGGGCATACAATTCTTTAGAAAACAGTTTTTGCTTTTGAAGAAAAAAAATCATCTACTTTTAAGACAACTTTTAACATTGAAAACATTAACAGAGGTTTTAAAATGATATATAAAGCAGTAAAATGTGTTACTGTTAATGACTTTTAACTGTTAAAGCCACCATTTTATATTTGCCATATATATTTGGATATACATAATGTGAAATATTGCATATATAGTTGTGCTGCTTAATACTGTTATGGGTCTCGTGTGTGCGCATATATATATAAGCTTTCATAGTTCTAAACTCACATTTATCAAATGTCCTATTCAAAGGATAAAATTCTCTGTGATTTTAAATTATTTTACTGGTTTTATTTTGATCCCATCTGATTTGGCTACATACTTTTTATGGTCTGTGCATTTTTGTGCTGGTAAAGTTACCTAGCTGCTTTTACCATCTACAAAAATGTTTCCAAGAAATTTCCACTGGTAAAAGTAATACTGTGAAATGACCTGGTGGTAAAAGCCTGTGAATCATCTCTCTGTGGTCCATGTCCAGCCTGTAGGTCCTGCAACTATCACTGTGCATCAAGCACTCCAAAAGTATTGAGTGGACGCTGACCGATGGAAAGATGCACTTCACAACTTCTCAGAGGGACCATGCTTGTTGTTGTGCATCCACTAAATCTCTCTTTTTTTTATTGAAAACTAGGTTACAAATCTGCCTAATACAGTATTGCATACTTATTCAATTAGATAAAAGATTTTAAAGGAATTTAATATTCTATAATGCATGACATTTATTTATTTAGCATTTAATGACGCTAAACATACAGACAGTTTCACAGTAATAATGGATGGACTAATCTGATATGAAAGCAATAAAGATTTAAATGTATTTACTGATTGGAAACTCTTAATTTGGGCAATTCTGACATGAATTATGTATGTTTTTAGTGTAGGAAATCTCAACCCTCATAACACATTCAGGTCCGTTTTGACCCAGAAGAGATGCATAAAGATGTCCACAAAAATGCATAGTTTTTAGTAAGGGAACAAAACTTTGTACATGCTTTTTGAGCCTATACACATCATTCCCCCTCCCCCCTTTTTTCAGTATTTTTTTTCAAGAGACATAACCATTTAAAAATACACATTTTGCGTTTCAGTCATTTTGGACCTAGGCATGTATGGAGTACTATAGGTGTCAAAAATACCTAATAGTACAAAAATAAAATTATCTATGAAGTTATATTAGTGTCTCACACACGTTTGAAAAAAAACACACACACACACACAAATATGTACATCTATTGGCAAACCACTGCAGTATGAAAAAGTGATCACTTTTTCATCTGAAAATGAAAGTTTATGCAAGTAAAATTCAAATTTAGTTTTTTTTTTTTGAGCAATCATGAGTTCCAATAGGATTAATACTGTCAATTCTCAGATTAAATGTTCCTATATATTTTATGCAATGATATATTCAAATAAAATTTTCTTATCAATACTGAAAAAATAAATGCTGATTAGATATAATATGGTTTCAATTATAGTTGAAAAATATTAACTTATGACTTTTTTAAAATTACGATTCATCGGGTCCAAATGGACCCAGAATATGACATTAGTATACCGTTTCAGAATGTTTCAATAGGGTTAAATAAAATTATAAGTGGACTTAGAGGGAAAAAAATGATGCTACAAGTGTGGAATGTGACCCATCTTGTACAATCTCTTTCAAATAATGAGTTATACGGTGGTTTAAAGTTACAGTCAGTTGGTTTGGATCCTGCTGAGAGAAGCATGTCGAGATCCCCAGACATTCCTTCAACGCTAACCTCTCCGATGGCTAAATTAACCCGACAGCCTGGCCGGTAACACAGTCGGTGTCGCCTCTTGTCTGCTCCGACTCAATGTCCCAATTAGCACTCCCCCGCCAGGGCATTATATCCTCTTCTTCACTTCGCCCACCTAAACCCTGAATTACTGAGCAGCAGGGCCACCGCCTCCCTCTGGGACCCCCATCCGTGCAGAGGGAAAAGACAGCGCCGGGAATCTTTGCTCATTTTTCATCTGCATTGATTTTTTTGGGAGGAGAGAGTGGTGCAGAGGCAAACAGGGAGGTCATTGATTCAAAGTCACGCAAAGACGCCGAGGGAAGGAGAGAGGGAGGAAAATGCACCTGGACTAAGAAGGTACATAAAAATGGATGTGTACAGAAAAGTAAAACAAAACACTTTCCCTGGTTTTTGATTTTCTGTTTGTTTCTGTTATGATTTTCTGGTTGTGGCATTTGTCTGAACCGAGCCCAGGGGAATGAGACAGATGGAAAATAATGATGCAGTCTTGATATAATTTACAGAAAGGAGGAGGTGGTGCATCTCTGTCAGTTTAGAAACTCCTCGCTGAGGAAATGTCGCATCAAAACACCTGCAGAATTGATGACTCAATAACAAAAACTCATTTTAAGAGAATGAACCCTGGCACAATTGACTGTTTTACAATATTAAGCCATCTGCATTCAGTAGTCGTGGTTGATGTGCATGATTGTAGGTGAAAGACATTTCAAGAGACAGTTTCAAGTTATGTTGGAATGATCATATTTACAAGAATGCAGAAAGTTTGAAAAGTCATTATTTTACATTTGTTGAGACTAGTGGCATAGAAATTGGATTGTTTTAATTGTAAATATTGATTATAGAATTGTCATTATACAAAACCAAGTTTGGGATCAGTAAGATTTAGTTAGTTAAATACTTTTTATTAATCAAGGGTGCATTAAATTGATCAAAACAGACAGTAAAATCATTTACATTGTTGCAAAAAAATATAGATTTCAAATAAATGAAACTTTCTATTCATCAAAGAATCCTGAAAAAAAATATTAAAAATTGAAAATAAGAAAAGCTTCTTGAGTAGCACATCAGCATATTAGAATGATTTTTGAAGGATAATGTGACACTGAGGACTGGAGTAATGATGCTGAAAATTCAGCTTTGCATCACAGGAATAAATTATATTTTAAAATATATTACATAAGAAAATAGCTATTTTAAATTTTAATATTTCACAATATTACTTATTTTTTTTTAAATGTTATTTTTGATTAAATTAATGCAGCCTTGGTGAGCATATGATGTTTCTTTCAAAAACATTAAAAAATCTTATGGACACCAATTTACATTACATTACATTTCCCAACATCAGCTGTGGCGCCACAGGATAAAACACAAAGATAAGCATCAATTACACCTTTAGTGTGCGTCATTTGCTTTTCATTTTCTTGCATTAGTGATAAAACATCATTTCATCAAAAGAAATGCCCACATCAACTTTTTCACTTGCAAGCATATTGAAATTATGACTTGTAAGTGGAACTTCCCAGAAGGATTTGAATGCAGCATTAAGACTGTTTTAACTGATTTGGAACACCATTCATTCGTCTTTTAAAATGCTGTCTAGATAGGCAACTCACTAGGTTTTGTAACAGATTTCAAGAGTTTATGTACTGCAGTAAGTTCTCATTCTTTGGTTAAAAAGGAAAAAATAAGAAACCTGAGGCTAGACTTTTAAATCAGAGCCACAAGGGGCAATATCAACCTCCTATCGCATCAAACTGCAGTGAAACGCCACAAGCGTTTGACCTCTTCTTTAGCTTTAGAAAGACTAGAGATTTTTTGAAGTGCATGTGAATGTTTAGAATTAATTAAAAAAAAAAATACATATTTGGAGCACAGTTATGTCACTTCCTGTAAGCATTACATCTATAACAAAGGACTTAGCTTAGCTTTGTTATCTTGGATGTTGCTGTGTGCATAATTTCCATCTGTTTCATCTGAGATGAAGAGGTAAAATGTTTCTAAGGTAAAACAGACAGAGCTAAGGCTTCTCGAGCGTCTTTAATTTGTCAGAAATGTCACATTCAACATAGCCAGAGGTTTCGCAACATTTCAAAACACGACTATCAACGATTCCCGGTAAGGCCCTCCAGAGCCGAGGGGTCTGCAGTATCACATAGAGCACCTCAAAGTTAGACTGAGCCCTGTAGCACTTGAGGGGATATGGTTGTGTAACTGCGAACAGCCGTATCGCCCCACCACAAGATTTGCACATGCCCATTACAGGCTGTCTGCTGATCTCTGTGTACACTTTCAAAGTGAATGCATCATTTTTGTTAGTGGGAAATCAGAGAAATCTGACTTCCTAAAACAGCGTGACACAGTTGGCCTTGAACTAAAAAAGCCTAATGCTTTTACCAGCACTGCAATTTGACCTGGAATGTGAGTTGAACTCATTCGAAAAAGCTGGGAGAAGAATAAAAATTATCTTGGCATTTTAACATCCATTTAGCACCAACATGATGTGCGGAGAAAAACTACAGCGAGCCATCTGTCCTGATTAACTGAACAGCTCTCGTTTGATAAAGGTCAAGTGTAAAATGTTCTGCCCAGTGCTTCTCGGATTTGAACAGTAATGGGACATGCAAGTCCAAATCTTCGTATGCTAGGGTTGTTTCATTTACTTTTTCCCTTTTTGGTTTTGTAAAACCTAACTGGTGAGATTGTTGCTGCAATCACGTTGTGTAAGTAGGTTCAGATGTTCGTTCATGACTTTTTGTCAGACATATTGAAGTTTGAAACTCTGGCTGCTATGAAATTCTCTTAATTTTCCCACTTCATGTAAAACCACCAAAATTGCAGTGGATTTAATAGTAATAGCTATTGACACATTGCATTGCACATTGCAGCTTATCCTGGCCAAAAATGTAGACAGGAAGAGAGTTTGTGTGTGAACTTAGTGTTCAGAACTTTTGATTGTCTAGATGAACTAGGCACTTATTATTTCAGAGATATAAATCAAAACATTTATCACATTATACTACCGTTAAAAAAATCTTGGGTACATATGATGTAATGTTTTTGAAAGAAGTCTCTTATGTTCATTTATTTGGCTGCATTTATTTGATCAAAATACAGAAAAAACTGTAATATTTTCAAATATTATTACAATTTAAAATAACATTTTTCTATTTTAATATATTTTGAAATGTAATTTATTCCTGTGATGCAAAGCTGAATTTTCAGCAGCCATTACTCCAGTCATTCTTTGATTTGCTGCTCAAGAATTTATTTATTTATTTATTTTTATCAATCAATCAATCAATCAGTGTTTTTTTTCCTCAGGATTTTTCATGAATATAAAACTCAAAATGAACATTTATTTGAGATTTTGAGCATTTATTTGTTTTTGTTTTTTTGTTTGTTTTTTTGCAAACAATCCAATGTCTTTACTGTCACTTTTGATCAATTCAATGCATTCTTGCAGAACAAATAAAAAAAAAATATTAAAAAACTAAAATCTTATTGACCCTAGACTTTTGAATGGTAGCGTATTTAATTCTGCCTGTGAAATATCTAGTTTATTTGTTACTAATTGCCTCAAAAAAAGTTCAACTGGCAAACTAACTTAATGATTAGATTTTCCTCACAAGCACTCAATTTCAACATGTTAAGACATGATTTTGGTTCCTGGCAGAATGATATAAAAAAAAAACCCATCCCTGACCCCTAAAAAGCTATGTTGCAGAGGCAATCTGATCGGAGCTTACGATTTTCACAAGTGCTTTCCAGTTTTGTATGCATTATGCATCAGACAGTCAGATGAACAGCGAAGACTAGCTAGGTAACAACCTCTACACATACTTCAGTTTGATATGCCATTTTATTATTACCAGTGTTAGCAGGTGCTCTCTTTGTTCTTCTGTATTTTGCAAGAGGTGAATTTATGTAGTGATGAAGTATTTTACTGTCACAACCAACAAAGCCACTCTTGGATCTGTGAAAGTTGCCATAGAAACGAGTAATTTTAAGTACCGCGATGTGAACGATTCAGAGTAGGATCTTAGTTGTCATCTCGTAATTACGGTAATTCTGATACTATGTGAACACGGCATATATTTACTGTCATTATTAAGTTTCTTAATGGAGAACAGTTAAACATTTTCACTAATTCATTTTCTTGTCCACTGATCAAATGATCATTTTGACCTGATCCAATGTGTAGTTCAATATAAAATCTGAAAATGGCTCTGAAAGAGCAATGAAAAGTTTTGAATACTTACAACCATACCGTTTAGCGACACCCAGCAATCGGGAGGGAAGTCTTGCAGGAGAGGCACCAGAAACTGCAGGCATCCATCCCAGTGACACAGCAACAACATCATGCCAATCAGATTAAAGATTCTTACCACTGCACTCGCCAGGTCATACGTCATATGAAAAATCTGAAGGAGGAACACAAGAAGAAAAAGATCAGTGGTTTCATAAAAGAATCCTGCACAGGATGGCATTTTGTTGAATAACAGAAATCATTATTTTGCATATTAAAGGGACTTTCATCACACGGACTGTCTATGAAGCGTCAGAAAGCTCTCGGATTTCATCAAAAATATCTTAATTTGTGTTCCGAAGATGAATGAAGGTCTTACGGGTTTGGAATGGCATGAGGGTGAGTAATTAATGACAGAATTTTCATTTTTGTGTGAACTGTCTCTTTAAAAAAAACACTGGCATGTGGCACTGAAGGCTGGAGTAAGGGCTGCTGAAAATTCAGCTTTGCCATCACATGATTAAATTACATTTTAAATATACTAAAACAGAAAACAGATATTTTAAATTGTAATAATATTTCACAATATTACTGTTTTTACTGCATTTATGATCAAATAAATGCAGCCTTGGTGAGCATAAGAGACTTATTTCTAAAATATCTTACTGACTGATATTGTTATTGTTTTTCCCAGCCCACATGGCCAGGTGATTTATTCAACAGGAAAGTCATTTCAGAGTTCAGAGAAAGTAATTACATTTTGATTATTTTCTTTTATGTATAACAAGCACTGATGACATTTATTAATAAAGTAAATTGGGTACATTTTGATTTCATTTTGTCTATAACATCTCAACTTAATGTTAAGACTGAAAAGCTACTAGATATGCCTCGTAGTCTGTTTCCTGCTCTAATCTTCCTTGTTCTTAATAAACAGTGTTATGTTATATCAGAATCGCTATGTAGACAGAGCTGAGAATGTCATGCCTTTTCACCTCTTCGTAGATTTTTATTGCTAATAATGCAGTGAGAAGAAAGCGAACATCACGGGAGCGCTGCGTCTTGCAGAATGACGAGTCACTGCCCTGGAGGATTCAAAACAATTATACTAGACCCCAAAGACAACAGTCAACATGAGAAGAGAAGATGTGTTATCCATCTCATCTCCGCCTACTAAAAGGTCTGATACTTAATAGCTCTGCATCAATAAAACTGCAATGAAAAGGGCTGTTCTACAATCCACAGCGGTTCTCAACTGGTTTTCCTTGAGGGTCCAGAATTCACATTAGACATTGAGTGGAAACCATGATGCCACATTGTACAAAAGTCACTAAAATGTCTTTACAAACAATCTTGAGATGTTTTTTCCTGCTGAGAAGGCAAAGCTTTTAAACTAGTTAAGCTGGCCTTAGTTGACCTGTTGGCTAGTTTTAGAAGGGTTTTGAGCTTGGCCAGGCTGGTAGACCATCTTAAGTCGGCTAAAACCAGCTTAGACCTGTTTAACCATTAAACTGCAATGGCCCAACAAAAAGCAAAATAATTAACTTGACATAGACTAAATGGGAAACTTGACAAAACATAACATCTGAAGTGTGATTTATCAGATTGGAACAAGCATTGGGCCAAATATTCTTGATCATGGAAAAAGGTTCTTTAGATGATTCAAATGTTCTTTACAATAAGAAAATAATGTTTGTTTTAAGAAATTTTCACTGAAAGGTTCTTTGGGAACAAAAAATGTTTCTTCAATGGCATCCTTGCAATGAACCCCTTTTGGAACCTTTATTTTTAAGCATGTTCCTTAGACATCATGAAAAGATATTCTTTTGTGCTATCCTATTCTATTGTGCTATCCTAAATATGCACAATTTTATGGTAAGTTGTTTTTCATAATTTGCATTTAGCATTGTCAGAGTAGACATGTTACTTGTTTTGGTCACAACCCACCCGTTGAGAACACTGTTTTAGGGATTTCATTGAGAATGCCACCCACAGGCTCTTACATGTAACGTTAGGTGCTCTTACACACGATTGCAAGAGTCCTCGTCTGTCTTAGCGAACTCCTGGGATATTTGCATGTGTTTTGAGCCAAGGTAGATTTGGTTTATATTTCACAAGAGCGCTACAGCCAGTAGCCAAGAGAGGGAGAGGAAAGGAGAGAGGGAGATACAAAACAGGGGACATGGCCTGAAATGATATGAGATTACATATAAACACGGCAGATGATTAGTCATATGCAAACTACATTGTGCGCTGGCACAACAGAGACTCAGAGGGGTGAAAGGCTTTGAATTCCTAAAAATCAATTCAGGCTTGGCAAGACGGAAGCGGGTGGCAATTTTAAATGGAGTGAAATAATGCAGAGAAATGGATAGGGGGTTAGAGGAAGTGTGTGTGTGCGCGCGAAAGAGATACACATTTATTCTTGTTTTGTTTTGCTGTTTATTCGGTGTAGTCGACCAAAAGAGACTGTGGTTGTTATATAATTCACATTGTCTCTTTTTTACATTTAGACTAACACAACTTCTCAGACTATTTACAACAACATAATTGCGTTTTGCTCCTTTATTGTGACACACTGCTTAGTGAAAAAGGATTTTCAAGGTGTAAAAATGTATGGAGGGACTTGATTTTATCCACTGGGAAATGAATGAAATGTGAAAAGTTATCTCGATTGTATATGACAGGGTTGGAAAATAATAGGAATTGGTCATTGTAAACAAGTACTATGGAGTGATTTTGATCAAACCAAGCTCATTAGAAAAACGTGCATGTGGCGACATTTTTGCAAAATTATGTGAAATGTCCAATGAGTGATGCTTTGGTTAGTTCTTTCTGAAACATATGAATATGAATCTGGCAACATTGTTTTGGTTGTTGTACCTATCAAGGCAGTTCAGAAATTAAATGTTTACGCTCTATTGAATTTGAAAATAACATACCAACTACCCTAAACCTAACTTACAGTGTTAATAAAAGCAAACATGACATAAAAAATGTATTTGCATAAGCAACCATGCCATTTTAGTTTGTTTCTAGAAGTCTTTTATCAGGACAGGACCTGAGCGCTTTGCGTCGCATGTGTAATTATGAGCTACCAGGTGAGCTACAGAGCATGTTTACTACACCAGAAAAGCTATACATATAGAGCTCATAATGCATCAAAATGTATTAGTTTACAAATCATGCACTATGGTAAAAGTGTTTTGAAAGTAACATAATATAACATAGAATTGTGCAAGGAACTGCATGAAAATAAGTCTTTATTAATCAATATTCTGCCCCAAAGTTATAATTTGTGTGAAAAATTGTTGGTGTTTTACTGCCACTAGTGTTCATTTCAGCTGGAAAGTACAATGAATTGTATGTATAGATACATTATTGCAAAGATGTAGATAGAGAGCCTAGGCTGATTTTGATTACATATTGACTTTTTAAGAGCATGCTACATCACTGCTATGAAATATTTTGACATTACTGGCTGAAACTCCAAACACTTTTAACATCACCTCCAACAACTTGATCATTTGAATTGGTCAGTTTCATCCAACATGAATAAAGAGACAGATCCTGTTGGTTAATCAGACAAGCTCATGTTATAGCGCAGCGCGCTTGTCCATCGTTAGCGAACGGCACGGGATAAAAGGTTTCATCGGCACTGGCTCCGAACAAAGCCGATGTTCTCTCCTGAACGCCTCCGTGGGCACCCTCGCTAATTCAGCCATCCCTCATTTGCATGAAAAGCCCATTAACTCCACACATCATTCAGTTTCTTTTCTATCCGGGCCAGTTATTTCATTATACAGCCCTGGCCGGAGAAACTCAATACCCCCTCCCTCCCTCCAAATATCTCTACTAATGTTTTTCCCCAGCTCTGGTGGTCACTGGTTTTGCATGATAAACCCTGAATTGCGGTGGATATTTCCCCTGCCAAATTAAGGTAGGATTTGAAGCTGAAGGTAATTGTTATCTGTTTTTAAGTCGATGGGATTGCTCTTGCACTCCACATACGGCTGGAATTACTAAGGTGTGAGTTTGATGCCATTTTAATGGCCGCTTATGGTATGGGCCTGAACGCTGCAGTGATGTGTTAAATTCATTTTATGCTCCACAAAACCGACAGTGAGATTTGGTGACATTTTGTAGTCTCACACTATTTTTGAGTTACTGCAAAGAAGCCGAGGTGTCTTTGTGAGTTAACAGAACAGACTGCCGAAACTGTCTCTGCAAATTTCTCTCAGAGTTTTATGCTTGTAATGTGATACAAAAGTATTTCTTCATGAAATACTGAGGCTGTTGAATTTCTTTCATCACAGATGCATTTTGCTATGATGAGAGCAAATGTTTTAAATCTATGTATAAAAATGACTGTATTTAGTTTTTTAAATGTCCCTTAATTCATCAAAATGTAACTTTCCCCATCTCCATTTCTTGTCTAGTAAGCAAAGGCATGTGTGTGGGAAAAATCCTGCTCTACATCATTTCTTGATGTTTTATTCTGAAATACATCACATTGTGAATGTGCACATGTTGTGAATGTAGCTCCAAAGTGAAGTGTGTAGTGTGTAGAGTTGTGAGGTCAAGAATATTGTCAAAACACATTAACCTTCAAATTGGCCTGAGGTAATGGCTGTATCTTACATACACATGACTAGCATTTTATCTATATTGGTTTTCCTAGTCTTGTAAATACACCTCATGGGACTGACACACAATATCAGAAAGTGTTGACGTGAAAGACCCTCAATACCAATGAATCAATCCAGTCTGAAGTCAATATCCACAAACAGACCCAGACACTAAGGTTTCTCTGGCTAGGATTATGGGTAACTAAACATGCCTTACACAAGTATGCAAAACAGACACTGATGTTAAGCCAATGCATTGCAAGTGTCTTGTTAAACAACTCTTGCATTGCTCTAGCGGTAACAAGACTCAATACTCAAGGGTGGAATAGATTTGCAAGATGTGTTGTTATTCAGGTAGCTAGCTATGTTGACAATGTTGACAACTATTGCTCTGTCATGCCATTATCTTACCTGACATAGAAAATTGGCTGTACATGTAGGCTGTTTATGTTAATGCCTGTAGTAGTGCCCCTTTGTGGCAACCCTGGTAATGCAAACGGTAGGGTACAATGGGGCTAAAGGCCCCCCTTAAGAAAAAATGTGCTATTAACTGCGCCTAAAATGTATAATTGCAGAAAAAATATACACGTTGTATCGAACATTAATGGAGCAACAGATTTTGTGTGAAAATAAATCATTCAAGTTGTTTATTTTGTTTAAAAATCTTATAAATGTATGAGGTGGCAAGAGCGGCCTTTTACCCCACACACGGGGTAAAAGGCCCACCAGCATGGGGTAAAAGGCCCATGGTATTGATACAAATACTTCAGACTGTTTTTTAAAATAATGTCTAAGTTAATACTTGTTCAAAACAATCACTTTAGCATAGTTTGTACTATTTTCTGCTTATTTTGAAAAATAAAATAATTTTTGTTCAATATACTGTCATTAAAATATGTTAATATAAAAAAATATATTTTAAAATACAGAAACAAAATCACTTTAATAAGTAAAGATTCTGAAAGTATTGAAGGCGATCCAATAATAATTGAATATATATTTACAGTAGTAACAACAAATGATATTTTATTATATAATAATATCATGTTTTTAAATATGACGGTTTCATTCTAAACATGGTGATTATCTCTAATATGGCCACCCAACATAATATAAGATATTTACCATCTGAATCTAACCATGTCATGTCAACAAATGGAAAAGTCAGCGCTCTATTAATTATCATGTTAATCACGGCGCCTTTAGCCCCAACAGCAGGGGCGCTTTTTACCCCAAATACCATACTTTCACATATTCTTTCGTTATTTAAAAACTGTTGCTTTAATTATCTTAAACAAAACTGAAAATCATAAAGAAGACCTTTGTCTCAAAATATATGCATTAATTTTAGCGATTCTCACTTGCTACTTAAATCTACAACATTTTAAAAACATAAAACATTAGATCAAGTAAGCACAAAATCAACTTTGCGCTGCTGCGCGCGATCGCGTCAAAGATCAGATAAATATGAACGTGCATCTTGAAAAGCGGATGTTTCGAAAACTGTTACGCCACGTTTTTGTGCTATCTAGTGGTTTAGATGAAAATAATATCGAGGCGCGTTTAGCCCCGTTGTACCCTACTTGTTCACTTAAGAACTGCTTTCTGATATATTTTGAAAATGACCGTATTTAGTTTCTTAAACGTCCCTTACCTGCTAAAAAATAACAATAGAAGCCCAATAGACACCATCACAGAAATTCCAATGGTTTCCATTAAAATACCATTATGAACCATTAGCTTTTTCCAGTAAAACCATTACAAAATTCCTTTATGTAGTGTGTTTTGGACATTTTTCCAATAGGATTTAACATCCCATCAATAGAATCCATCACATACCAGTAGACACCATTATAGTTTCCATTAAAACCAATTCAATTCCCATTATAACCATTAAATCCATTACATTTTCTATTGTGTTTTGAACAGGGTTCTGTTGTTTTTTTTCAGCAGGATAGTTTCAACAAAATGTAACTTTCCCCATCTCCGTTTCTTGTCTAGTAAGCAAAGTCATGTGTTTGGGAAAAATCCTGCTCTACATCATTTCTTGTTGTTTTACTCTGAAATACATCACATTGTGCACGTGTTGAACAAAGCAATTAACCCAAGGTTGCTGCAAAGGGACCATTTCTGCGATTGTTTTCCTGTAAGTCACATTGGATAAAAGAGTTAGCTAAATTGCATTAGCAATTTCACCATACAGAATAATCAAATAATAGCTTGAGGACATATTTTGGAGTTTACATACAAATAATGTGTGTTACATGTTTTCCTTCAGGTCTCTGAACTCTAACATACAACGGCTTTGTATAGAGGTGAAGCGCTATGGGAATGCTAACCAACAACACTCAATTGATGCTCAAGGTTACTGGTGGAAGGGCACACAGCACTTAAAAGATCAGACCACACAGCGTCAGATAACCCCTACTAGGCACTGCCATGGACACGGATCGAATATATGAGCCAGCCCAAGGCATTCTGCATTATTGTCCGCTAGAGGAAAATCATATGTCTGAAAGGTATTAGTATTGTCTCCTCAACGCACTGCGTGATTTGAGGTATTAATTTGAGGGTGTTCAAATCCCTAAACCTAAGTATGAGCAACAGTAATAGTGATTCTTGCCTTACAAGTAGAAAAAAGAAAAGAAAAGAAGAATACAGACTTATCACACATTGTTTAGACCAGGGGTTGAAACCCCAGTTTGAAAACTCCTTATTTAGTTTCTCTATTTTAGTTTTTCTAGCTATTTCTTTGTACAGTATATACTCATATAATTGTATGTAAATGTAAAATGTGATCAATGTTTCTTTCAAAAAATCTTGTTGATAAACTGTAGAGGAGCAGATGAACAAGGCAAACTGAGTAGGAGGAATAGACATAAAAAAAGAAAAATAGTTTATAATGCAAATAAGTAGGCAATAGAAACATGGACAGCTGAGTCTAACGGAGAGTTCGGTGAATGCCAGAGCAAGCCTCAGGCGCTCTACTCTTACTTACTATCAATTATTCTCCAACTTGCTCTCCTTCTCAAACTAGTTTATTTTTCTGTTCTCCTCTCAGTGGTGTTTGGAGGCAGTTTCCTCTAGTTAGTGATTTGACTGTGTATCAGTTGCATTCCTCCACGATGGTGTTGTCTCTCCCCAATGTATAAACCCCAGTAGGTTTGTAAGTTGTGTTCCATTGTACCCCAGTGCCTCATGGGAAGTATGATCTGGCTTATGAGAGCAGTGCATCCCAAGGCCAAGGCCTCTCAGAGGAATACAAACTGATGCATGTACTGTACATACATATTATTTATCTTTTATTTTCTTTCTTCTTCTTGCTTATATAAGTACAGTAACCATCGATTTTTCAAAAGGGAACTAAGGACAGATGCACTCGTCCTAAAGAAATGATCCAAAAATATATTAGAAGTGACACACTGTTGCTGTGTCACTAATAATAATAGAAACACAACATAATTTCGAGAGGTTCATGCTGTGGATTAAACTAGAACAACAGCAGGAACATCTACATTTGCTCCATGGTAAATTAATGTTAATAATGTAATGTCATTTAATTTACAGTACATAGTGCATGTGTTGTAGTAGCATTAGGAGCATGTGTGTTCACTTATACTGATGATTTCATTTGTAACTGCTTTCAGATTACGTTTTTTTTCTTATGCAGTAACTGTGATAAGCATTTTCCTGGGTTTTGAATTGCAGTTTGTGCAGTGTTTAATCATGTTACTGTGTAATTTAACCATTTATATGAAGGAAAAGCATATAAAATGGCTTTGCAAGGTCACAGTTTATTCTAGTCCAGATAAGAATAAAACCCAATCAGTTTATGTATGCATTTTCACCCTAGGAAACATTGGGAAAATGCGCCTCAACCTAAATTTCATACATAAAGTTCACTGCAGTTTTTCCAGTTCTAGCTGAAATGAACACTAGTTGGAGTAAAAGATCAACAACTTTTCATGCAATTATGATTATGGGGCAGATTATCAATCAATAAAGACTTATTTTCATGTGGTTCCTTGCACAATACTATGTTATGATCTCAAAGCAATTTTACCACAATGCATGGTTTTTTTTTATGTTATACAACCCATAACCAGCTCCATATGCATTTTTGCTTTTGTTAACATTATTGGTTAGGTTTAGTGTAGGTTCTACAGTATGTTACTTTAAAATGCAATATGGCATTAACCTTTTAACACCACTAACCAGACATTTAATTTCAGAACTGTACAACGACCAAAGTAATAAAACATGGTCAGATTGTTCATTTGTTTGGATAAAACTGAACTCAACTGAACTTTGAAAGTGTCACAAAACGTACAAGAAGCACCATAATTTCCCGTTTCCACAAAGAGCCTGGGTTGCACATTTTACTGAATATCTTGCTGACCGCAGCAATCTCTCATCCATTCCTATGCAAACCAAATGAACTGCAATTCTGCAGGAAACGCTGCTTAAACTCCATACTTTCTCTTGTTTTCCTCTCTATTCGTCTTCTCGACCTCCTTCTGTATCTCCACACTCTTTCTTTCTCTCCTCCCACTGCTGTCTCTGGGAATGGCTCGGGCAACAGCAGTGATACAGTAGAGGCTTCTGTAACTCTATTAATCTGCCCGTGTGAGAGATACTGTAGTGGTGTACAGTGCGACAGGGCTAAAATTAGCCCACGGCTGTGAGGCCTGATGTTTCACAGCGGCCTGACCCATCACCATTCCAGCACTATCTCACATGCACGCATGCTTAGTATACTCACACACCGCTAAAACACACATATCATCACAGACTGTACATATATAGTAACATGTATAAAGAATCACACTCAGATGCACATCTAGAGAACAAAATTAACACTTTCTAAGTATTAAATGCAAGTAAAAATTGACTGTAAATTGACTGTAATGACAATTTAACTAGTCATTTTAATGTTTTTGTAATAGGTGCAGTTTTACTACAGAAACCCTGTCTATGAGGTTGCAATCTCAGAATGCACTGCGACAAGGTCAGTGAACATTTTTATTTAAGATGGAACATGGAAATGTCAACTTTGTCTTAATATGTGTCATAATATAGTGCAAGTATGCATTGCATTATTAGCATTGCCACAAGGGGCATTATAGTGAGAATTAGTCTTCTATGGTGAGCTATTGTCATGGCAGAGTAAAATTTTGAAGAAAATCTTCCTGAGAAAAGTTAGACGTTTCACATCCAAAATGTACAAGTACAAATGTGAGTAAAAATGGACTTTAACGACAATTTAACTGCATTGCGGCAAGGTCAGTGATCATTTTCAACTTTGTGTTAAAATGTGTCATAATATAGTGCAAGTATGCGTTGGATTATTAGCATTGCCACAAGGGGCGCTATAGTGACAATTAATATAAACATTCTTCTTCTATGGCCAGCTACTGTCTTGCTGAGATAATTAGTTAAAGTTAAAGAATGTTGACTTGTTTATAGTTCGCTACCTGAATAGCATTAGGTTTAATGGCACACACATATGAATCTAACTCTATCACCATTTGAGAATTGAGGCTGAGTATGTACTATAGGCTACTTCAAGAACATGCACTTGCAGTACATCAGCCAAGCATTTACATAGTTGTGTGTAAAGTATGCACTTTATAGTCACAAACCTATGTTGCACATACAGTAGTCAGACAAGCACAGTGGTAACCTCAAATACACTGACACAAAATTCAAATAGACTCACTTTCTCTCAACCCACACACATACACCGATTGAAACTAACAACATCTAAGGGTTTAACAGCTCCTTTAGGACCCAGAAAAGACAGGAAATGGGGAAAAAGAAACAGGATTAATAGGAAGATACACGTTAGCCTATTAGCATTGCTAATGTTTCACAGTTCTGGATGGATACAGAGAGACCCTGACAGCCGCCTGAGTGCTATTCATCAACTAAATATTAGTGAAAAAAGACACAGTGGTGGAAAGGAGGAGATTGTGTAAAAGAGCGATCATAACAATGATCAAAACAGCATTAGTCAGGGACGGTATATAAATGAAATAATGACTTATTTTCATGCAGTTCCTCGCATAATTTCATGTTATGATTTCAAAATGCTTTTACCCTAGTGAATGATTTGTAAACACATTTTCACATTTTTCTCACATAACCAGCTCCATATGTATGCTTTTTTCTGATGTAGTAAAACTTGCTCATTTGCTCACCTGGTATAGCATTACTCTTGCAAAGCGGAGTGCTTAGGTAATATCATTTTGCATAAATGTCACCACAGGCATGTTTTTCCCAGTGAGCCTGGGTTGCAATATAAATATCACGGGACAAGGAGAGATAGAGAGAGATTTGTGGGTGATAAAGATAAAGAGACATTCCGATTGTCTCAATCAGATTTGCGTATGTGAATCTCTAATCCTCATTCAAGAGTTTATTAGTCAGTTCCTGAGTGGGGTTCACATTTATTTGCTCAAAAATACAATAAAAACAGTAATACTGTGAAATATTATTACAATTTAAAATTTTATATTTGAATATATTTTACCTTTAATTTATTTCTCTGATGGCAAATCTAAATTTTCAGCATCATTACTCCAGTCTTCTACTCACATGATCCTTCAGAAATCATTTGAATATCCTGACACCCATCATATGTATTTGTAATCATGCTAATTAGAAATGGGAATCTCAAAATACAGTACTGCACAGAACGATATTAGTGGTATAACATCATGTTGATGTGTTCAGCATTATGCAACCATGTTTTGCTTACCGATTTCAGGCTAAGATGCATCTTGTTTAAGAATCTTTACAGACCCTAACAAGCTAAATGAAGTGGAAGAGCTTTGCACAGAAGAGAAAATGTGACTCACTGCGTTTGCTTTGAGGGGTTTTCACTGTTCCAGAGGAAGAGGGCTTTTTACAGTGTGCCTGGCAAACAGCCGCATGGAAATGACATCAGCCTCTCTGCGCTCAGTGAGGGCCTGTGAACCGGACCCCCATGGGGTGACAGAGAATGGGCCAGAACTTTGAGCGCAGCCTCACCGGCTGTCATTAAACCTTCTGATTCAGCCCATTACAGAGCCATTTAGCACTTTCACGTCCTACTCACACCGACCTGACAGTCTAAGAGAGAGGAGGGCTGATGGGTAGCCTGCTGTCAGTGAAATATGTGTGAAAAAAAGCAAAGATGAGGAATTTATCGGAGGGAGGGAGAACAGTGATGAATGTATACATTCAAATTAGGTGAGATGAACAGATTCTAAGACAGCGCAAAATGTTGAGTATGAATGCAGTGAAATTGTAGGGATGCACAATATTTTGCTACCATGTATTATATCAGCTGATTTTGTATATAGACCAATTTTGGTGATGAACAATGATGACGTTTTGTGGGCGGAGCCTATCTGGTGACAGAAAATGTCAGTTTTTAAATAGCAGTCCATGGAAGCCAAGGAATAAAATAGGTAATTTTGAGTTTATATTTCAAAATTCTGACTTTTTTTTCCCCGCACAATTCCAAGATTATATCTCACAATTCTGATAAGAAAAATCAACTTGTCATTCTCTCTTTTCCCCTCGGCTCAGAATCATGAGATTATATCCCACACTTCTGGCTTTTTTTCCTCCTCATTTTTGAGTTAAATCGAGTTATAAATTCCAAACTAGGAGATATACACTTGCATTTGCGAGAAAAAAAGTCCGAATTGTAAGATAAAATAGGAAAAAGTTATGTATAATATGTTATAGGTTTAAATAGCATTTCATGCTGTAACTGTAAATAAAATATGTTCCCTATGAACTGCATATGTGTGTCAGACTTCTGTCCCTGTGTCTTGTGTTTCCACTTGCTCCCAGTGTTTCCATGTCCTTATTTGGGTTTTCCTGTTTCCTGTCCTTGTTATGTGTAATTAGTTCTAGGTGTTCCTCGTTCTCCTCCCTCTTTAGGTCTGTCTATTTATAGTGTGTTCTGCCCCATGTTTCCCGTCTGCTGTTAAATGTCTTCCTTGCCTGTGCTCTGTGTTACCCTGTTTGATATTAAAGACTCTCGTTTTGTGAACTCCTCGTTTCCCCGTTCCACGGGGATTGTGACAATGTGAATATTATGTAGACCTATTGTTTAAATCAAATTTATGCTTTTAAAGTAGGGTAATCACAGCAGGTTTCATTCATAGTCTGTTCATTTAAACATCTTAGTTTAGTTTCAAAAGGCATCTTTGATGACAGTTTTCTTTAAAAAAAAAAAAAAAAAACATATTTGCATTCCAATTCTGATATCCAAAGTCACAGCAATACATTTTTTTTCCTCTTATTCCATGGATTTTACCTGTTTCCCTCCACTTGTTACCAGTGTTTATATATTGGCAGATATAGAATATTGTACATGCTAATTTCCTCTATTTATTAATATATTATATTTATTGATATATTGCCTTTGCCATAATTTCAAAATGCTAAAAACTAATTTACACTGTTCTGTAATCTTAAGCAAATCTTAAAATGAATAGCCATTTTTCATATTGTACATGAAAATATTGTGATGTAGGTTTATTATAGTAAACTAAAACTAAATGAATTGAAAAACATTTTTGTTAATTAAAATAAATTTTAACTGAAATAAAATATAAAAAAATTTTTTAAAACATTTTTAATTTATTTATAACTTTATGTACTAAAATAACTAAAATTAAAACTGAAAAAAAAAAACTATAAAGATATTTATAAACAACAAAAACTAATAAAAAAATATAAGTACAAAATATTAAAATAAAATAAAATTGAAAACATTAAAAACCATAATAGTATTGTGTTTTTATCCCTTTTTTTACATTTATTTAGTCAAAATAGAACATTGTAATATCCTTTTGTGTACTCCACAGAAAAAGAAAACTCATACGCTGCGGAACAATATCAAGGTGAGTAAACGATGCAGAATTTCCATTTTTCGGCTGAACTGTCGCTTTCAGAGGAATGCAACTCCAAGTTATTAAGCATGAACAAAGGCAGAAAAAGAATAAAAACAAACTGTACAGTTTACTAAGCTCAGACCGAGAAGAAATGTCTTATAACTGTCCAGACTGTGTGACCTAACAGAAGCAGTTTTCTCTGATGAGCCACTGATGTTATTTAGTGACCAAAGACATTATTAATTCAAGCCAAGGTAACGATCAAAAAAAACATTCCTTCGGTCCCTGACGCATGTGTGTGTAGAGGATTTGGCAACTCAACCCTGTCGGCTATGTTTTACCTCAGAGCACAAAAACATCTGACACTTCGATTACTGAAGTTCAAAAGCTTTGTGAAGAGAGAAGGCAGCTGATCCAAAGGTCATCTCGCTGCAGCATCTTTCACCAACAGAATAAATGTGTTTTCTTTCTTCAGAAACCCAGGAAAGGTCTGAGAAAGTTCAGGGGTTGTCAGTGCATCACGATTCAGTGCACTGAAATCTGGGATGTCCTGCTGAATTCTAATGTATCAGATGAGTGTGAGGGGAAGAGACCAGAGTGATTTATTCTCTTTGATAAGATATGGGATATTTAGAAAGCCTACTTGTAAACATCGCATTTCGCCATAATCTGGCTCCCACGTTCGGTTAAGAATGGAGGAATGAATAACAAATGTGTTTTTGCTCACGTGTCTGTCCATCTGTCGAGCACTTCTTCTCACTGTTGTGGCATTCTGATGTTTTTTACTTGGAATTGGATAAAATATCTTTATCCTATAAAATCTTTTCAACTCTAATGAGAGTAAATCACATGGACAGACATCATTCTTTAATCTTCTATCCATTAGTGGGTTTTCTCGTAAGCCACAGCATGATGGTGGTGATTTATGGCCTTTGGAAAAAGATCTTCTGTTAGTTTTATTATATAACCAGAATAAAAACTGGACGTCACAAAATATATATAGTTTCTAACTTGTTTGGAAACAATCATTAGTGGTGTTAGTACTTAACAACCACCCAGAACACCCTAGCAACAGCATAGCAATGCCCTGGAACAACCTGAAAATACCTAAGAAACTATGTAGCAATACCTTAGCAACCACCCAGAACACCATAGCAACTACATAGCAAATTCTCTGGAACCACCTGAAAACACCTAAAAAAAAAAACATGAAGCAATGCCCTAGCAACTACACGGAACACCCTAGCGACTGCCTAGCAATGTCCTGGAACAACCTGAAAAAACCAAAGAAACTATATAGCAATGGCCTAGCAGCCACCCAGAGGGCCATAGCAACCACTTGGACCACCCTAACAACAGTATAGCTATGCTCTAGCAACCACCTAACAATGTAACCAATCGGGAATAACCTAGCAACCATATATCAATGCCCAAACAATTATTCTGAACTCCCTAGCGACTGCATAGTAATGCGCTTGAACCATCAAGAAAACCTGAAAGTCTATTTAGCAATGCTCTAGCAGTCTGAATACCATAGCAACCACCCAGAATGCCCTAGAAATAGCATAGCAATACACTAGCAACCACCCTAAACTCCTTAGCAACTGCATAGTAATGCCCTAAAACCACCCAGAACACTTACAGAACAATGTGATGCCCAAGTAACCAGAACACAATAGCAACCACTTGGACCACCCTAGCAACAGCATAGCTATTCTCTAGCAACCACCTAATAACGTAACCAACTGGTATAAACTAGCAACCATTCTGAACTCCCTAGCAACTGCATAGTAATGCGCTAGACCCACCAATAACACAAAAGAAAACATTTAGCAATGCCTTAGCAACCACTTGGACGACCCTAGCAACAACATAGCAATACCCTAGCAACCACCCTAAACTCCCTAGCAACTGCATAGTAATGCCCTAAAACCACCCAGAACACTTAAAGAACAATGTGATGCCCTAGTTACCAGAACACAGTAGCAACCACTTGGACCACCCTAGCAATAGTATAGCTATTCTCTAGCAACCACATAATAATGTAACCAACCGGTATAACCTAGCAACCATCCTGAACTCCCTAGCAACTGCATAGTAATGCGCTTGAACCAACAATAACACATAAGAAAACATGTAGCAATGCCTTAGCAACCACCCAGAATGCCCTAGAAACAGCATAGCAATACCTTTTCAACCACCCTATACTCCCTAGCAACTGCATAGTAATGCCTTAAAACCACCTAGAACACTTAAAGAACAATGTGATGCCCTAGTTACCAGAACACCATAGCAACTACTTGGACCACCCTAGCAACAGCCTAGCAATACCCTAGCAACCACTCTAAACTCCCTAGCAACTGCATAGTAATGCCCTAAATCCACCCAGAACACTTAAAGAACAATGTGATACCCTAGATACCAGAACACCTTAGCAACCACTTGGACCATCGTAGTAACAGCATAGCAATACCCTAGCAACCACCCTAAACTCCATAGCAACTGCATAGTAATGCCTTAAAACCACCCAGAACACTTAAAGAACAACGTGATTCCCTAGTTACAAGAACACCATAGCAACCACTTGGACCACCCTAGCAACTGCTCTAGCAACCACCTAGCAATGTAACCAACCAGAATAACTTAGCAACAATATAGCAGTACCCTAACAACCATCCTGAACTCCCAGGCAAATGCATGGTAATGTGCTTGAACCACTGATAACACCTAAGAAAACACGCAGCAATGCCTTAGCAACCACTTGGACCACCCTAGCAACAGCATAACTATGCTCTAGCAACCACCTCACAATGTAACCAACCGGTATAACCTAGCAACCATATAGCATTACCCTAACAACCATCCTGAACTCCCTAGCAACTGTATAGTAATGCTCTTGAACCACCAAGAAAATTTAAAAGTCTATGTAGCAATGCCCTAGCAACCAGAACACCTAGCAACCACCCAGAAGGCCCTAGCAACCACTCAGAACACCTCAGCAACGTATTAAAACTATTTAGAACACCTTAGCAACCATCCACAGCACTGTAGCATCAAGGCAGTGACTAATGCTTCCTCAAATGTAAGTCTAGTTTCTTTCTGACATTTCTATGGTTTGTTTGAGTGCTGTGGAGGAACACAGGCTCTCATGAGAGGAGTAAAAACACGTACTGAGTCTGGTGTTGTGGTCTGGAATGAGTGCTGATTTTTGCTGGCTGATCTCTCCATCTTCACGTGCCCTAAGTGGCACATCCTCCCTGCATGTCGCAGCTCGGTCTAGGCTGGGCTGGGCCGGTCTGGGCTGCAGTGGGTCTATTTTAGTCTCAGAAGCGTGATAACCTCAACTCCTCTGCTCTTTTAATCTGAGCTGTGGCACACTAAGGCCTGAACGAGACGCAGAGCAACTCTCTTAATTCACTTCTGCCTTCTCCTTACTGTCTCGACTGTCAGTCAAAACGGTGCACAACAATGACAAAAAGTACAAAAATCCTTAAAGCACCATTATATTTTTTTTATATGTGTATATTATATATGTGGTATTATGATACAAATTAACAGAGCTTACACTCTCTCTTTCTCTCTCACTCTCTATGTATGTATAGTCTATGTATGTATATAATAAATATTATTTACATACAAACATACCATTTTCACACTGTACATTATATTATTGTAATGCCTTGAAGTCACTTGAAGTATTTAAAACTACTAGCTTTTAGTCTTTTTTAATAAATATATTAATATTATAATGTAATGAATAATAATAATAATAACAATAATAATAAGAATACATTTTATTTTTATTATTTATTATATTTATTAATTTATATATAATTTTATATTTAAATGTTATTTTATTTCATGAGCAATAGGACCATGTTTTAAAAAAGTATACAGTGGGAATTTTTATTTTATGGTGACTTTCGAAAGAGAGAATTAGAACTGATACTTTACAAATCTATTAATAATAACCTGAGTCCTATGTTACATTAGCAGCTTAAATTGTGTGTTATTTTAAAACCATCCTGATGTGGAAGGTTTCTAAAACAAACACTGAAACCTATCATGCCCAAGGCCTCATATTTCAATGCTAAACAGAACTTATTTATGGTCTGAGGGTAGAGGCAATCGATTCTTGGATGTAACACAAGAACATGGAACAAAACAACAACACAAACTAGCTAGCTTCTGTTAAAACAGCATTTCTCCATCATGTACAGTCATTAGAAGCAAGCAGCAATGACAAACTTTGCATTTAAAAAAAAAAAAATGGTTTAAAGGACCTAAATTCCATGCATAGCTTTCCTTTTTGATATATTATTTATTTATTCGATTTCTCTGGGCTCAGTTCATTTGTTATATGTGTAACATTAAACTAGGTAGATCTTGTTCAAGCTTCCCGCTTTCATTGATGTATCATTCTGTATGTCCTCAATATGAACAATAAGAGCCATTAAAAATGCAGCTACGGGAAAGTTGGATCGATTAAATTCTTTCATATACTGCAAGTCCAATGCAGCGCCCACAATATAGTGCATGAAATATTTAGTTGCCAATATTTGAATTGATTAGCAGTCTTTCTGAAAGCAAAGAAAAATGTAGCGAAATGCATGCTGGGTACAGAAAATATGATAAAATAACAAATGTTAACAAGTTCAGTTTTTCAGTCTTGTGTTTACCAGTAAAATATCTTTGAAAACAGGATAAATTGACTTTGTATAAGATATGACTTAATTCAAGATTTTCTCTCTGAAAATAAGTATTAGACAGAGAGACTAAGAAAGAGACACTTATTGCCTGTTATTTCCATCTGGCAACATCACTACGATAGCCACAACCTAGAAAGCGGCCAAGCCACCATCCACTATCCCTAATTATAGAGCCTAAATTACCAGAGTTAAATTATTGATCAAGGCCACAGTTAATGGTTGTGTCAGATAGTTGATCTCGCATGATTCAAATGCCAAACTCCTGATCCCAGACAACATTGCTCAGCACGTCTGTGATCATTCACACAAATGAACATCCTCATGTGGGTCGGAATGGGAAATTCATTGCCTTCGGCACTCTGGGAACCTTAGATAATTCCTTTAAAACAGCGCCTTCTGGCAAATATAACAGTGTGTGATGTTTGATGTAAAATGATGACCTGGCATGATCATCTTACAGGTTTGACATTTCAGTAAGTACATATATTCAATTATTTATATCATCGGAGATTTGAAAATGAAATAGATACAGGTCAACCACAGGATGTTGTCTTAAAGGAGGAAGCAGGAACTTAGAAGTTAAAAATGGTTTTCATTATCGAAACCACTTATATTATCATTATATTTCATTATATATATATATAATTACATATAAGTAACTATTAAGTGTTTTACATTTTTGGTACTATATATATATATTTGTATAATAATAAGATATTTGTACAGATAATATACAGATGTATACATGTATACACATATGTAAATATAATTATACATTCTAAAAACTCTGTTCCTGTTCAAAAATAAAAAATAAAAAAAAAGAAAACGTAAAAAATCTGGACACCATACAAATCTGGCATTGCAAGACTATTCTATATCATAAAAATAAAATATGTAAGATGAAGACAATAAACTTGACTTTAATATATTGCTGTTAAATAAACTTTTAGAGGCCTAAACAAGTATAAATGTATCATAACCATCATTTACAGTGAATTTCTGGTGGTAGAGACATATAATGTAACGACAGTCAGAACATATGGGCTGAATTTACATATAAATCCTTCAGCTGCTGTGAGTTCTGAGTGACTGTCTAATGTTTCAGTGATGTCTCCATCTCAAACAGACTTCTGTAACAGATTAAAAAGGTTCGACTGTCCTCATAGCTAAAAAAAGCATCTTAGACAGCCAGAGCTGTCTTTTCTCTTAGTATAATCAAGTCTATGATCAAGAAACTTTTTTTCGGTATTGCAGCACAATTGACGCAGAGCATCCAGGCTCCAATGTTTCCAACACAATCACGTCAAATCACAGCAACTATCAATGTAAGACATTAAAATTACAGCTGCGATATTCAAAGACTGAAATTTTGATTAGTTAGATCTTGGGTGGTCAGTGTAGTTTTACAGCTAATCCATTTCGAGGTTTAAAGGAAGAAGCTACTTCATTAACCTCTAACACTGTCTCTAATCTAAAGGACCATATTTAGCCATGCTGGCTTATTCATTCCAACGGGAGCGCTGCGCTACACACACACACACACACACACACACACACACACACACACAGAGAAATGCATGCAGATATCTCTCACACATACACATACACGCTGTACTGTTCCAATGACAGATTGGTCGCAGTGTAATACCAGCAGAGAGCCTAAAAGAACATTGATTTAAAAATGGCTGACATCTCTCTTTCTCTCTGGTGTCTCTGAACCAGTACTGTTCCCGCTTCCATGTTTAAAAGGATTCCTGATCCCATGTGACATCTATATCAGAATTTCAAATATGCAGACGTGTGCAAAATAATTTACTGGTAATCCTTTATGCGCTCATCTTGTAAATATGTTCTTTCAGAATCCGAAGGCCATTTGGGTAAGTAAAAATTATATCATCCAATAATATTGCACCCTCAAATGTTTTCATCCAATCAGATCAAGCCCAACATGATGTCCCACTTGAATATTCCCTTTCACTTACAGGTATGTCACATTGTTTTATGCCCATCAAGGCCGCATTTATTTGATCATATAGTAAAAACAGTATTATCAAAAATATTACAATTTAAAATAACTGTTTTCTATTTGAATATATTTTAAATGTAATTTAATATTCTTGTGATGACAAAGCGTCTCGGTTACGTATGTAACCCTCGTTCCCTGAAGGAGGGAACGGAGACGTCACGTCAGTAATGACCGACTATGGGATCTCGCTTAGAGAGACCAATCTACTTCGAGTGTATCAAAACGAGCCAATGAATATTGGCATGCGCTGATTGCATTCAGTTGCCGCTGATCACAGCGTGAGTATAAAAAGGCAGCTTGTGCAGCGCATATTCAGCTTTTTGCTGAGGAGGCGAGCCGGTGACTCGGCCGCTCAGCGGTGGTACAGGAGCTGTGGCGACGGGACGTGACGTCTCCGTTCCCTCCTTCAGGGAACGAGGGTTACATACGTAACCGAGACGTTCCCTCTCAGTCGGTCACTCTCGACGTCACGTCGGTAATGACCGACTATGGGATCCCTACCAAAGCGCCACGGATGCTGCCCCTTCCAGTGTCCTGTGCGAGCCTCCTTTGCCCCCTTGGTGTAGGCCGGGGCTCACAACAGAAGGCCAGTCACTGTTGTCATAGCAATACCCACTCAGTGATCTTGGATAACACTGGGAAACGTACCCGTTCTACTTGGAACAGGAACGTGCGGAAGTCCCATCTTTCCCGAAGGAGGTCTCGGAAGCACTTACACATATGAATCAACCGTTTAGGTGCATATAGAAGATTAGAGGTGATTGTAATCCTCTTAAGAACGCAGATTGACTGCCGGGGAAACACGGGCTCTGTGGCTATACTGTGGACTTTACACATATGGGATCCAATTAGGTCTCTACATATGGACCCCAGCCCTCTACCAGTTCTCACGGATTCATCGAGTGAGGGCCTGGCACCGGACGCTCCGCCACGTCTGGCTGCCAAGGGGATGGAGGAGCTCGACAGGGTCTACTGTACGGACTCTCTGGAGCAATTATAGCAAGCCGACCCGAAGCTGGGGCCACTCAGTGCTTCTACCCGTTTGAGGTGAGAACACAGGAGGATACCGGCTCCACACGAAGGCTATAGAATCTAGCAAACATGGTAGGGGTCGCCCAGCCCGCAGCTCTACAAATATCTGCCAGCGAGGCGCCACAAGCCAGCGCCCAGGAGGATGCGACACTTATAGTAGAGTGAGCTCTCAACCTGAGCGGGCAGGGCACACCCTGTGCCTGATAAGCCAGGGTGATGGCGTCCACTATCCAGTGGGCCATCCTCTGCTTGGAGACGGCGTTCCCCTTCTGCCGGCCTCCGTGACAGACAAAGAGCTGGTCTGAGGTCCTGAAGCTTTGTGTCCGGTCTACGTAGCATCTTAAGGCTCGGACTGGACAGAGCAAAGCCAGGGCTGGGTCTACCTCCTCCGGGGACAGCGCTTGCAGGCTCACCACCTGGTCCCTGAAGGGAGTACTGGGAACCTTGGGCACATAGCCGGGCCGGGGCCTCAGGATTACCTGGGAGTCAGCCGGCCCAAACTCTAGGCACCGGCACCTCAACCGAAAATGCATGACCACGGGGTGAAGGTTTGGCGGCAGGCCAGTGTGACTCGGACCTGGTGAGTGCCGCGTTGCCACGGCCACCTCGGGACTCGGCCATGGAGCCAGTGTTGAAGCGGTCTCATATGAAGCGGCCCCAGCGGCGTGACTGCCGATGCAGTTGCCATATGCCCCAGGAGCCTCTGAAATTGTTTCAGTGGTACCGCCGACCTGCTCTTGAACGTATTCAAGCAGTTCAACACCGACTGAGCACGTTCCTGCGTGAGGCGTGCTGTCTGATCAACCGAATTCAACTCCATACCGAGAAAAGAGATCCTCTGCGTCGGGGAGAGTTTGCTCTTTTCCCAGTTGACCCAAAGGCCCAACTGGCTGAGGTGCCGGAGCACCAGGTCCCTGTGTTCGAAGACACGGGGCGACAGGGACAGCCCGAAGGGCGGGACTTCGTACCGATATGCTCGTCCTTCAAACGCGAACCGCAGCAATGGTCTGTGGTGCGGAAGGATCTACACATGAAAGTACACGTCCCTTCAGGTCGATCGCTGCAAACCAATCTCTGGGACGGATGCACCCGGAGATGCACTTCTGCGTCAACATCTTGAACGGCAACTGCTTCAGAGGGCCCGGTTCAAGACACGCAGGTCCAAGATCGGTCATAACCCACCGCTTTTCTTGGGTACAATGAAGTAGGGGCTGTAGAGCCCCATAACCATATCGGCTGGAGGGACCGGCTCTATCGCATCCTTCGCCAGTAGGACTGCGAACTCCGCACGCAAGACAGGAGCATCGGCCGCCTTCACTGGTGTGAAGCGGATGCCGCTGAGCTTGGGGGGGGGATGCCGGGCAAACTGAATTGCAAGCCGAGTCTGATGGGCCGCAGGAGCCAGCGAGACGGTTGGGCCTCACAAGCTGGACCAGCGGGACCACCGACATACCCGCGGTGGGGCAGCGAGGTAGAACCCAGGGACTCGGTCCGTGGGCGGACCGAAGAGGGGTCTGAGTGTGCGGTGCATGCTTACCTGGTTCCACGGTTGGCAGAGGGTGCGTGAGTAGGGCCTTTGATGACGCTCTAGAACCGCCCGCTGCTGCCTGCTGGCGAGAGAAGAGGATGAGTGTGGTCCGGTGTTGGACCGTCTGCGACTCTCCATGCCCTCTCAGGACCCAGAGACAGAGAAACCTGCTCTCCTGTCAAGATTTTTTTTTTTTTGAAAACTAGATTCTCCACCCGGCCTGCCTCCGGGGGAGGGAGATGTGCATTCACAGCCCCCAAAGAGCAGTTCCCTCCTTCTCTGGGTCCCCGTTCTAGGGCCTCTTGCTCTTCTGCTCACCGCCAGGTTGACGGGGGCCTGGACAGGCAGGGCGGCCTGCCTATGCCCAGCTCCACGGCGCCGCTTGCTTGAGGCTGCTGCGGATGTGGCACGGGAGCGGGTGTGGACGCAGGGGGCTGCTCTCGGCGACGAACAGCCTGGGCCGCTGCGGCCGGCGGATGGGTGGAGGCAGCAGCTGCCCGCCGGGGCAGGACGTGCGCCTCAGTCTGCTCCTGTGCAGCCGAGAACTACTGGGTCCAGTTCTCAACTGCGTCGCAGAAGAGGCCAGTCTGGGACACAGGGACCTTGAAGAACCAACTTGTTGGCGTCCCTCATGTCGACCAGACACAGCCAGAAATGGCGCTCCTGGACCACAAGTGTGGACATCACACGACCCAGAAAACTCGCAGTGGCCTTCGTCGCTCGGAGCGCGAGGTCAGTGTGGTTCGGAGCTCCTATTAGAACTTCCGGGTCGTGACCACCCTCGTGCAGGTCCCCCAGTGCTTTAGCCTGAAGAACCTGCACTAACGCCGTAGCGTGTAAGGCAGAGGCAGCTTCTCCACAGGCCACATAGGCATCGCCGGACAGACCAGACAAGTACCTACAGACCCGGGGGAGGAGGCATGGTTCACCCTGCCGGGCGGAGGCAGTATTAGGACACAATTGCATCGCAACCGACCGCTCCACCGGGGGACCCCTGTATAGCCCCTAGCTGCACCACTATTGAGAGTGGTGAGGGAGGAGGAGTTAGTAGGTCTGTTTCCGGCAGAAAAAGGTGCCATCCACGACCTGGTAAGCCCCTCATCCACCTCCGGGAAGAATGGCATTGGGCCAGGGCGCTGAGAACCAGCGCAGACCACCCCAAAGAACCAATCTTCCAACCTTGAGGGCTCGGGACACGGTGGAGGTCTCCACTCGAGCCCTACCCTCACGGCGGCCCGGGAAAGCATAGCCGTCATTTCCAGATCCGATTCAGGCATTGCTACAGTCCCAGGGGACAGCAGCGCAGCCGAATCTTCCTCTCCAAAAAACTCCGGCTCACCCTCCGATGCAGCAATCGACATCCGGTCATCGGGAGGAGCGCCGAAGGATACCACTGGTACGCTCTTTGAGAGGGCCCAGTGCATTCCCTCGGCTGCTCAACTGGTTGCGGAGTGCAAAAGGAGCGATGGTCCCTCGAGGGTTGGTTCCCTGGAGGGTTTGCCACCACTATAACCCTCAGACCACCCGTACTACCACCTGAAGTAATCCTCGCCTGTCTGCAGCCAGGACGAGAGCCAGATCAAGGCAGGCAACGGAGCTCCGCCCCTTTTTGAGGTAACGGAGCCAGGTCTGCAGCTCCGAGATGATTACCTTCCCGCAAGGAGAAGATAACTCATCCACGAACGCCGCCTCAGTGTGCTTTTATGCCCAGACACGTGAGGCAGTGATCGTGACCAACACCCAGCAACAGGTAACGACCGCATCTAGAAACGCACGGGTGGTATGTTGTCTATAGCAAGACCCAATTCGTCTTTATAAAGACGTAACGTCGAGTTTGCCAGACGCAACGTCGTCTTTAAAAAGACGCACCCGTGAATTCTCTTTTAGGGAGAAAAACTCTTTTAGCATGCTGAAGCGCACAGGGGAGATGGCTGCCTGCAACACAAACAGGGGGTAGTGCAGCCTGCTGTGTGCAACCCACTCGACACGGGAAAACCACCACCGCTGAAGCGCCGTACCACCAACACCAAGAGCTCCAAAGAGCGCCCTGAATTCATTCAGCCTTCTTCTCTCAGTAGAGTAGTCAGGAGCAAAACGATGTGTTCGCTCGGCTCCGAAGCGAAAAGCTGAATATGCGCTGCACCAGCTGCCTTTTTATACTCACGCTGTGATCAGCGGCAGCTGAATGCAATCAGCGCATGCCAATATTCATTGGCTCGTTTTGATACACTCGAAGTAGATTGGTCTCTCTAAGCGAGATCCCATAGTCGGTCATTACCGACGTGACGTCGAGAGTGACCGACTGAGAGGGAACTGAATTTTTTGCAGTAAATTTCTATTTGAAATTTTTGTAATTGAATTCTTTTGGCACATTTTGAACAATTAAATGAGTCATTGCTGAATAAAGGTATTAATATATTTATTAATATATTTCTATATATTAATATTTTTTGTGAAATTTGTTTGCAAAAATGGTATATATATAAGGTATATATACAGTCAAACCAACAATTATTCAGACACCAGATATAATTTTTAATATTTTTTTACTTGTGGGTGCAGGACACTATAGTTCATTTATGTAAGTGAGGATAGCAAAATAAACTGTGACATATTATACCAAAAAAATCTTCATACAGTGGACTACCAGGAAAATTGATAAAAATTTGGGACGAAAAATTTGATTTGACACTTTGACCTGACCATGTTTTGTTACATACCTTTCTATCAAAGTTATCTGACATTATCAAGATGAATTTGTTCTGACACAGTTTAACTCTTGAGTTGTTGTCATTATTTTATCACCATTTTCTAAACTGTAGCGAATAAACTGTGATAATGTGAGAAATTTTGAAGGTGTCTGAATAAATTTTGGTTTGACTGTAATTCATTTGTGATTATCAAGATGAATTTGTTCTGACACAGATTAATAAATTTGAATAAATTTTGGAACTAAGAATAAATAAATATTAATTTGTACAAGTTAAAAAAAATGTCAACATTAAAGCACACTAGTGTGATAAACAGTGCAAAATCTTTATTTGATATTGACAAAATTATCCACAAATAATGCTTTTTTTCACTCAAAAACTGTGCATAAGCTTCAAGATTAGTGAGGCCTACAATCATTCATTATCAAAAAGAAATACAAAACCTGTCCTAAGTGAAAGAAAACATGTTGACAAAAAGATTGAATCTAATATTTGGTGATAATATAGCATAACAAGAGATTTCTAAGCCATTGATTTTTGACTGGGACCACAGGTGTAACAAGATGGGGAAAAAACCCTAAAAAGTGCAAATATTTTGGAAGTTGTTATACCCTTTGCTCAAAATGGTTAAAAATACCAGTCACTCTAGTGGTCATAAATAGCATAGCACTGGAGCCAAAGTGGTGTGAAGAAGGAAGTCTGTTGTGTAGAGGGAACAGGAGTGGGAGGACAGAGTGAAGTCCATTCATCCCCATCTCTCTCTCTCTTACTCTCAGACTGAACTCAGCTGTGGATCTATACAGAAATGGAGTGGAGCTTAAACAGATCCTGGTTCGTTCACTCAACTGGCTGAGCATGATGTGCCAAAGGTGGGGTGAGAGAGGAAGGCAAGCAGTCAGTGGAGCAATAGAGAGAGAGCAAGCTGATGGAATAAAGGAGTTGCAGCACTGGCTACAGGGATAGTGCATTCTGAAGAGAATGTCAGTTCATTAGGAAGTAGTCCAGTGTGCTTCTGTCCACTGTTGAAGGTCCTCTGCCAAATGAGTAAATGCAATATAGAGTGATGGGAACAGAAAAAGAGGGTGGATAAAGAGACTTGGCAGCAATTTGGCAACGCTCGTGTGTACTGAGACTGCAGTCTGGACGGATTAGGACATGATAGAGAGAGAGAAAGAGGCAGAAAGATCATAGAAGAGGATCTTCAGTGGTGAGGTTACAGAAATCTGGGCTGGTTTTGCAAGAATTTGATTAGAAATAGTTTAGTTCTTATTGGGATCTCTGACGTTTGATTGTAATATTTAGTGTCTTGGCAAATCAGAGCACAGTTTGAGGTATTGGGATCTCTTCTGAAACTCTAAACATGCATGTAAGATTCCTGGGGCCTTTTTCTCTGAGAGAAAGAGGAGAGGCAGAAAACCTTAAAAAAAGTCTTCATTTGCTTTCCATTTAATTGCTGTCTAGAAGAAACTATGAACAACTCTTAAGAGCTCTTTATTACAAATCAGTTCCAAATGATTAGTTAATGACTCACTAAATCATTAAGAGCACTTACTGCATCTGCAGTTTTTACTTTTTCAATTGTAGGTACATTTCTTTTTTATATATTTCAAAAAAATATATATATTTTTTTACATAGTTAAGATCTGTAGAAGCCTGTTTTTGCCACTGAATAAAAAACTGAAAGAAAGATAATTGCAAGTTTTTATTTCACAATTCTGACTTTTTTTCCCTTACAATTGCGAGTTTACATTTTGCAACTCTGATTTTTTTTTATCAGAATTGTGTGATATGAACTCGCAGTTGTCGGTTAACTGTATAAAGTCAGTATTGCATGATATAAACTTGCAATTGTGAGAAAAAAACTCAGAATTGTGCGATTTAAACGTGCAATTCTGAGAAATAAAGTAGCAATTCTGATAAATAAAGTCACAATTCTTTGAAATAAAGTTAGAATTTGCATATATAAACTCACCATTCTGACTTTTTTTCTCAGAATTGCAGTTTATATCTCGCAATTGTGATACTTTTTTTCTTTGAATTGCGAGTTTTTAAGTCAGAATTGAGATATAAACTCGTAATTCTGTGAACATAGTCTTTTCCACCCTCAGAATTGGACTTTATAACTCGCAATTGCAAGTTTATATCTCACATTCTAAATCAATAGATAGTTTAGTATATAGTTAAGACTAAGTTAAGTTACTAAGGATGTACTCAAGTACTAAAAGACTCGTTATTGGAACTGAACTTGTTTTTCTTGTGTTTACTAGTGTTTATGGCGTCTGCTTTAGTTAATCGTTTCAGAGTGCAAGCGGAACGGAGCAGCAAATGATTATTACAAATTCCCAAGATCTGTAAATTCATGTCTGGACGACACTCACGCACAGTTGAGCCATGAAAGAGAAACGCACAAACATGAAAGGGTGAATAAAGAGGCTTAATTTCTCCTGAGAGTGTAACACCGCAAAGACTTCTTAAAGGAGGATTTGAATTTTCTACCCTTTTTCTCTGAAGAGCATCTGTCCTGTTTTTAGTGTCGCTCTCTCTATCACATGTCTTGCTGCATTACTTAACAACTCTTGGTCTCAGCGCAAAAATCCAGCAGAGATATTATGCTCAGGCTTTTCATAACCATGCATAAGAATCATTTCCCCCTTGGGCTTCCTTTTCTAATGCTACCATCTATGTCATCATCACCAACCCATTAACATTACAATCACAATGAAAGTGTGATCGATTCAGCTTCAGCACTTGAGGTATGAAAATACGCTATTGTATAAAACCTCCTTCACTCACTGTGACATCTTCAGGATTTGAGTGGATTTTCACTGATGATTGTGTAATTTTTCATAAGTATGGAAGGAACTAGAGCTGTTTTCTTGCAGAAGCTCATTTTGTTTTGGCCCGATTCCAACTAATCACGCTACTAGGGTGACGATCCGTTTAATTATAAAAGGATTACTCCAATTTTAGTTCAGTTTTAGAACAACTTGCGTTAGCCTGACAACATGTTTCATGAACTTTAGCACATTAGAACGGTTAGTACATTAACCCTCTGGTTGTGTTCGGGTCAAATTGACCTAGAGAAAATTGTCTTTTTCCCGAAAATACTAGTTAACCTAATCGCATTGGACTCAAACTTACTGACTTTGTATAAGTATATCAGTGTATAAGTACTTCTCAGTTTTTTTTTTTTTCTGAATTTTCGTAATTTTTTGTGGGTTTAATTTCACCTAGTAACACTTGTGGTGTTCCCGGGTAAAAATGACCGGACTACAAACAATTGCTTATAAATCTCTCATTATGCTATATTATCACCAAATATTGGATTCATTCTTTTTGTCAACTTGTTTTCTTTCATTTAGGGCTGGTTTTATGTTTCTATTTGCATCTGATTAATCGTAGGCCTCATTTATCCAAAAGTAGGCACCTCATTTTTGGAGTGAAAAAAGCATTTTTTATGAATACTTTTCACAATATGAGATAAAAAAATTATGAAAATGTGCACCGTTTATCACACTAGTGTGCTGTAATGTTTAATCAGGAAGTTTGCTTTCAAATGCTTTTATTTTGTACAAAATTGCACAAAGTCACACTTGTCAAAAAATGGCCGGCCATTGAAAGTGAATGGGGAAGAATGAAAGTAAGAGAAACAATAGTGTTCAGGAGCATGTTCAGGAAATCTTTTGTAATTTTGTATAACATTTCTTTAAAAAATTCTTATTGAACATTTGAACAGTAGTGTACATCACATTATGGAAGTAAAATGTGTTGCAAATATTCCTTTAGGTTGACTAGGTAATGATTTCTACTCGTACAAACTCAGCATTCATTGACAGTGTGAAAAAGTCAAAAATTGTCTTAGAGGAGTAATTTCTAGGTTGTGTCCTCGTTTCACACGGTTCCCTGGTGTGCAAGTTTGTGGCAACAGGACTTGCATGCATGTCCACCCACCGGTCCACATCTACCGCAGCAGCTACAGAAAATAAAACAGATTAGGCTAATCTGTGGAATTATCAGTTTTAAATAGTCCATGTTCCTCCTTCATTATCCAGAGTGGTCTTGCAGATGGAACATCAACATGTGTTAAAGCTGCTCAGTGTAAATCAACAACTCGCTGACAGAGTCACAGCTTAAAAGAATCTCAATGTCAGCATGGAATAACACTTTATTTTTCATTTGAATTAATCTGATTAAGTAATATTAATCTGCTTTAATGAAGACAACAATTATCCCATTGGGACTGTAAATCCAAGTCTGCATTAATCACACTGTGTCCTACACTTGTCATAAACAATGCTGTCACCTTGCTGAACTTTTGCTGCAGCAGTTTCTGCTAAAGCCAAAAGGGGGCAGCGCTTGGAAAAATGGGCTTTTGGGTGATTCAGCATTTCCGTACCATATGTTTCTTACCAAGTGGGTGAGTGCTTTAAGGTAGTGAAGTATAACTAAAGACCTAAAGCCCCAGCAGCCTGTTCTTTCGAAGGAAAGAACCCCAGTTGGTGCTTTTTAAATGTCACGGAAAACAGACAAATCTTATGTTGTGTTAAAGAGCAGTGGGGTGAGAAATAGTCAAGTTTCCAAAACGGAAGCGTCCAAGTCCATCTCCACTGGCACGCCGAACGGCGCAGTGCGGGATGAAGCAGGGGATATTCTCTAATAATTGGAGCTGTAATAATTCTAAGCTGTGCATTAACATCTACGCTGTGTGTAAGACCATGATGCAAAAGCATCTGTGTAATTACAGTGTGTCAGGACAGACAGGCAAAGAGACTGAAAGAGAGAGCGTGAGATGCAGAACACTGAGGGCGAAACCATGTTTGCGAAAAATGTTTTAATCTGCCAGTTGCTCTAAACTCACTGGAGAATGAAGCAGCAGTGTAATAATTTGCTTTGGGTAAGAGATTGATTCAGCATCACTCTCTGTTTATGGTTTTTCCCAGCATCCCCTGTTCTCCTCTGGGGCGATGGGAGGCTGGTGCCCACGGGCAACGAGCGACGAAACGACTAGTACTTGTTTATCCTCCTGCGAGCTGCAGTGCCGATGTTTGCCTGCTCTTCCGTACGCTGCAGCGCAGGCAGTTCTGGGCAAAGATTAATTGTTCATTGAGAGGAAGAGAGGAGAAATTGCATTAGCATGCCTGGACAAAGGGAGCCTCTTGAGAAATATAATTAAGCAAAGACACATGAGTTTAAAGAGCAAGGAAAAAAGTGAACAGGACAAAGAACAACCTGGTCCTTGGAATTTATCTTCTCAAAATATGACTACTAATATGACTACACAGAGAGGGAGTCCAAATGACTGTGTCCAAATGAAATGTATTAACAAGATACTCTGTACATAAATAAAATATAAAATAAATAAACAAACAAACAAATACATTTTCTACAGATTCAGAACCATGTGTGATTGTAATTTTGGATGCTTTTAGATGGTATTTCTATTAAATAAACAGCTCATTATCATGAAAAATGGGAAGAAATCTCTGTCACATTTCACCTCTAAATCATAAAAAATATATTAAAATAATAAACAGGTCACTACCATTGAAACTGTCAAGAAATGTCTCAAAAATCATAAAAAAATGAATTTTTAAAATTTCTAAATTAAATTTTTCTATTTTAAATTTTGATTATTATTATTATAATTAATTATTAATTGTTAATTAATTGATTGTATATGTATATATAGCAATTAGGACAGTTATTTCATTCTGTTTTTCTTTTTATTTAATAGAAAAAAGAGAATAATAAGAATTATACATTAATTTAAAGAGAATATATTGAGAAAATGAGCCAAATTGTTATGTAAATAATTCCAAACAAGATGTGAAGGAATCTCGGTCACATTTCACCTCAAAATCATGTATATTTACATTTATGCATTTAGCAGACGCTTTTATCCAAAGCGACTTACATTGCATTCAAGTTGCAGTTTTTTACATTTTATCAGGTCTTGCTTTCCCTGGGAATCGAACCCATGATCTTAGTGTTGCTAGCGCCATGCTCTACTATTTGAGCTACAGGAAAGCTGTATAAGCTGTATAAACTGTGTACTCTGATTAAATCTTCTGGTTCTCTCTTATTGCATCTTAATAATCTCTGATTTAAAGATCAAATATGATCTGTACATTTCCTTCCGGGATTCAGCAGATACTGACGTTTGAGGTCTGTACAACATAAATAAATATAAAATCTTATAATACTCACAATCCTATCATACCTAACCCAATACCATTTTACTATAAGTGTACATTGTTGTTTGAGAATGAATCTCATCTACAGACATTGATTAGATTCTCAGGACTGCACTGAACTTCCAAACCATTAAAGCAGACTTCCTGTTAAAGAGACCTGCCGCGTCTAAACAGCCAGTCACATACACTCGCCGCGTGATGAGAGCTTTTAGTCCGCTGAGGAAGGCAGACAGCTTTCACACACACACACACACACGCAGTGAGTGATGAGGATATTGAGTGGCTCAAGAGGCCTGTGTAAGCGAGCATGTACAGTACAGAAACAATACTTTAGCCAATTAGGAGCAGCACTTTAACCTGCTATGTGCATATCTGAAATCTCACCTCCACTCACTGGTGCCATTTTTAGACTTACTTTCTTGAGGCTTTTTGGATGTTCATTACTGGTCAAAAGTTTGGGGGGAAAAAATAATGTAATTTTTAATAAATGAATTTTTTAATGTTTATGAAAGAAGTTTCTTATGCTCACCTAGACTCCATTTATTTGATCAAAAATTCAGTAGAAACAGTAATGTTGTGAAATATTATTAGAATTGAAAATAACTATATTAACTAATATATTTATTAACTGAATTAATTTATTACTGTTATGGCAATGCTGAATTTTATATTTATTATTATTATTTAATATAATAATAAAAATAATAATAAAAAAATCTTCAATCATTATAGGAACAATAATTAATGTTTGAACATCAATAATTGATAATAATTGAATACAAAATCAGCATATTAGAATGATTTCTGAAGGATCATGTTACATTGAAGACTGGAGTAAAAATGCTGAAAACTCAGCTTCTACATCACATGAATAAATTACATTTTAAAATATATTAAAAAGAAAACAGTTATTTTAAATTGTAATAATATTTCACAATATTTCTGTTTTTACTGTATTTTTAAGCAAATAAATGTACCTTTGGTGAGCATAAGAGACAAAGTTGATATGAAAATATGAAAGCATTTTTCTAGGCTTTTTTATTTGCACTCATGTTAGCACACAAACAAATAAACAAGTAAATAAGTTTCCTCCAAATCTAAGGAAATAACTGCGCATAAATCATTAGATTCTTGCTGTCAAGATAACCAGCTCAAGCTGACTCAGCTGTGTGACAGAATGCTGATAGAATCCGTCCTGCTCTGGCGTCTCAAAGGTGTGACTGAACTGTTTGTGCTACGGTTTCTAATACTTGGCACAGATGCAAGATCTCGCTGAGGAGGCGAACAGGCAATATCCTCACCTGCCCACACCTTTAACTCCCTCTCCTAGCATAGCCTCCTGACACCTGTGTGCCACGCAGGGGAGGGACGTTTGTGGAGAAGGGATGATTCACCAGAAACAGACACAGGTGCTTTGAAAAACACACAGGTGGACGACAAAACACAGTCTGACTAACAACACAGGAAGCGGCCCATTGTTTCCAACCAAAGTCATGTAGTCGCTTCTCAGGAGCAACATTTACTCTGGGATTTGGTGACCTTTTGTTTTAGAAAGGACAGTATTGACCCGTCGATTGTGACATTTGAATGCACTGTGGATTTCTAATGTGCCGAGCACCTAGACAGTCACCAAACAAACATGCTTTAAAATGAATCAAGTTCACAATTAAAGGAATATTTGGTACATACATTAGTATAGATGGACTAAATTATTTTCTGGGATATTCAAGGGCTTCTCAGTTTATATAAACAAACAATAGACATTTCTACAGTTATTTAATTTAAAAACTTAAAAGTCGCATTACCAATTGAAATTAAACGATTTATTTATATTTATTTTTATTTTTAGTATTTATTTCAAGCAACTATTTATTTATTTGTTTGTTTGTTTGATCATGTATTATTTTAATGTCTTATGAATTATTAAATTATTGAATTATAATTTTTTTATTTTTAGTATTTATTTACATAATTCAAAGTATTTATTTATAATTATTATTAGCTTCTATATTATTTAAATTTTTCTTAATCTTAAACATGAATTACTTTTATTTATAATATGTGTTTTAATCAAATAATAATTATTATTAATATAAGTTATTAATGTATTATTTTAATTTGTATTAAAATTAATGCATTATAATTATTTAATATTTTAAACATTAATTATTTTTATTTGTAGCAATTATTTTAATAAAATAATAATTATATTATTTATTAAGTTATTGATGGATTATTTTAATGTTTTAATTATTTAATATTTAATGTAATATTTTAAACAAATTAAACTTTTTAAATATATCTGTTTATTTGTTAATATAAAAAGTGATTTATTTATTTATTTAATTGTTCGATTTAACTATGCATTTAAACATCAATAAAATAAACGGATTTAAATGTCTATTTGAAAATAATATTTATTTATTTGCATTTTTTATTTTTTTAATTAATAAACTGATAACTGATCAGAGTTTAAACTAATAATTTCAGATTTTTGAGCCTTTCTTCAAGGGCACAGTCCAATCGGAAACCTGCACATCCCCATATATCCTCACTTTCCTAAAATAAAATAAAAAAACCTGCAGGTGAAATTGGGCCTTGTCGGATGACTCGTCTCCAGACCAGTTTACTAACATTGGCGTCATTAAGTACCTCTCTGCCCCTCTACGGTGCTCCTCCTTCCCTAAGTGAGCTCAGTACGTAGGTCTGATTTTCCCCTTTTAGATCAATTTACCAGCTCACTGATGAATCATTCTGCTTGAATTTCTCCCAGGTTGAGACATGCTTAAAGAAACAGCATCATCTGATGTTCACAATCTTCTGTGACCTGTTTAGATGCATGATGTGGTTTATGTGCAACCCCTGTTACAAGAAATTAAGGTTTGATCACTTCAGCTATTTCTGACATATTCTGCACTTTTTATTTTAAAGTCCTCTCACAATGTTATTTAAAATATCTGACACCGAAACGGTTGTAATTTTTCTTTACACATTCAAATTTCACCCTCTTTCCACAGGATATTTTTGCTACTGTACCTTTAAGACTTCTATATGTAAATAGCTCTGTTATGCTTGGCAAACCTCTGTATACTGGCATACTTAACACTGTCATTTATCAGGATGGGCCAAGCATGTAAATACTGAATATGCATTGATATGCAAATACTGCAAGGCGAATGTTAATGTGCTTATGGACGTGATATCATAACTTCTGAAAAAGCCGTTTTTGCTTCTTAGTTTAGGGAGGGAGATTTGTGTTGAACTCTGAATATGGATGAAGTATGGATGTTAAGAATTGCGTATTAACAATATTCCTATAGTTTTGGTTCCTGCTGCCAATAGTTAAGACAATTTTATATTAATTCAGATTACAAATGCAAATTAAAATAAAATAAAACAGGTGTATGTTATATATATGGATGGCTGGTTTAGCTGATGAAGTTACCTGTGTTGGGCAATGAAAGGGAACAGCTGTGTTTTGTTGTGGGTTCTACACTGATTCACGCACATACACACGCCATCAGGCCTCCAGAACAGACAAAATGCTGGTTTGAGAGCAAATGGACAGATGTGACCCTCATTGACTTGGGGATTCGAGTGCTCACTTGTCTCCCCATCCTCGTCTGTTTTTATTTTTCCAAAATCACACTGAATGTCCAATCCCTCCTACTTTTTCTCCATTACCTCTTTTCTTTCCATTCTTTCCTTTTAATATACCGCCCATGCATGCTTGTTCCTCTCTATCCCAATCCAAATAGCATAAGATAAGCTTTTAAGAGCATTTCAGAGACAGAATATAAAGCAAGAATGATGATCCCCTTGAAGAGAAAAGAGGAGCTTCTATAACATGTCATTTTGTCTCAGTGGTTGCATTAACCATGTAAGCTATGATAGCCTTCCTAATGGTTGTGAATTAGTTTCAGCCACTACTTCTTGTTTATATAACTGTTGCATTAAAACAACGCCACTATAATACACTATTCAAAAGTTTGAGGTCAGTAATATTAAGAAATAAAAGCTTGTATTTAGCAAGGATACATTAAAGTGATCATAAATAACAGTAAAGACATGTTACTACAGATTTATATTTTAAAAAAATGCTGTTCTTTTAAACTTTCTGTTCATGAAATAATGTATTTACAAAAATATTAAGCAGCACAATTGTTTTCAACAGTGATGACCATCAGAAATGTTTCTTGAGCAGCAAATCAGCCAATTAGAATGATTTCTGAAGGATCATGTGACACTGAAGACTAGAGTAATGATGCTGAAAATTCAGCTTTGCATCACAGGAATAAATTACATTTTAAAATGTATTCAAATAGAAAACAGTTATTTTGAATTGTAATAATATTTCACAATTTTACTGATCAAATGATCAAATAAATGCAGCCTTGAATGAATAAATGCAGCGCTAGAATGAATTGTACGTGAAACGTGCAAATATTAATAGATTTCCAAACCATTTACACAGAAATATAGAAAACCTTCTACATAGTATATGTGTGCACTATTCCACTTCCCCTCCCCCTCTATGTAGGTGTCTCATCAGGAGAAACAAAGAGAGAAACAGACACAGAGGAAGTGAGAGACAGGAAGTAAAAGAGTGATGAAGCAGGGTTAAGTGAAAACAAAAATAAGCTAGATAATGTAAAGAAGATGGAGTAGGTAAGGAAATGAAACTGAGATATGGATAAAGGAAAGAGATATGCATGCTCATACAGCATATGCATAAGAAACAGATGCAAGACTGCATGTGCATGAGTAACCCAATATAACCACATTTTTTATAAACCCTTCGAGCGCTGCCAAACATCATGTCTGCTCTGCGTCGACCTCGATTCACACTCCACGTTTCATTAAAGCCCATTTAGACCCTGTACCATGTCACACTGTAGCATCGTGATCCGTGCGCTAACTCATGCCACAGCTGTGTTTCAGTGGATCAGGGTACCGTGACTTCATTCAACATGGCGGTAAATCCACAGAGGCGTATACGCTGCAGTATATAGAACACAGACCTGCTCACGGCAGGATTTGGACAGAGATAGTGAACCTGGGAATCAAAGCGTGTGCCAGGAGCACAACCTGAGGTCGGGAATAAACACGCACTCGTTCCCGACAATCAAAACATCTCTCTGAGAAGAGGGTGGGGGAGGTTTATGGCTGACTGAATGTGGAAACAATATGCATTAATGCATTCAACATGCAATATATATAGATATAAATATGCAAGTAGCACCTTTTTATATATGTATTGTTTTGCAATAAAGAAACAGCAGAAAGGAAGACAGGGAGAGACAGGGCTGATAGTCATTTCCCAGAATGTATCAGTGCAGCATGAGAGAGGGGGGAAATGGTGTGTATAATGTGGATGCTTCCGGGGATGCCGTAAATAAGTGCTTAGTAAAGCCTCTGGCCTGTTTTAGCCTGTGGTTCTGGATTACTACTTCAAAATGTACATTTTACTGCATTATTTGGTCATAATTAGGTCATATTTAGGGTTAAAGATTCAAACACAAACTTAATCCTAAAATTTTTCACGTTTCTCACCTCAAACCATTAGCATTTAGATGTGAATGACACCTCATGGCTTTTTGAGGAGAGATGTGCTATTCTAAGCCACCTGACTTATTATTTTTGCATGGTGGATATTAAAACAGGCATAAAATACAACCTAGGCTAATTAAAAAAACATGCCTCTACCTACTTTTAAAAATGTAAAAAATGGACCTATACATCAAATTTACTGAATTTTCCAGCTGAAATGAACACTAGTGGCTTTAAAACATCAACAACATTTATTTCTTTTACTGCATTATTTGGTCATAATTACGTCATTTTTAGGGTTAAAGGTTCAAACACACACTCAACCCTAAACTTTTGCATGTTTCTCACCCCAAATCATTAGCATTTAGACATGCCGCTACCTACAATTAGATTCATTTATTTTTAAATGTAGGTAGAGGCATGTTTTCTAATTAGCCTACCCTGCTAATTAGAAAACACAGAAGCCCAATAGAAACCTTCACAGAAATTAAAATACCATTATGAACCAATTAAAATACCATTATGAACCATTAGCTTTTTCCAGTAAAACCATTACAAAATTCCTTTTTGTAGTGTGTTTTGGGCATTTTTCCAATAGGATTTAACATCCCACCAATAGAATCCATCACATACCAGTAGACACCATTATAGTTTCCATTAAAACCAATACAATTCCCATTATAACCATTAAATCCATTACATTTTCTATTGTGTTTTGGGCAGGGTTCTATTGTTTTTTTCAGCAGGGTAGTTTGTATTATGATAATGATAAAAGGGACATTGATTAATAAAGACATATTTTTGCACAGTTCCTTGCATAATACTATGTTATCACCTCAAAACTGTTACCATAGTGCATGATTTGTAAACAAACACATTTTGACAGTGGTGTCACATGACTAGCTCAATATGTAAGGCTTTTCTAACATGGTAAACTTGCTTGTTAGTCCACCCAGTACAGCATTGCACTTGCAATGTAAAACTCTTGAGTATGAGTCCTGCGTAACAAGTCATGACACTTGATTAAAGAGCTCAAAGATTTACAAAAGCAAACTAAAATGGTATTGTTGCTTCAGCAAATGTGTTTTTAGCTCCAGTTTGGTTTTCTTAACATTATCAGAGCGACAGAGCATTAACCTTTTAGCGTCTCTTACTGGATTTACATTTCCGAACTACCACCATACGTGCAGGCAATGTAATAAAATGTTGACAGATTCAAGTTAATCTGTTTTGGATAAAACTGAAAGCTTTTAGTGTCACTGGACATTGCACTTTGAATGTGATTCAAAACATGCAACAATCAGCATATTATCATTTTGCAGAAATGTTGCCAGTGGCACGTTTTTACAATGTGCCTGGGTCGGAAAAATCCCGAAGATTTACATTGGACGAGGCCAAAATATCAGACTTCAATGGGATCTTTTGACTTGGGCTTGTAAGTAACCACTCAAAACATTCTAGAAACCACATAGCAACATGCTAAAAAAACAAGAACACCTTAGATACCGTACAGCAACAATATGGCAATCACACACAACACCTTAGCATCACAATGGTGAGTCCTGGGCTGTGTTTTTAGCACTAGGTGTTTTTGGCAATGCTTTTGTTTTCTCTTTGCACAAGCGTAAAGAAAAATGTTAATGGAGTCCCTGTCTTAACTAATCCAATGGTAGATGTGTAGCAGAAAACAATAGTAATGAATCAGCCGTGATTACTGTCAGCCACATTAGTTTGTTTTACTCTTCCTGAGAGGTACATCTGTATTTCAATTAGGTAAGATCAGAAAGCGTCTACTCTGCTCTCTACCAGTCCAGACTTGGGCGTCTGCCAGCTGAAGAGGAAGATGAACTGGCTTTAAGAGTTTAATAACGCGCAGGGCACCAAAACAAAGAGCGATATCTTCCTTCTTCAGCATTCAAACCTCCTTGAAACCCCTGATGTTGCATTTTTTACCTTGGAAAGATCAGCTAACCATATCTTTTTTTATCAAGCAACAGTGAAAAAAGGGTTGTCTGAGTTGGGTTAACTTTCATAACATAAGCTGTAATTTACAGTACAATTGGCTAGGGATAATAGCAGGTGGGAAGCAGAAACATGCAGTGTTTTTCTGATGAAAGTGACCTTAAAGTGCAACAGCACTCTTGTGAAACCGGCCTGCTGGGGAGGGCTTGCAAACCATATGCGTCATGTTAAGATTAATGCTTTGTATTTTAGCTTAGGGTGTCTCAGACAGAGGTGGGAGTGAAGTGCTCTAGCATGAATACTGAGGCATTTAATAGTTTTGCTCAACTGCTCTCGCAGCGTTGAAGAGGTCGGTTCCTCGTCCCACTCTCGCTACCCAATGCGCCTCTTGAGGTGTCGCCGAGAGATAAGCGGCAGATATGCTTACCTTAACCACCAAATAAGTCTCTCCAAATCTAAAGAGTGTGCGTCAGAGGTCTCAGAGAGGGGTGCATGCTGCAGAACTTCACCTGAGCCCAAAGAACCTTGGGTCGATTGTGTCTAACACATGCACACACACCTAAACGCACACAACGTCAACTAAGATCTCTTCTTGTTCATACTGGAAGCTAACAAATCCAAGACGTGTTACTAAAGGCCATCTGCGTCATAGTTCATTCACTCACACACTCACACAGACGCTGTCCCCTCACCTCCTCCCACTGGTGGATGTATCTGATGAGGCGTGAAAGCCTGAGAAGGCGGAGCAAGCTGAGGATTTTGGTGAAGCGTACGATACGCAGCGCTCGCGCCGTCTTGTAGACCTCCGAATCGAAGCCTTTCTCCACTATTAGAAAGATATAATCCACCGGGATGGAGGACAGGAAGTCTACCACGAACCAACTCTTCAGGTAGTTCATCTTAATGACCTTTGGGTCCAGGATGATCTCTGAGCTCTCCTCGTTCACAATCCCCGTTCGGAAGTTCATGACCAGATCCACCAGGAAGATGGTGTCCGAGGCCACGTTGAAGATGAGCCAGCTGGTGGTGGTTTGCTCGGAAAAGAAGGTAATTCCCACAGGAATGATAATTAGATTCCCCATCATCATGATGAGCATTATCAAGTCCCAGTAGAACCTGCAGGGGAGACAGAAAGTGAGAAGTTAAAGTGGGACCACTTGAAGGCAAAATCGTTTTTTTCTCCCAGCAAAATTAGAATTGAAAAATTGGTTCCCTTTTGATTCATGATGCAGATTTGAACTGATTTGGCCACACTTCACAGGAAATTGAATTGGAATATGAATTAGAATGACAGGAAGAGGAACTACTGAACTGCAGTTCAACACAGTAAAATGCATTCTGGGAAATGAAGTGTTTTTGTACCCTGATCCACAAAAGGTAATTTATTAAATATGATGATACATACATATACCATTTAAAAGTTAGGGGTTCAGTAAGATATTTTAAAAATAAGTTGATACTTTTATGCAACAAGGATGTATTTAATTGATCAAAAGTGACAGTAAAGACTTTTACATTGTTACAAATAAAAAGTTTTTTAGAAAAATAGAAAGTTAAACTTTCTATTTATCAAAGAATCTTGAAAAAAAAATTGAATCATAGTTTCCACAAAAATATAAAGCAGAACAACTGTTTTCAATATTTATAATAATAAGAAATGTTTCTTGAGCACCAAATCAGTATGAATAATTAATAATAATCTACCCTTTAAAATATATTAAAATATATATTCAACAAAATAACAGTTATTTAATAATGTTAATAATATTTCAAAATATTACAGTACATTACATTATTTCTGATTAAATAAATGCAGCCTATTTGAGCATAAACATATTTAAAACCTTTTTTTTTTTTAAACTTAGTGACCCCAAACTTTTGGTGGAATTTCAAAAACTGTCAAAAAATCTATACAGCTTCACATTTTTAAGGCTGTTTTCACAAAACATTTTGACTTGATAAACTTGCACTTGTATGATTTTCATTTAATTAAAATTTTCATTTAATTTAAACATTCTTGCATCTAAATTTGAAATGCAGTTTTTCTTTCTGTTTGCTACCTCAATTCAAACTAGAATTTATAAAGAATTCTCTCATTTCTGATGGTAGCCATTTCATTTCATTTCTGAATGGCACACAACCCTCCAGCTCATACCGACATGAATTTTTGGGTTTGGATACATCAGCATCCTATTCTGAAGACCAGCATCCACAACACAACATTTTCAGGTCTTTTCAGCAGGTATGAGTGTATTTCTGGTCAAACTTATATGGCTTAACCATTACCATTACCTGATCTATCACAGATTTACCTACGTACTGACTTTACAACCACTTCAAAAACACTTTCACATTCCTTCCCATTCTTATTCTATTCCTGATAGCAGGAAAATGCTAGCCCTGTTCAGCATGAAGATGATGTAGCATTACTGGCAAGATTAAATTCCTGCTTTTTTTCTGCTAGAATGCCCTCATTGCGACGGGCCTCAGATATTTGTGATGTTTCTCTGGGTCCTGTCTAACAGACTTCCTTCAGCGATCAGTACAGCTCGCGCCTGCAGTCCGCACATGATGCACTACAGCTCATTTCCCTGTCGCTTTTGATATCACCGCCAACACTTCCTGCTGGATTGCCACCCTGTGACAGCGCAGCTCGGCTCGCGCTTTGCTCTCTGGATGAGGAGGCAAAGAGCCACAGGACCGAAAAGGCAAGAGGGAGATTGTAACATGAGAGGGTTTCCCTTTCTTATGTGAGAGTTGTATGTTTACAAGTGTCTGTGTGCGACATTCTGCGCTTGCTTCGCTTGTACATTACGCAGAAAGCTAATTAAAGGTAACAGGCTGTAATTGCTGAGGCAGCAGCACTTGAACCCTCAGGAATTAGCTTGTGTTTTGAAAACGTGTGAATGGAGCCACCTTTTGAAGGTGTTTGTTGATGCAGTACCAGTAGCGGCCTGCTGGGCCCAGCAATTATACAATGTGCATTTTATTAATGAGTATTGCTAACTAGCTAGCTAGGTAATAGAAGCATTAAGGACCAAAAGTCCTCAAACAGCCCATTGGATAATGGATAAAACACAAATTGTGTCACTTGCTATACAGTAAATCTCATAAATAAACATTTCTATTTCAAATTAATGCCTTTGAATTGTCCACTGAGTAAAGAATTCTGAAAAAATGCATCAACGTATCCACAAAAAAATTAAGCAGCACTATTTTCAATATTGATTGTAATAAGAAATGTTTTTTGAGCAACAAATCAGCATAGTGGAATGATTTCTGAAGGATTATGTGACACTGAAGACTGGAGTAATGATGCTGAAAATTCAGCACTGCGTATTTTAAATGATATTAAAGTAGAAAATGGTTCTCTTAAATTGTAATAATATTTCACAATATTACTGTTTTTACTGTATTTTTGTTCAAATAAATACAGCCTTGGTGTGCATAAGAGACTTCTTTCAAAAACATTAAAAAATCCTACCAACCCCAAACTTTTAAACAGTATAGACATCTAAATTATAAAAAATATCAGCATTATCAATTCTGAGCATTTATTACTGGACCGTTAGACCAACATTTTGTTTGTCCGCCTACAGTAAACCACTAGACTATACTCTCATTGCTTAGCTGATGTTATATAAACATAATGTAAAACGTTACAGTTTCAAGTTGAAAAGCTCACAAATTTAATATAAGCTGTAATTTGTGATACTCTGCAGTCTCAGTATGTCCTTCATTCTCTCTCTTCAGCAGAGCACTGAACTCGTGAGAGATTTTCAGTTGCTTGGCAGAAGATGCAGCACACAGCTCGTACAGCGAGAAGAATCGCATTATGATTTCAAACCTTCAGTCTTACGTAACAAGACACCCAGTGTTAAACAGACATGTGAAGAATTGAAGGACAAAACAGCAGTGTTTGGATTGAATGCTTATTTAATCAATTCCAAATCTGAGGGAAAAAAAGGAAAATGTTTTTGCATACTTAGTCATCAAAATATCACTGTATGTTTTTATAATTATTAATTTATTTTTAGTTATTTCTATTATTTTTTGTATTTAATTGATCACCCTCCTTGATGCTAATTTACTCTTACTGATAATGCTGTCAAAATCATTCCTGACAGCAGGATCACCTGTGGGCTGTTTTGATATCTACTGGCTTCTGATAAATAACGAAACGTCAGTCCGCTTCCATTTTCATGTCTCGCAGCGTCATGTCCCTGAAATGGCTACAGACTCTGCAACACACGTCCATTCGTAAATAAATATTTTGCTTCTCAAAGTCTATTAAGCCCAGGTTAAAGACTTCCATTGTCATTTCCCAAGTGCGAATCTAATGTTTGACAACAAGCCAAACCAAACACAAGTGAAGTAATTAGCGAACACTGCTACGTTGGTGGTATTACTCATGCCACCTAACGTGAAGAAATCTTCCTCAGCACAAAACGAAAAATAGCCTGTTTTTATGTCTGCCGTGAGCAGACATGAATCAGCTCTCTGATAGGAGTCCAGCAGACAATAGAAGAGATTTTTTTGCAATGCTGAAACGTTCAGAGGTCAGTGTACTGTATATACACACGCACACATGCTGTAATTGCATTAATGTAGCCTCTGTGTCTTATAAAAACCAAAGCCAGACGTATTTTTGATGGGCGCCGGACTGGCCTAGAGAACCACACAAAATGTCCTGGCAGCTGATAACGGCATACATCCATGAACTAAAATAGATGCTTTCAAGAATCCTATCTCATGCTAAAAACCCCTGGCTGGTGCCTCAGATGAGGCCGTTGCACTTGGCTGTAATGGATCTGAGCGAATGAGAAAAGCTCTCGGCCTTGCTTTATAAATACCTACCGATCCGGTCTAAAATAATTGTCTGCGCTTCGGTCCAAACAGGCATCTTTGGTTAATAATATCCACCTTGGTTATTTTTACTTTTGGGAGCTCTAAGAAGATGAAAGAATTCATTATTTTATATTGCTTCTGCTGTTGGTTGCAGAATAGCTGGATGAATCACGTGTGGAGGTATATCGAGTATTCGTAATTGAGAGAGGTTTGACAAGGCATTTTGCTTTTGTAACTGCAGCCTTGACAACCAAATGACAGACAAGCTGTATTGTCAGAGGTGGGACGGTTGCCATGTGACCATATGTCCTACTGGTGAATACTAAAGACAAACATAGAGGACGTGACCCCGACACAATGGTTGTATATGCTCAAATGCGCTTTTCTGTCTCTCTACAGCGGCTACAGCTTCACCTCAGTGTGGAATGGGGTTCTTTAAAGGAATAATGTACACAAAAATTAAAATTCTGTCATTTATTGGTATTCGCGTGTCATTTCAGACCACTTCATATGATAGAAGTAAAAGAGGCTGTTCAAAATAAAAAGAATCATGAGTTCTGAAGTCACTCGATAGCTTTGTGTGAGAAATTTAAAAACAAAGTTGTTTTTCATTGACCATCTTCCTAACAGTGAGTTGTTTACTCAAAAATCGAATCAGTGAGTTGAACTTAAGAACTGAATCAGACTGGATTGTGAACTAAGCATTCAAATTGGTTTTATGAACTCAATCAACCGAGTCACTGAAAAGATCCGAATCAAATGAACAATTTGGAACGCTGCTACTGCTGTCATAAAACTTTCATTATATAATGCAGCCTTGGTGAGCTTAAAGGGACAGTTCAACTAAAAATTTAAATTTTGTTATCATTTACTCACCTTCGCACGAAAAATTGGAATAAATAAAAATGTTTAACGTTTTGGAAAGTTTCTTAAAGGGATAGTTCACCCAAAAATGTAAATTCTGTCGTCATTTACTCAAGTTGCTCCAAACCTGCATGAGTTTCTTTATTTTTGAACACAAAAGAAGATATTCTGAAGAATGTTGGTAACCAAACAGTTGATGGTAGCCATTGACTTACATAGTATTTTTTTCCATACTATGGAAGTCAGTGGCTACCATCAATTGTTAATGAAAAAACTAAAGAAACTCATACAGGTTAGGAACAACTTAAGTAAATGATGACAGAATTTACATTTTTGGGTGAACTATCCCTTTAAGAAACTTTCCAAAATGTTAAACATTTTTATTTATTCCAATTTTTGGTTATATGTAAAAATATTAAAGATTATGAAATAATAAAAACGTTTTATATATAAATAATAATGTTTTATATATAATATATATATATATATATATATATATATATATATATATATATATATATAACAAGTCCTCTGAAGTCTTATTTTTTATACAACATGATAGATAGATAGATAGATAGATAGATATTTTACATTTTATTTCTTTATTTTTTTTTTGGTGAACATAAGAGTCACAGATTGCTCTTAACTTGCTGTGGCCTGTTTGCAGAACTATGCAGTCACACTGCATTAATAAATTGGGTGTTTTTCAGCATTGCATCTGAGAAAAAAAAAAAAAAAAGACAGACAGACTTAGGCTATTTAAAGAGTACCAAGGGGCATCAATTTGGAAAAAGTGAGACACGGATTCACAAAGACCTTCATTAGACTTTGGGACATGTCTTTGAGACAAGCCTCCAAAAAGCAACAGCAAAAAGCATCAATAATGCAAGACAAACTTGCATGCCCCTAAAAATAGAGGTTAATCTGGGTTTAGAAATCAGAGGCGGTTTGATAGGGAGAAGGAATCTGCTCACATACAAATCCTGCTTTTCCACAACCTGTGTGATTAATTTATAAGCCAGAGATTTGACCCGAGCTCATCCGTTACCTGATAAATCCTGCCACTAAAAAAGCAAAAGAAAAAACACGCACAAAGTCACTCGAAACGGTGAAGGAATTCTGGGAAGGTGACGTCAGTCACGTCTGGAGACCTTCAACAGATTTTCCTTTCCCCGGTGAAGAATTGTGACCACAGCAATAGGCTGGACAAACAGGGAAAGCAAGAGACAGATGACATGCAATATGGAGGACCAATAAAGAAACATACGACTGAGTCACGCATGACAAAAGCCGATGACAAAAGAGCTCAGGCCACATCAAGTCAAGCATGAGCCCTTTCTGAAAACAATGAATAATGAATCTTACTAACCTCCTATTAATCTTTAAAGAACCACATTGAGATATTGAGTTTCCTAATGCTTCAGAAACAAAACAGCACAGGTGAATGCTGTTGTCACTCATGTGGTGTTGCGGGTGCCAATATTTTCGGTTCACAGCTGGGACGTTATTGGAAGAAAATGAGCAAATTTCACAAAATTAACTGGAAAAAGCTTAGAAACAAAAGAGCAGTTCCCTGTGTGGGTGAGAAAGAAAAGCTATTGTAAATGAGCAGATACCAAAGGCTGCCAAGTGTAGCCAGTATCACACGGTTCAGGCTTTCGGCCATTAGAAGCAATAACGACTATCATCCTCCTATTCACTCTATTTTTCTTTCCGTCCACTATCTCCCCCTTCGTACCTTCTGTTTTCTCTTTTTCTCCTTTTCTGGTTCTCTCTTTGATGTAAAGCCTATTTGGCAAGAGCGATCAAAGGCTCAATATCGTGTTTACCACCTGCAGAATTGAAGCATGTCTGTCTAAGAATGCTATGAAGTTGCTTGCACCCATTTCATTTAATAAAATAAAGATGATGCCTTTTGCTGCTCATAAACAGTGTTATTTTAGTATGGTTATATACTAGCTTACATTAGCTTACATTATTATAATAGCTTTTATTTTAATATTTTCACGTTTTTATGTACATTTCAGTTCAAGTAGTAATGTGCTTCGACATTTTTATTAGTTTTTGTTTAAATTATTAGTTTTGCTTTATTTTTATTTCTATTTTAGTTTAATTTTAGTACTTCAACTTATTTGATTTGAGTTAGATTCCAAGGCAACATTTCTAATTTTCATTTAAGTTTTTTAAGTTTAAGTTTTCATGTAAATTTTAGTCGTATTGTTACATGCTTTGTGATTTTTATTAGTTTTTGCTTAAATTATTTGTTTTGCTTTATTTTTATTTCTGTATAAATAATTTTAGTACTTCAATTTTAACTTATTTTATTTCAGTTTCCAAGGCGACATTTCTCATTTTCGCAAACATTTTTTAAATTGAAGTTTCCATGTGAGTTTTGAAAGTGCCACAAATCCATTTTTTTCAGATCCACTTTTTTTTTTTTTTTAAGGAAAATTAACATTTTTAAAAAATAATTTATATTAAAAAAAAATAGATAATTTTCCTCTGCATATTGACATCTGTATTCTGACATCAGAAAATTCAGCAAATTCAGCTTTAATTATTGAATTCTCAAAATTACCTCCTCAATAAGTTGTATATTGTACAGTATGTGATTGTTAAGCATCCACGTCCTTTGTACATTATGGCAGAAAGGTCAATCACGTTACATCACAGGGTTCAAAGCGATGTTAATCTCGTTCAGTGTGCGTTGGACATCTAATCCGATCTCACCTTCTCTCATCCCTGCTCTGATGTTGGAGGGCTTTACACAAACAGTTCTGATCTGTTTCACAGGTGGCGTAGCCTAGTGGTTAAAGACCTAAAAGGTTGTAGGATTAAATCCGTGAACTATCCCCATTGTGCTCTTGAGCGAGACATGTAACCTCAAGTTCCTCCAGGGGGGGTTCCTGTAATAAGTGCACTGAGAGTCGCATAAAAACATCAGCTAAATGTCAAGTAGTAGTTGCAGTAAAAATGGACTTCCAGCAGACATAATGGGTCATTCATATTGTGCAGTATGGGCTGACCTCTGTAACTTCAAAAATAATGGATATGTTTGTGTTGTAATTACATATTTCTACATATTTCTAAGGTACACCAGACCTTTACTTGAGAAACTAGCTTTGGACTTGCTCAGGCACAATGTTAAGTAATTATGACTTGATTATTTGCACAAAGTAATGCAATGTAACCCAATTTCACTACTGAACAGATGTCGCCATTTTTGCCAAGTCTCCCTCTAACATGAGAATCTGACAATTTATTAAGAAATATAAAGGTGCTTCTTTATTTATTTACATGGTGTCAACTTTGATTTAGTATTTCATTTAAATATCTTTTAAAAATTATTCTTTTATTAAACAGAATGGAATGTTTTAGAATGAGACAAACCAACTATGTCACTTCCTGGAGAATGATGTCATTGCTTTTGTTAGTTAAAGGGATTTTACAAGATTAACAAGACAGAAAGTGATATTGGGTACACAGGAAAAACTGATAGGCTGATTATGAATTTGAACAATATTTCCAAAAAACATGATTTGTTTAATATATATATATATATATATATATATATATATATATATATATATATATATATATATATATATATAGATCCGCTCCCTCTGTACATCAATGGGGACTCTGTTGTGAGGGTATTGGTGCTTCAAATTTCTGGGCACCATCATCTCTGCTGACCTATCCTGGAAGGCACATACTTCAGCGGTTATCAAGAAGGCACGACAGCATCTACATTTCTTTAGGATTCTTAGAAAGAACAATCTAAATGGAAAGTTGCTGGTAAACTTTTACCGCTGTTCTACTGAGAGTGTGCTGACGTATTGCATTATAGTATGGCGTGCTAGCTGTTCTGAGGCAGACAAGAAGGGGCTTCAAAGGATCATTAAGACTGCCGAGAGTATAGCTGGCAGTCCCTTACCATCACTGAAGTATCTATATAACTCACAAGCCCTCAATAAGGTCAAAAATATACTAAACGACTCAACACACCCTGGTTTTCACTTGTTTCAGCTCTTGCCATCAGGCAGGCACTACTGATGCCTTAAAACAAGGACCAAGAGATTTAAGGACAGTTTCTTTCCTAGAGCCATAAACATTATGAACTCCATCATGCACTGACCTCATACATTCTTCACCTGAATGTAACATTGTTAAGTTGTGACTCATGTGTTTGTTAAATATGCACTATGTGATATATGTAATTCATGTTGGGGGGGAAGCTATCCTAATTTCATTGTACGTGTGTATAATGACAATAAAGGTATTCATATATATATACACAGTAGGAATGACCTTGCTTTGGTAGTTAGGTAGAGACTTGGGAGTGCAACATCTGAGTTGTTTTACTCTAACATGTTACACATGATATGCCAAAGCAGAGTACATCAAGCACATGGAATAAATAAAACAGTGAGACAGGTGGGAGTCGAGCTAATGACCTTGTATGGGATAGTGTTCTCCACATTCATGGACAGCGTGGAGCTGTTTTCAGCACCATGGAGAGCGTTACGGGCTGAAACTAACGATCAGACACACCATTCTTTCTGCCTTGCATCTCTATCTATCTATCTATCTATCTATCTATCTATATATCTATCTATCTATCTATCTATCTAAATAATGTTTATCTATACAATTATGGTAAAAAAAGAAAAAAAAAACTGGTAGCTGTGGTTGTCAGAACTTTACTGTAAAAAATTATGTTTCAAGCATATTGCTGACTGTATCATTTTAGTTCCTAGCTGTATATGTCATGAAATGATAATGTTTATATACTAACCTATTTGAACTATTAATATATTTTGTTACTTTTAAAGTATACAGAAAATATTAAATGTACAGAAAATAACTCAGGCTGTCCGATTGAATGTCATATGATGACTTACGATTCATAAAAAATAGCCTCTCCAACAACTATGACAAATAAAATAAGATAGAAATGTGGTGATTTATGGACAAAAAGAATTCTGGTAAAGTCCTGTTTACCATAAATGAGGCAGTGTATATTTTTACTAATATAAAAAAATATATTTACATTTTTTTACAGTAAACATTTATACAGTAAAAATTGTATAAATAATGTTTTACTATGTATGGTGAGGTAAACCACATTTAACCATATTTTTCAGACATTTTTGCAATATATATATATATATATATATTCATTTATCCATCCACTTGTCAGTATATCTATCTGTCTGTCTGTCTGTCTGTCTGTCTGTCTATCTATCTATCTATCTATCTATCTATCTATCTATCTATCTGTCTGTCTGTCTGTTTTTCTGTCTACATTGGCGCAATGGGGTGAAAAACTGACTGGAGATTTCAAACGTCCAAGTGGACCAACAAACTCCAAATGATGCACAACATTATGAAATTACGCTGTTACTGATGTAATAATTCCCTTCCTAACAAGCTATTTGCCAATAATCTAGTGCCAAATGGCCAAATCTTTGTCCGTAGTACTCTAATTTGAAGTAAACTGGCCAGTCAAGTTGCGCATGAAACGTACTCTTGGGGGGCATTGTGTTTGAAAATCCCCTCCATTCACCTGTCTAACGCGATTAGCGTTAAACTGCTTTAGATCAACTGTCCCAGCGCTAAAATTGGCATGGGCTGTTACCTGGTGAGAGCCACACGGGATCATACAGAGCCACGAGATAAAACAATAGAATAATCCGCGTGCTTCTGCCTGAAAACAAGACGTGATCTCGCAGCCACCCTCGTTCCTTCCTTCTCATCTCATGGCAGACACTAACAGCTATGTGTTTACAATGCCAAAGAGTGGTGCATCATTCCCCGCGTGCAGCAGCACACACGTCTTACACAACAGTAGAATTGAATGCCCAATGATGGCAGGTCGGAGACGTCCCATGATGACTGCCGTGCTGTTTATTCAGCGAGATGACATTCACCCCTACTCGTGCCAAGGGCATTGCGTGCGTTCAGGTTCTGGCTCCCCGAAACGCCACGCAACACGACCGCAAACGCGGCGCGCGGCACACGCAGAGCCCATTTTACCGTGACCTGAGTGTGCGTGGGAAGGTGACTTTCCACACTCCTTACCTAAAATCACTATAGGGGTGAATGATCCAATATCCAGCCGTCTGCACTCTCTCCTGCTCTTTCTCCACGGCTTTCTGACTCCCGAACATCCGCAAGGAGAACTTATTTACCCCGGGCTGCATCATGGCTCCAAATTGCCGCTGCATAAACCCGGATTGCCTGGACGCGGCGTCTATATCTTCAAACCCAACCATGGTTTCTTCCCTGTCCCCCTTTGCACCCACTGAGTTGCCGTGGTCTTTCATGTTCTGGCTCCCCATGCTGTTCTTCAAGATCGAGTCTTGCCTCTGGAACACATTATTCCCATCAGCTTTCTCCTCCTTGTTGCTCGAGAACGAATTGGATTTGTCTTCCATGGCGGTTTCAGAACGTGCTGTCTCCGGGTGCGGAGGACAGGCTACGCGTAAAAGTCGAAAGGAGCAGCTGGCGGCTCTTCTGTTTCATTGGACGTCCCTCAAACCACCGCTGCCTCCAGTGCGAGTGCTGCTGCACAACTGAGAGGCAGAGTAGCGGTGAACCCGACGGGATCAGCTTTCTTGGGCTGCTGCCATCTACTGTCGGGATTGAGCGCGTGGCTCTCCAAGCGTGTCGCGGACGCGGACGCGGACGCACTGCCATAATGCGCTGCTCCGATATGCGTCCAGACTCAAAGGGTGCCAAAGGAATACGATTCGAACATGATGTTGTAGATGAAAATCAGGGTTATGTAAAGCATTTGGGAAGGGCATGTTTTATTATGAGCTGAATTGAAATGGTAATTATATTATGAAAGACTAACATCCCTGTGGTTAAGGCTGTCTATAAAATATCATGTGTCATAGGGGTATGTGCGTTTAGATTAAAAAAAAAAAAAATATATATATATATATATATATATATATATGCACACACATTTTGTATTATATATATTATGTACATATTTTGCTGGAAATTTAAAAAAAAAAAAAAAACTTAATATTTTAATAACCATAATGCCTATTTTTATTTTGAATTTCCATTTTGAGTTTATTTTATTTTATACAACGGAAGGGTTTTTAATCTCATTTGACTCTTTTCTCTTTTTACTTGATGTCCACAGACCAAAAGATGATTATTTAAAAAAAAAGTTTGGCATCTGTTCAAAACAAACTTCTCATTATGTAACAGATTTAAAAAGAAAAGTCTATAAACAATATAAATAATATTATAAAACAGTTTTGACTGACAGTCATAATTATATTATGAAAGACTAACTTCTCTGTGGTTAAAATCTCATGATAAGGGTTTTGTGGTATGACAAAATTGTGAGTATCTTTTCTAAAGATTTTATACATTTTGTAGTATGGTAACTAAAAGCCCCATTATAGTTATTTTCCTGCAAATTCATTAAAAATAATTTACATTGTATTAACTGTAGTAATGCCTATTTATTCATTCATTCATTTATTAAATTTTTATTTTATTTTTAATTTTAACTATATAGTAAGTGGTGTATGTGATGACAAAAGACTGAAGGTAAGTGACCAAAATATAAACAGTACAGCCAAATCTCTACTAGTTGACATTTTTACCATCGCATGATAGCCCAATAGCAAGACTCACATAGCTACTTTAAATTCAAGACTGCCAACCTTAAATCTGGTTGCAGGCTCTAAATCCACTGCCAATATAGGGACATTTTGAATCTGAAGTAAGAAATGTTGATAAAACAGCTTGAGATATGGTTAACTAATATTTTCAGGTTTTTAAAACCTGCTTTCATCTGGTTCTTTCAACCATGAGAGAACTGCTCCCTATTAACACTGGAAGCACTGGCCCTGAGCTGATCGATTTCCCAAAATAAAGATTTTCTTGTGAGTGCTCTGATATCATCTGTGAGAAATGTAAAATAGTATACTTTATGGACCCTGCCTAAACTTTTATGGTTTAAGTGATGTCACTTAAAATGATAAAACACAATATAAAACATCTAGTATTCAGTTTTGGCCTTCAATATCAGGCCGTCGAATTGATTTCATTCTCTTTACAATCCTTTCAGGCTGTTCCTGGCTGATTTAGAGAGGAAAATAGAGTTGATGATGATGAAGATTTGTGCATGCTGGACAGTCGTGGACATAGGACAATATGCACATCCGACGAAAACTGAACTGATGAAATCCAGACCAAGTCCACCTGCTACCCTGCCGTGCTGCTGTGATGGTGTGTGTGTGTGTCACAGATATGCAGGCGAGGAGACAGAGGTAAGTGAAACACAGGATGGTTTATTGACAGGTTGGATGCAGATCGCGAGGAGAGAATGGCAGGTGAGAATCTTGGTGACAGGAACAGTTCAAATGGGTCTTAGCTGATAACTGATGAGAGCGTCTCTTTGCAGGATCGGAGGAGACCGGGAACCAGGAACCAACAGGGAACTTCGAGGGAGTGTCACAGGAGATCTGGAAGGCAAGTAACACAGTGCACAAAGGATCCGGGAACTATTCAGGGTTGTGAACGGTAGACCAGATGATGAGCGTCTGAGTCGCGCATGTATTTAAAGGAGAAATGATAATTGGCTGCAGGTGCGGGTGATCGGAATCCAGGTGGTTGTGATCTTGACTGATGACAGTGATGACTAAGACTAAGACTCTGACAGCGTGAGGCTTAAAACTCTACATTTTCCCATTTTGCACATGATGATTTTGAACCTGGTCTCACCAAATTCAAAGGTAAAGTCATAGTAGAAGCCATATTCGGTAAAACTAAGCCAATTGCATCATATTAACTGCTTGTTTACTTTTTGTACCAAACACACAGCATTAAATTATTAAATAATTAAGCATTAATCAACAGAATTAATTTATTTGCTCAATCTACTTTCCTTTACAATTTACCACAGTAACCATAATTTCCACCAAAATATGCTTATTATTATAATAATAATAAAACAGTAGTGGATTGCTTACATTAAAACTATTGTGAAATATTATTACAATTCAAAATAACTGCTTTCTATTTAAATATATTTTTATATGTAATTTATTCCTTAGGTTGCAAAACTGAATTTTAATATGCTGATTTGCTGCTCAAGAAAAAAAAAATATTATTATCAATGTTGAAAACAGTTGTGCTGCATAATATTTTTGTGGAAACTGTAATACATTTTTTCAGGATTCTTTGATGAATAGAAAGTTTAAAACAGCATTTATTTGAATTTTGTAATATTATAAATGTCTTGACTGTCAATTTTGATCAATTAAATGCATCCTTGTTAAATAAAAGTATAATTTCTTTCTTGTTAGTGTATAACTGTTTTTTTATGTATTTGCTTTACTGTAGTTCCAGTTATTGGAAAGTTTGTGGATTCTATTAGTCTAAGAAAAGATATAGGAAAAAATCGTAAAGAAAAAAGTTTAGAAGGTCAGTTTATTATTATGATATGAACAATTTAAAAACGTAAGCCTTGTTTCCTGGGCACAGATGGTTGTGGACTATATTACAACAAAAATGATGATTCACCACTGGAAAATCTGTGTACAGGAAACTTCCTGCTAATAGCAACATTCATATGAAAACTATCCAGCGTAGCACATTTGGCAGTGAGGTCATTATATAAGTTAACCAAATTAAAGCTGACATTCCTTTTATTTCCTCTGCTTTGCTTTCAGCCAGAGTTTTGCCTGGATTAGTTGGCATACCAACTGTTCCCTTACAGGGCAGTCCAGAATGCTTGTGTAACTTTAGTTTTGAGGCGAAGTGTTGCGTAATTTATGAACACAAGGTAATAACTCACAGAGACTGACCACAGAGCTTAAGCACTGATGGATCACGTGTGCGGGGGGACGAAAGAAGCTCTGGCATATGCAAAGGTCTCGCTGGACGCAACTGCAACAGATGAGACAAGTGAAGGGCATTTCAAATCAATGCTGTATGTTTTTATATCAGAAAATGTTATTTGATGCTCTTGAGGTAATTAATAAACCTGAATTTGGCACAGATGTGGGAAGCTGATTTGCTTAGTATCCTGCGAAGCTAATGTTCTCGTGCACCTATTAGGTTACATTCACTCATGCGATATTTTACCCAGATGCGAAACATTACATGCTATTCATGCCTGCTATTCCTCACGCAACAAATAAAGACTTTCGGCAAAAAAAAAAAAAATCTAAGCATTGTGTTTCAAAAAGACTGATTCTTTCGGCTCACTCATACACAGTGCTGGGTAGTAACTGATTACGTAATCAGATTCCAAACATTAAGTACTTGTAATTAGATTATATTACATTTTCAAGTACTCATAATCAGATTATAGTTATTGATTACATGATTACATATTATTTACACAATGGTAGTAAATTATTCATAATAAACTGATTTTCCTTAATTCTTCTTTTTTTTTCTCTTATATTTTTCTTTGTGAAAAATCTTACCACTGTATACATTTAGAAAGTCTCTCATTTTTATGGAACTGCGCACATCAGCCACTAGTTAGGTGACTATAATTACACAGAAAACAGAAAAGCCAAACAATTTGTTCTTCTGCAGTTCTTCAAGGAACCCCAGTTTGGCAAACCCTGGTGTAATGTAATGTTTAATGGAATTCATGATGTAAAAAACAAAGAATGGAAAATAATTCTCACGAGTTAAGTCAAAAGTAATCTAAAAGTAATCCAAAAGTAGTCTGAATACATTACCTAATATGTAATCCAACCGATTATGTTACTAACTACAATTGCTCTTATGTAGCCTAATTTGTATTATAAAACAGATAGTTCCGGTCCTTGATTCTGATTGGTTGAGCCGCGTTCGAAGCTGTTGTCCGCTTCGCGTCGTGCCTAACAACGTCCCTTAGCTGTTATAAATTCGCTGTAAGTCACGGCTTCTTGGGGCTTATTGCTTTATTATAAAATGGTTAGTTCCAGTCCTCAGTTCTGATTGGTCAGCAGCTGTGTTTTATTCACGATAAAGCACAGCTATGAGCTTCACCCAACGGTTCCGGGTATCGCTGTGCAACACCCTTAGCATCATAAACAATCAATAATATACAGTCAAAACTGTTCCATGTTTTATGTGTTTCAGCAAAATTAACTGTTTGCTATTTAAGTATGAGTGACCCCTGCTGGCGTTGTGTTGCATCATTCATCTTTAATTTTGAGACCACGCCCTTCCTCCTTCAAAGAAACTCTTCTTCTGCGGGAGAAATGTTGTCGTGTGTGTGTCTGTGTGGAAGCCCACAGTTTCTGAAGTGAGAAGGGAATATTACTGTATTTATTAGTTTTCTGTTTCAGGTATGATTCTTTATTTCCATACGACATCAGTTTAAAGGCTTTTCCACATTGAGCGCGAAAAAGCAAAACGAATTTCGGACGCGATGACGTCTAGTCTAGATCTTACGTATAAAAAAAATCGAGTGAAACATTTTTCTACACATGGAATATGAAAGCAAATAGACATATGATTATGACGATATATTTTCTGTATGTGTTTTGTATGCAGCTCATGGTATTTTTTTTTTATAGCAATAAAAGATGTTTATGACAAATATTAACAGTGAAGCGTTATTAAACACAAAGAGTGCATGTGTCTTCTTATTATAGAATCAAAATCAACTATAAATCACAATCGGAAGTTATTACAAGCACTCGATAATGGTTTAAAGTGGGTAAGCAAATACATCAATAATTGCATATATTTTCAAGTGTAGCTTGATGCTAATTGTACTTCTAATTATATTTTAGGATGTAGCCTGTTCTTGTAAGCATTATAGATACCTTGTGTCTCTGGTGTAGAACTTTGTTTATCTTAATTTAGATGTTAAATCCATGTACGAGATATATATCTGAGGAAAAATGCATTGCTGGTCGGCGCCACCTAGCATGCAAGTGTGAATTAGCAGAAGTCGAACATTCATTTCTCGCTCAGTGTGAAAGCAACATTCGCGGGCGATTCGCCTTGCTTTTTCGCATCGCGCTCAGTGTGGAAAGGCCTTAACGCTTACAAACAGGCCTGTGCTGCGAATCAGTCTAGTTTTAAACTAAAAGACGGAAAAAAGACGTTTTCTCATACTGAGAGATAAGCAGATGTTTGTGTGTGAGAAAATATCATATATGGTGTTAAAAAAAGAAATGACACAGCGGATGACGAGTTCCTATTCTCTGTTTTTATTTGAGTTCCATAAGATGAGGTATATGTTACATTGGAACATTCTCTTTCCGTTTACTGTTGCTGTTAGGTACTAACGGAAGGACAGCATTTAATGAAAGTAACGTTTCAGTAGATACATTTTTGGTTTTAATTGTTTTTTTTTTTTTCTTGTGTGTTAACCGTTTTATAAAAGCAATATGGTACTTGAGACATGCTGTATTGTGAATAAGTCACGGCTAAAGGGCGTTGTTAGGCACGACACGAACGGCCTCTCATACCTTATTGTTTACATCAGTAACAGTAACTGTAATCAGTATGTAATTGTAATCAATAATCTATCCACTGCACTGTTCATACACCATAAAGAATGAGAAATTTACAATATCAGTGTTAAAATATCTGCTCTTTTTTTCCCTTTCTAGTATTATGCACATTTAGAAAACCTAAGCAACTGCATAGCATTGCATTAAATACAACATGTTCAGAATGGTTTTCAGTTTTTTTTTTTTCAATATTACTGGTTGTTGCCATGTAGTTGTTAAATTGTTTTGGTTTGTTAATAGGCCATTGCTATGTGGTTGAAAGGGTGTCTGTAGTCGCTAGATTGTTTTGGGTGGTTAATATGCCATTGTAATGCAGTTGTTTTTAGCATTATATAATTGCTAAGGTGTTGCAAAGTGGTTGCTAGGGTTTTGGTTGTGGTTCTGGGTTGTTAATAGACAATTGCTATGCAGGTTACGTAGGAGTTCAGTATGTATATTTAGTGTGTTGCTATGCACCTGCTAGACTCTTGTTAAGTGGTTGCTACCGTAGGTTGTTCCGGGATGTTGATAGGCTATTGCTTTGTGCTGTTGCTTAGGTGTTCTGCATGGCTTTTATGCAGTTGCTAGGTTGTTCTTAGTTGTTACTAGGGCATTTGCTCTATGATATTACTCAGCAGGCACGTGCACACATAGACATCAAAGGGTGCTTGAGCACCTGCCTTTTTTCTTCCACGAGAGAAAGTGCCCTTTTTTCTGGGGTGTGTTTATTTATTTATTTATTTATTTATTTTTTAAATAAATGAATATATGTGCACGTGTGTGTGTTTCTGTTTGTGCACAGCTTTCCCTGTCAAACTAATGAAAAATCCAAATATCAGGTCAGGTTGGGAAATGTTGAGACTTTCTCCCCTCCGCGTCTCTACACAGCACAGCAGTGTAGCACACATTCAGCTGCACATTACTTTGACAGGCAGAGACCCACAGAAGTGAAGCCCTCCCTCCCTTTCTAGTTGTGTTTGTCTTGGTGTAGAGGTGAGTGGTGATGAATAACAGACTAAGCTACCTGTGCCTCGGATTTACAGCTAATTATCCAAAAGACAAACAGAAATTATAGTTAATTTGTCTTGTTAACATCCATGACTCATGAGAGAGCTACCATTTAAGTTAGCTAAAGGACGTCTAGTAGGTTAGACCGGTGCGAGTTCTTTCACTGCATGATTCAGTTTATTAAAATGCATTTAGAATGATCACAAAATTAAAGATATGGGGGCAGAAATGTATATATTTATATCATTTCACATACAGTAGTTAATCAGTATCATGCAAAGACTAACGTTTTTCCATCAAAAAGCAGCATGATTACAAATGTGATATTGGTTTTATACAGCAGTTCAATATATAAGAATTTAATATTAAGACACTTAGGTTTTAGACATAATATTGACTGTTTTGCTCTATTTCGCCAACAAATATAATTCCGATTTGTGTCTCTGAGCAACATGACACTGTTTTGTTCCTGAATGAATCAACCATTTAAATGATTTTTAATAAATAAATATTGATTACATGTTTACATATTATTTACACAATGGTAGTAAATTATTCATAATAAACTGATTTTCCTTAATTATTCTTTTTTCTCTTATATTTTTCTTTGTGAAAAATCTTACCACTGTATACATTTAGAAAGTCTCTCATTTTTATGGAACTGCGCACACCAGCCACTAGTCAGGTGACTATAATTACACAGAAAACAGAAAAGCCAAACAATTTGTTCTTCTGCAGTTCTTCAAGGAACCCCAGTTTGGCAAACCCTGGTGTAATGTAATGTTTAATGGCATTCATGATGTAAAAAACAAAGAATGGAAAATAATTCTCACGAGTTAAGTCAAAAGTAATCTAAAAGTAATCCAAAAGTAGTCTGAATACATTACCTAATATGTAATCCAACAGATTATGTTACTAACTACAATTGCTCTTATGTAGCCTAATTTGTATTATAAAACGGATAGTTCCGGTCCTTGATTCTGATTGGATAATTATCGTTATCAATAAAATTCCAGAAAATATTGAGATATATTTTTTGTCAATATCGCACACCCTAATATATTTAGATATTTTATTTAGAAAAAAAAGAAAAAGTATGAGAAGTGGCCTTTTTTCCACTTGAGCCCCTGCCCCTCAAAATGTCTATGCACGTCCCTTTGACTCAGGTTCCTTCTTTAATGCAAGTTTATATGGTTTTTTTTTTTTTTTTTTTGCCACCTTTACTTGTAAGACAAATGATACATTTTGCATCTGTGATGGACATCAGGTTTCAAGCCCTTTGAAAAATATAAGTTGAAGAAAATCTTCTAATGCTGTGAGATTGTGATTACTCTGCACACATCTAGAGCTCTTTGTGTTGTTCTGAACAGCAGCAACGTTTTCTCGCTCACATTCTTTAACTGTAATTCTATCTCAGATCTGTCTTGTATCGTGGGCCGTTGTGTCTGCATTATGGCCTCTGGGGAAATAAAGAACTATTACTCTGATTCTGTCTTGCCATGTCAGAGCAGCAGAAAACAAACCGCAAACAGAGGACAATCCTGTTTTAGTTTCCATTCAACCTTGTGCTAGTTCACGTTCAATGTTCTGGGGGCTCATCAGGGCGCTTTCACCTTAACTGAGCTGAATATGAATCTGTTATCTGGATTAGGAGAATTATAGCTGAGCTCTCCCTCACTGTTGTCCTCTGATCAGTTATAAGACTGAAAAGCTCCTTGAGGTAAGACGCAATATTGATTTATATGATAATGCTTTTGTTATTTATGAGTTTATATTTACGTTTGCATATGTAGCATTGTGGTCCTGTGACCATTTCGTTCCACTGTATGTATCCTCATATAGCAGAATGACAATAACGCTCACTCGACTTGACTTGACAGTCATCTCTTTTTGACATTTGAAACATTTAATAAATGAGGACCACTTTTTGGACTTACCTTTGCAAGAAAAGAGCTAAGCAGCTAGCACAATTACGTTGTCAGAACATTTTTTAAAAGTTATGAAAATGTTATAATGATTTACATAGGCTACTTAAATGGATAGTTCACCCAAAAATTAAAACTTTGTCATTATTTATTCACGCTAATGTCACTCCAAACCTGAATGACTGTCTTCTCACAAAGAGCAAACTGTGATTTTTGTTATTTCATTTTAATTTTACAATTCCAAATTTATACATTTTATTTTATTTTATTTTGCAAGATTATCCTGACCACTCTTTTCATAATGAAAGTAAATCCTAAATGCAGGGAAAAAAGAAAGACAGAAAGACTATCAAAGTAGCACAATATTCCAACTATATTCCAGTGACTTGTGGATGAGGAAATCATGAAAAAATATTTATATTTTACATTTTATATGTATATATGTGTGTGTGTGTGTGTGTGTGTGTGTGTATATATATATATATATATATATATATATATATATATATATATATATATATATATATATATATATATATATATATATATATATATATATATATATATATATATAACATATTTTCAAAACATTGCAGAAACATTTTAATTTCTTGATATATTTGGTTTTGCCAAAATGTTTTTGCCACAGACATCTTTAACGTACAGCTTAGTACCATATTGTGTAATTATATAGATATATAGTTTGTATATATTTATATACTATAAATATAGTTCAGTGTAGTTTAGTTGTGTTTTAAAACATCCATTAAATGTTGCCGTTTTTGTAGCTAAAATGTTCCTAGTCTACTTTAACAAAACCTACCAATGAGGTATTTTCAGAATGTTTTGTATTTGTGACTAAATTGTAACTTTTCTTATATTCTTGTCTGGTCATTTTTCGGTCAGTCAAATACACTTGTAACTGCATGTAATTGTACTGCAATGTAACATAACTGCAACCAAAATGCAATGTTCTGAAAATATTTTGTGCTTGCTTGGATTTAAGCAAGGAAATACCTGCTGTTTAGTTCCTCGCATTACATCCATCGTAATATGAATTCAGATTGGTCTGTGATCTTGTTTATTCACCCTTATCCTCCGCAAGTTCTGGTTTGCTAATGATTGATGACTTTACTTCAGACAAAACTGAAGGTCAGTTCAGGGCCAGTTCTCTCCTTGTGAAGTCAAACTCTCTTCCGCAAGCAGTGTCTGATCCACGAAAATACTGTAAGTGGTGTGGACTAAAGCAATCAAGTGGACTCATTGCGGTATGGATTTATCCACCATGACAGAAGGGGGCAAACGAGAAGCATCAGGGCATCGAAAATGAAATTGGCCTTCCAGCGGCCATGAGGCATTACCTCTAATGGAAGGACATTAGAGAGAGAGATGCAGGTGGAAAATGAGGTGGAGTCTCGCAGTAGGTGGTTGCCCGGGTGTTGCTAAGATGGTTGTGTGGTTCCTAGGTTGTTAATAGAAGATTGCTTAGAGAAAGTTAGAGAGACATCAAAAACTGCAAAAGAAAGAATGATAAGGAGGGGTAAAATCAAAGGAAGACAGACAGATTAAGAGACAATTCTTCATGGTCACTTTATCTCTGAGAGTAAGAGTTCGTCTGTCTTTGAAGGGATCTGTGACTCAGCTCAGCTTCACTTAGAGTTAGTAAACACTAATTAAACTGCCTTGGCCATTGTGTTGTCTCTTTTCACCTGCACTATCAGTGTTCAGAGGCTCGCTGCGGTCCATCCATTTGGACAAAAAAAGAAAATCCCTAATCAGAAGCCTAGTCCTGCCTGCCGCTCTGCTTTATAACTCCTTTCAAAATGAACTTCTGCATTTACTTCTGAACCTGACTGACAGATATTCAATGCTGAAAACTCACAGTATTGCTCTTCTTTATTACGCTCGCTGCCTTTTTCTTTTTTCTTTTTTTTTTTTTTTTTTTTGCGTTTTCGTTTCCTGGTGCACTTCTTCTTTTTTTTTTTTTTTTCTTTTTTTTTTGATAATGAACCACCCACTTGGAGAGAAACTGGCCAATGGTCTGAACAGCTTTTATTAGGTTAGAATATGATGATTAATAATAATAATAATAATAATAATAATAATAATAATAATAATTTATATTTTGTTAGTATATTATATTTTGTTAGAATTTTATTAAATTGTATTAAATTATGCAATAATAATAATAATAATAATAATAATAATAATATTTAATATAATTATGATTATTATACAATTTATTATTATTTTTTAAGCTGCTGTTGATGATTCATTTAATAATTTTTATTGAATGAATTTTATGATATTGTATTAAATAACAACAACAACAACAACAACAATAATAATTATTATTATTATTTTTTATTTTATTTTTTTTACTATGAACCACCCACTTGGAGAGAAAGTGGTTAACGGTCTGAACAGCTTTTATTAGAATATAATATTAGAATTATAATATTCCCAAAAGTATTATTTATTAATGTCATACTTACGAAAAAATTGCATTTGAGTGTACCTTTAAAACTAGAATAAATATTTGGTAAATACATCAAATAAACTGTAATATGTCACAGATTAGCTATTATACCAGTGACATGAGCATGAAAGTTACTTTTGGTAAGCAGGTTAATCACGTTTTTATTGTACCCCAATAAAAAATAAGAGCCTTTTACATAAAGAGAGGTGTATATTTTATAACAAGAGTCTGTATGTACTGAGGACTTGCACTTGTTGCCACAACATTTCCTTTTACATCTTCTCACCTCTTTGTTTTTCTCTACTTCCTTTCCTCTCGTCCTCATTTCCTTTCACCTTTCTCATGCTCTCTCTCTTTCTCTCTCGGGACCAGTGGAGCCAGGCCTTGCTGTCTCAGCAGAGATGAGAGGATGAATATGTGAGAAAATAAGTATGTTCCCTGTCGCGTCTCTCATTAGCACATACAGTGGCCGCTTAGATATAAAGTCTTCTGCACACAAGCCCAAGCGCACGTACACAAGCCAGAGGATCAGGCATGATTATACATTTAATGTAAAAATAGAAAAAAAAAAAAAAAAAAAAAAAAAAACGCTGAGGGGCAGAACAACCTGGATGTCCTTGTAAAGCAGAATAAATATTAATAGTAACCAACATTCTCATCACATGAATCGGAGATGCTCGGCTTTTGTTTTGCTTAACATTGTTAAACATGTGAATTGATGACAGACACAACAGGAATTCACCTCAAAATGAACGCAAACCTCATTTAGATCTTTTTTTTTTTTTTTTTTTTTTTTTTTGCAGTGGTTATTATTTATTTTCTATCTGCTCTAACTGTGAAATAAGGGTCTGAAGAAAACAATTTCTACTCAAAACTCATTTTAATATTTTACCATTGCCAGAGCTGGAGGCGCTAATTTAAATTTTAATACATCTCAGTGGACCTTGAAAAACAATGTATTAGACCAGTTTTGTTCTGAGACAGCAGTGAAAATGAGGAGCAAATATTGAGAATGGAATAGCACAAAACTGAGGAATACTATTGTGACGGTTGTAGTTGTAGGGAGAACGCAGGAGTCTCGGAATCAGTGGCGGCGCTAGGGTGGAGCTTGACGGGGCTATAGCCCCATCAGAAACTTGCTTAGCCCCGGCACAGCCCCCCCAAGGATTTCCAAATGATTTTCCTGTTTTTAACTCTCGTGTCACTTTCATTAACATTGAAAAATAAACATTAAAAACCTAAAAAAGTGCCTAATATGTGGCCTGTAAACAATTGATATTATGGGGGAGGGGTCAAGGCAAGCAACTCAAGCAAGCAACGGCAAACTTTGCTCAAGAGTTATGCCGGAGAACGTCAGTCAATTCACTATAGAGAAAGTGAAAGTAAAAAAACTGACGGCGCTGCATTAACGGCGCATATTCTCTCTGAGACAACGAGAGACGAATCTACTTTAACACATGCTGGTAACGGTATATAACTGTCTTAAATTATTCCCAAAATATATAGTGTATAGTGAAAAACATGAGAAGAAACGTATTTCGGGTTAAACAGGTTGTTTTTGAAAATCAGTGCATGAAATAAAGCTGCTCTGAATTTTCATTGATGACTGCAGTGTTAATTTATAGGCCTTTAATTCATTGTATAAATTAACAGACCTGTTTAAAAAAAAAAAAAAAAAAAACCTTTTTAAAAACATTTCCAATGAGGAGTAATCTAATAGCCTAATCTTTTATTATCCTCACAGCGCATCATGCGGTTTTTTTGTTAATAATAACAGGCCTAATAATAAGAAGAATGTAACAGACTTACATTAAAAAGAAATGCTAAATCCTCTTAATATTGCCAATTTTTGATGCTTTTGACAATACCTCTGGCTATCATCGCCACATGATACGATGCAACTCAGCATTTTGGCTCGTTTATGTGGGCCGTCCCAAGCCTGGTTGCAATGTGTTCATTGTCAAACTCAAAAATCTGATTATTTTTAATTCTTAAAAACGCCATTGTTTTATTTAAAATAAATAATTATTTTATTTTATTGACAAAATATTTTAGTTTATCTTGCATATTTTTTTCGTGAGATCAGATAACATTTTAAGCTGTCATATGGTCATGTTACAACGTGCCCCTCAGATGTTACAATTTACTCCACCTAAGGGGCATGTTGTCACATTTCACTTCCAATTTTTGAGGGAAAATAAAGAAAAACATATATATACTGTAAATATGAAACAAAGCGGCATATTTGTACTACACAAGTGTGAAATTACTGTGGATAAAAAATTATACTCTGAACCCCATGTGGATTTATACAATTTGAGAAAGTCAAAAAGTGTTACTTTGTGCCCCACTCTCCCCTCTTACTAATAACAGTGGCATATGAGAAGTTTAATACCACACAAAAAAAGTAAAATATGCTTTTTTCATAGCTAAAGTTTAGGCGTTCATTACTTTCTCTCAATTTAATTAGATTTTTTAGCTCTCCCTCTGAACTGTTAAGCCCCCCCTTAGCACCCCCAACAAAAAATCCTGGAGCCGCCACTGCTCGGAATGTATAAATATAACAGTCTTTAATGACAAAACACTGGGATAATCCAACATAGAACAGGTTCAAAACTCACGAACAACTAGTAGACCCGACAGCCAGAAAGGAACAAACAGGAACTTAAATACACAGGATAATTTACAAACACAGGTGCCAGGAATCATAATTAACTAAACAAGGACATGAAAAAGACCAAATAAGGAAACAGGAACAGAAATAGGGGAAAAACAAGGCAAAACGGGTCCAAAACCCTGACAGCTATAGAATATGTAAGACACTAATATTCAAGTGTCTTAATATTGACGAAAAAATGTGATCCATCATTACCTTTTGAGTAATTGTTCATAATAGATTTCTGTTTTACCTCGCATTTGTATCAGACTGCAATTTCATAAGGTTTATTTTTTGTGTTGCTTATGACGCAATTTAAATGATTATGTTTATTTAAATATCCAGCATTAAATACATTGTCAATATAATGCTGCTTAACAACTCTTCAAATACAAATGTCTCAGTCTTACCATCCACTTCAATCTGTAAGCCTATTCAGACGGACTGGGTGGTAAATTTGAGTATTGTGAGGGAGAATTATTATTTATTGCAGAAACCTGTGGGGACGTGTATGATGAATGTTTTAATAATCGCCCTCTGTAGGGGCAATTTTACAAATGTTTGCTCACTTTTCTGTAATCCATCAAAAACCTGCAATAGAGGGGGTTTTGTTGTTGTTGTTGTTGTCGTCGTTGTTGTTGTTGTTGTTGTTGTTTGTTTTTTGTTTTTTAAAGTGAAGTTAAAGTGTTTTTTATTCAACTGCTTTTGGCCCTTTGTCTTGCTAGACTAATTACTTTGTATTAAGGATACATGTAATGCTTTGGTTTATGTAAGTGGTACAGAAGTGGACACTTCCGGCTCAAAAATAAATAAACAGTTATTTTGAGAAATCCACCCTTAAAGATATGTATTGTTATTGATGCAACTTATGTGTAATAAAATAAACACTTAAATGTGCATTTTGGATGTTTTATTTTCAGTAATCTGAAAGAAGACAAGTTAAAGAAGCAAAATTATTAAATAAAAATTAGCTCTTTCTTTAAATTTTTGTTTTGCCTGAAATGTCTTGCCTTGAGAGAGAGAGAGAGAGATATATATATATATATATATATATGTATGTATATGTGTGTATTTATTTCAATATTTCTGTCTATTTGTGTAATAGTTATTCATATTTTAAGGATAAGTTAGTCATTAGTCAATATTCTTAAGCATACAATAGTAATTTTTTTTTTCCGGTATAGTGCATTTCTCCCAAACTCTTCTTGCTTTGATCAGCTCTCAGCACTTCCGGTAGGGTTATGGGGCTGAACACTGAGACGATCTTTCAGCAAAAAACTCTTTTTCCGAACAATGTCCTGTGAGAGTGAGTCATGGAGATTTCTGAAAAGGCAGATGAAAGGGAATGGCTGATGGGAAGGGAGACACAGCCGGGCTGGAGGGAGGAGAGGAGAGCAGGGTTATCCAGGTGTGGAGGCTGATCCATCATCTCCACACAGCATTAGGAGCGAGGATGGAAAGATAGCGATACCAACTGGACCGGAAAAGGGCAGTGAAAATGTTTTTTCGGTGTCCTATCATGTTAGTTGTTATACAATACTATGGGCACAATGTGTTTCACTAAAATACATAATTCACACGCAACATATGTGTGTTTTGTTACTATAATTAGCATATTTAGTTTTATTATATAGGTCTTTTGTATTATATAGTCTTTTGTGGTTAAAATGCAGTCTATAATTCTTTATATAAAGTAGCTTGTATGTGGATATCTGCACCACAAACATTTAACTATATATATATATATATATATATATATATATATATATATATATATATATATATATATATTAGTATTTATTTATTTTTTTATTTTTTTTATTTTTTTTTTTTGCCATTTTTATCATCCACAAGGTGAAAATTGGAAGTTCAGGGATTTAGGAAACTAATAGCATGTTAGCAATGGATCTTTCACATTTCTGGGGTTCTCAGATACGGAAGACGGATAAATTTCTATCCACCTTATTTTGCAATGCAGAAGTAGGTTAAGCTATTTTCTGTGCAAGATTTCCCTTACGAAAATTAGCCATGGTTTTACTACAAATAAAAACGAAATCTATGGTATCGTTAAACCATGGTAAACACAAATGAACCACTAACCCCAGTTTAACCATGGTATTTGTAGTAAAACTGTGGTTATACAAATGATAATCAAAAGGCAAAAAAAAAAAATGGTTACTACACTTTTACTACAATAAAACTAATTTTCATAAGGGTTTCCATTCATTCAAGTCTTGATAGGTAAATAACTGGAAGAAGTCTGCAATATCAAGCAACATAACAAGCTGTTTTGTACTCTTAAAAATGACAAATAACACCAGAAACATTGCACGTTTAAATTACAAATGGCGGCACCCACTCTTACGTCAAAAATAACATGGATAGTAGTGAATGGAAACTACAACAAATATAGCATAATTTTTGCATTCCATTTGCTTTAATAGCCATAGAAAAAGAAATCCATGATAGAGATTATATGACTTTTCAAAGGAGAAAAAAATATCGAGAGATCAGTTGTGGTCAGACGAGAGATGATTTCAAATTTGCCGTCATTCCCTCGGCCGTTGTGTAAGAAACACATAGTAGCGTTAGAGTTTCCTGAAAATTAATGTGGAAGTAATAAAATGCAGAGTATAGTGTTATAAATGTACATAATTTATTATTATTATTATTATTATTATATAAATGACAATCTAAAGAACTGCTACATTTACGATGTTAATAACTGGAAACGAGTCAGTCCATTTGAACATGTAATGGGTGAAAGTTTAATAGGCTATAAGCAGTGTTGGGGAAAGTTACTTTTAAAAGTAATGCATTACAATATTGCGTTACTCCCTAAAAAAGTAACTAATTACGTTACTTAGCTACTTTTTATGGAAAGTAATGCATTGCATTAATTTTGCGTTACTTTTTAAATATGAGCAGGGCTTGATTGTTTTTAATACAAGTTCTATTTATAGCAAATGTAAAAGCCCTTTCACACCAAAAAGTGTAATGAATAAACCTCAGGCTGAAGGAAAAGTAAATTCACGTCTGTAGAATGCAGGAGAAGAAGGTTCAACACTCTTCAACAATAAAAAACAATGAAGCACAATTGTTAGTTTATCTAAGGTCATTTTTGCTTATTAGTATGGTTGAACTGGATCATCAAAGGTCAGCAGCAAAGGCATTACAATACAATACAATACCAATTTTATTTCAATAGCACATTTCAAACAACTGCCGTTGACCAAATTGCTTTCCAGCATCATTACATAGTCACACAAACAAAATTCAACATAATTCAACATTAATTCAACATTAAAATGTAAAACCTGATCCCTCTAATCGACTCTAAAAGCTGTACTAAAAAGGTACAATTTCAATCTAGACTTAAAAGCATCCACAGATGGGGAAGATTTAATATGCATTGGGAGAGGGTTCCATAAACGGGGAGCAGCCACTGAGAAGGCCCTATCACCCTTAGATTTTAATCTCGTTTTAGGAACATGAAGAATCATCTGATTCGAAGATCTCAAGTTTATTGTATTTTGATAAGGATTTAAAAGGTCAGCAATATATTTTGGGGAAATGCCATGCAACGCTTTAAAAACCATCAACAAAACCTTAAATTCAATTCTAAATTCCACAGGCAACCAGTGCAAAGAAACCAAAACTGGAGTAATCCTCTCTCTCCTCTTTGTACAAGTCAAAATTCTGGCAGCAGCATTTTGCACTAATTGAAGACGAGATAACTGACCCTGTGAAATACCTATATATACAGAATTACAGTAATCGATGCATGATGACACAAAGGCATGAATAATAGTCTCCAGATCCTTAAAAGAAAGAATAGATTTCAGTTTAGAAATAATTCTAAATTGATAAAAGGCAGCCTTCACAACACTAGAAACCTGGTTAATAAAATGGGATTAGATACATTCGTGTTGTTTAACATTTAATTATTGCAGGTTTGCGTCATATTCTGAGTTTGCATTTCACTGTTTTAATTCATTTTGATGAACACTAAATCTGTTTTTTGCGAGTGGGATGAATTAATGCACATTCACATTTAGTCTAGAACTACAGTAACATCATGTTCACACAGCACACTGTCAGTCAATAAATGGGAAAAAAGTAACTGGCGTTACTTTTTTGAAAAAGTAACTCAGATATTTTCTTGTAAAATAAAAAGTAATGCGTTACTTTACTAGTTACTTGAAAAAAGTAATATTATTACGTAACTCGTGTTACTTGTAATGCGTTACCCCCAACACTGGCTATAAGGTTATAGAGTTAAATCAACCTATAATATAAGTACGAGCAACATTAATAGATAGCCTATGCATGCCACGAATTACATACGCAGATGCACACGCATATACACAAACAGTATCCCAATGTGTTGTGCGTCATATGGTAACAGATGAGGAATGCAGGATTGCAAAATCAGGGTTTTTCTTGACCTAGTTTTCTTTCTTTTTTGCCTCTCCTCCTCCTCCTACTCTCTTTTGTTCCTCTGCCAGGCTGTCATCTCAAGGCAAAAGGCAGCATGTGTACCGCGGAGGAGCATTTGCCAAGCGTAATGAGGAAAACAATTTACCCACGTGCACGTTTGGTGCTGAATCACGAGTATATGTGTGGATTTTTCACTGTGAGTAATACTCTACTGCTGTGTCAAGCTTGTACAAATTGCCCTGTTTAAAAACACAAATGTAGCATTTTTTTTAAAGGGTTAAAGCAAAGCAAAAGCATTTACATCATATTTTTTCCGATAGGCCTAACAATAAAAAACTAAAACAAGATCAGTTCCTGGATGCTGATTCAGCGTTCCAGCTCTGCTAAAATACACAACATAGTAACAGCTGTGATGAGAAATTTCCCAAGAATGCATGGACTGTTTCGAATGAATAAATGAATGAATGAATGAATGAATGAATGAATGAATAAATAAATAAATAAATAGACAGGTAAACGAGATGCACAATAAAAAAAGATACACAATAAAAATTATAATATATATTTATATATAATAGTGTGTGTGTGTGTGTGTGTGTGTAATGTTGGAAATGTATTTCATTGTCCCATAAAATACGTTTTGTGAAATATTTTGAATGTAATATATTTGTGATATATTTACACTTCTGAATGTGTAAAAAAAGATAGATATAAATATGAAGAGTTCCAATGCAAAACCCTCTAAAAACCATCTTGGTCAAAAATGAGATAATGATACTGAGTGAATACTCTCCACACATAGTAAATGTTCATCAAGTGCTTTCACTTCAAATGCGCTAAATCCCAGCCTCAACCCATTCAGAAGTACCAGTACTTGCATAGAAACCTATACATAGTAGCCAGAAAGAAATGCTAATTTTAAAGAAAAACGTCAGACGTACTTAGAGGCTTTTGCATCTGAACTCTTCATATATAGATAAAAATCTTTGTTTTTAATTAAAAAAGATCCTTAAGGTGCTTAAAACATAGAATATGTTTAAATATATTTGTATGTTTTGGCTATGTGGATAGTTTGAATGTCTACTACTACACTGTAAAAAAAAAAAAAAAAAAAAAAAAAAAAAAAAAAAATCTACAATATATTGTATTAATATTTTCTGTGCTGATTTTTTTTTTTTTTTTTTTTTTTTTCCAGAGGTGTTAATACCTGAGTTTTGCACTGGATAATGTTATGGCAGAAAATTACCAGTATGTTTTTCCTTGTTTTATTCTTATTATTTTTACATTTATTTATTTATTTATTTATTTTCAGTGTATATATTTTAATAAACTGCTAGCTGGAAGATTTTTCATTGTACATGGATACCTTTTTTTCTTCTTCTTTTTTTTTCTTTTTTTCACACTGAGCGAAAACCAAACTCTTAAAACCTAATGATTATTGGATAAAAAGTCTCTCTGGGGAGAAACACATGCCCCCCATTATATTGATTGCTATGTCCCCAGACTGTTTTATAAGAGCAATTGAAGCAGTTAATTGTGAATGTAATCATGACCGTAGGGCTTTCAGGCAAAACAGTCCATCTGATGCTTAAATAAATGTGTAATTCTGCTCAATTTGGTTCAAGGAGAGGTTTTCAGTGCTCTCAGATGTCTCGGACATGTTTTGGTATCTCAGTGGAAAGCTGAGAAACATGGAGACGACACGACAGAAGGTGTAACACTCAATGATCACTCACTGTTACCTTTATGTCATTCCTTGGTTGCCCATTCACTCTGTGCCAAATGAAATATTCATTAAAAGCCTCGTCTTGCCAGTATAAAGACGAAAAGATAAGAATCTTCAGGTCACAGACATACCGGCCGGACTGAATATTTCAGTGACCAATGGGAATCAAGTTTTGGGTTGAAATGTATCGCAGAAAATGATCTGTGTGACGAGTGAAGGGGGTGAAGAGTCCAGCGGTCCGGGTTCGGGATTCTGTCTGATTGTGATGGATTAACTCATTCTGCGTTAGTCTAATCGGTTCATTCCACGTTACTGTAGAGTCGCACTAAACCGGTTTAAGCTGGAACGTGATAAGAACCCTTAAACTGTATTACGTTATATAGTGATTTAAGCGCACTACATAACCTAATTAACTCATTTTACAAATTTCAAAGAGTATTATTGCCATTTTAGTCCTACAATTCAGTTTAATTTTGTTAACTTTATGTGTGTATACAGTACAAAAGATAATTATATAGATGTATTTCTTCCCTATTTATGTTGGTTATGGTCTTGCTAAATGGTTGCTAGGTGTTCTGAGTGGTTGCTAAGGCCTTGCTAGGTGGTTAATTACTGGTCTAATTAAGATATTCTGCTTTGCTTTGTTAAGCTATAGAACTCCAAATTAAAACAATAAAAAGTAATTATTGCAATAAATATGATACAATAGCATGTACATTTCATTCTTTCTATTTATTTATTTATTTATTCATTCATTAATTCATTCATCCAATCATTCATTCATCCAAGTTTGTTTGTTTGTAGATCCAATTTAATAAAAAGTATGAAAAAGAATATATTTCAGGTTTGTTCTTATTTATTTATTTATTTGATTTTGTTTGTTTAAAAATGCATTAACAATTTTCCCTTTTAAGTAGATCTAAATTAATTTTAAAAAATGCGAAAAGGACAGGTTTGATCAGATTTATTTATTTGTGTTTGTTTGTTTGTTTAAATGCATTAACACTTTCCCCTTTTTGAAGTAGATCCAATTTAATTTAAAAAAAAATGTGAAAAGAGCAAATTTCAGGTTTGATCAGATTTATTTATATATTTGTTTGTTTGTTTGTTTGTTTGTTTGTTTGTTTGTTTAAAAATGCATTAACACTTTACCCTTTTTTAGTAGATCCAAATTAATTTAAAAATGTGAAAAGAACAAATTTCAGGTTTGATCAGATTTATTTGTTTGTTTGTTTGTTTGTTTGTTTAAAAATGCATTAACACTACATTTTAATTTTAAAAAAAATGTGAAAAGGACCCATTTCAGGTTTGATCAGATTTATTTATTTGTTTCTTTTTGTTACCCTTTTTTGTTTTTGTTTAGGCCTATTACCCTTTTTTAAATAGATTAACACTTTCCACTTTTTTTAGTAGATTTATTTTAGTTATTTACACATGCAATAACACTATTCTCTTTTTAAGTAGATCCAATTTAATAAAATGTGTGAAAAGAAACATTTCAGGTTTGATGAATATGATGGGTGAAAAACGTAAAAAAAAAAAAAAAAAAAAAAAAACATTTATTTATTAAATAGCACTGTTTGCTTTTTATCTGATCTGTGTCAAGATACCACACCAGTCGGTTTGGTCATCCAGCTGAGCGTTACTGTATGCCTGAATGGAATGTTTAAACATACCTGTAACAGGCTTCGACGTAACATGAGGTTGTGTGGCAATGTAACGAAATCTCCAAACTATTATTCATTAATAGTCTGTGTAAAGTTACGCCTCTTAACTTGGGCCTAATCGCGACGAAGTGGATGTGCCGTGTCCTCTGCACTCGGCTGCATGCGAAATGGCCAGGGGTTGTGGAGCAGTGCCAGAGGTCATTAACCCATACCCTCATGTCTCTCAACGATGTCATTGAGGATGTTATCGCGTGGTGAGATGATATAACATCTGCTATTAAAGGACGTGCGCATGCATCAGATATCCAAACTGCACACTCATGCATCAGAGGTGAGAAGCGTGCATGTTTGATTTATGTGACAGTACAAGACAGTCACTCTCTTTGACCCTCTTTGTCAATGTGTTGACATTTTTAATTATTTTTGACCTTGAAATCCAAGCTTTTTTTGCAATATATCTAATTCTCAAAACCTGAAATCATGAAATGACATCATAGATTTGCTGGATCAAGCATCTCAGCAACGTCTGGACTCATGTTCCACTGACCCAAATATATCCCTGAATAAAACAAGGTTCTGCTTTCCGTTTAGCTTGTTATGCAGAGAACAAATAAACAACTCCCAGAGGAGTTCACAGTGGCTTTGGATCATACACAGTTCAGTTCCTCACATTCATAATGCCAATAGAAAACTATAACATCTTGAAAAATTGTCGTTTTGGTCTTGGTGGTCTCAAGAGGTCAAGGTTTTGCTGTTTAGCATCATTCAGCTTTTGCTGATAGACATACTATCTACACATTCTTTCTGAAAATACAATTTTATCATGGTCAGTTTTGCAAAAATATTTATGTATTTATTTATTTAAACATAGAAACAGTTAAATAAATAGAAAACACAGAAAAATTGTTACATAATGTTATAAGGTATTATGAGATGAGCTGACTGATTATTTTTTTGTTAATATTATTTATTTATATTTAATATTATAATGACCCGCATAACAATATTTGCAATATATATGTATGTAAATATATGAACAGTTATGATGCATCACAATTCTAAATATTTATTTATTAATTGATTTATTTTATTTTTTATGTATTTATTTTTATTTATTTATTTTTTTGTGGTGCCTTTAGCCAATAATTGTTTTCATGATGTCACGATTTTTCACGCACCTCTTGGGAGTCCTACACCAGTTTAAGTAACATTGTGATGAATGGGAATGCTAACAGAGAACTTTCTCCAGGTATTATTGACCTCTTTGGGTGGTCTCTTCACAGGTAATCATGAGTGATGGAATCAGCCGAGTCTGAACTCTAAATCCAGGTTAAGGCCATTGGGCTAAACCACCTCATTAAACATTAACTGTCCCTGAACCAAGGTGCTTAAGATCAGTCTAATGAATCAATCACTCAGGCCCCAGTTTATTCAGGTCCATTTACTCAGAGGTGATGTTGATGAGAGTTTGTTAATGTAAAGGCTGGGATGAAGTAACCCAACACTAAAACCAAGGAAGTTCCTCCTGGTCATTGCTGGAACTTTAAATTCCATTTCAATTTCTGAATTTGAATCGATGAATAGATAGATAGATAGAGGGAACTTTTTTGCAAGATGTGAAATACGTAGGCTACCAGTGAGTACATATCACTGCAGTTTCCAACAGAAATGAACACTAGAAGCGGTAAAACAGCAAGCTCTAGTAATCGTTTTCGTACACAGTTATGATTACAGCTCCCTATGCTTCACTTTCCGGACATAACAAGCTTGTTCGGTAGCTCAGCCGGCACGTAACTGACCGTTCGCAGGGAGCTTGATTGACAGGCGATCTGACCAATCAGAACGCGGATATTATGTGCTGCCGCTGCTATCTGCCATCTTGCCCGACATATACGGCCGGTCTCCATAGAAATCCATGTTAAAACGGGGTAAAAAAGATCGACTGGATTGAAGCTTTTTCAATATAACTACATATAAAATTGTGCGGAGGGTTAAGCTGTGCGGTTGTTGGGAAAAGAGTCTGGCTGTAGACATGCACTTGCACTCTCAGACACCTGCACTTCCGCAAGTGACATCACTTTGTCTTTTTTTTTTTTTTTAATTTAATTTATAAATTAGTTTTTAAATTGCATCTCTCAACATTTTACACAAGTAGCCAGGTGGTGAAGACAGGAAAAAAGAAACTAAATTAAAATGTCACTTGCAGTCGCGGCTTGCAGTCTTCGGTACCGTGTTGTTACCAATAGAGACAAGACGCTGTGGTGGTTAAACGAAAGCTAATTTAATATCATAACGTACAGGGTCCTACAAGTCATCTGTAGGAGAAAAAGACAAGATCCGAAAATCCGCGGCCACAGAACAGCAGAACATGAACGCAATGCTCTCATTAAGCGCTTTTAAACCTCCTGTAGAAAATCATAAACACTAAATATGGCTTAATGTGTTAAGATGTGTGCTATTAAAAGATCAAATTCAATATACAGTTTATTAATATAATGTATATGTGTGTGTGTATATGTGTGTGTGTATATATATATATATATATATATATATATATATATATATATATATATATATATATATATATATATATATATATATATTATAATGTATATATGTATGTATATGTATCCCTCCCATACTGCAAAATGTGGCATATATGGCATAACAGACTCAGATTATAAAGACCAAACTCAATATGCCCCTCTTCATTATGCTATTAAAACATAATTAATATGTAGGCTACAGATAAGCAGGTGAGCCCAGAATAAACGCAACGTGCAAAATTTCACGTTTTCCCATTTAGAATAAAATATATACAGCCCTTTTGTATTGTCTTTGTCTAATAAGCTACATTATGTGTTTTATTTATAATGATTTTCTACAGGGTGGAAGAGAGCGCTGGTTATTCACCCCATCTACAATTCCTCCCGGACCTGAGACTCAAACCCGCAACCTTCGGGTTACAAGTCCAGCTCTCTATCCATTAGGCCACGACTGCCCCTTATTTTTTTATTTTGCTGTATTGGAGGAAAAGAAAGTTTGCTCGTTGTGTTTATGGCCATATGCTTGCCTTGTAGTACATTAAATTAATAAACTATATATCGAATTTGATGTTTTAATAGCACTATCAGCCATATTAAGTGTTTATGGTTTTCTACGGGAGGTTTGAAAGCGTTTAACGAGAGACTTTGCACATTGCCTTCATATTCTGCTGTTCTGTGGCCGCGGATTTGCGGATCTTGTCTTTTTCGCCTACAGATGAGTTGCAGGACCCTGTATGTTATGATATTAAATTAGTTTTAATTGTTTAACCACCACAGCGTCTCGTCTCCATTGGCAATACGCACGATTTGTGTGGATTGCAAGTGATGTTGCAGATAGGGCTGAAACGATTAGTCGACAATGTCGACAATAAAAAATTGTCAACAAATATTTCTGTTGTCGAGTAGTCGTTTGATCCCATATGACTTAATGTAAGAGCCTGCAATACTGCGGTTGGACCGGTGTGGCTCTGTAGCGCAAGACTGTAATTCTGATGCAGTTCAAGAGAAAAAGAGACGCACAGTGCTTTAGAGAACAGTGTTTTCTTCTCAATAACGCAATAAACAACAAACAAAACAACAGTTTAAACAACAAAAACTGACAGCGGTGAGAGAGTGATGTTTGCATGAGCTCTTCAGTTCGGTACTTTAGTAAAGCAGTCACATCACGTTTATTTATATAGTACTTTATGCAAGAGATGGCCTTAAATCAAGCAGTTTAGTTAGTGTTGCTTTCAGTTAGAATTACAGCTTGATTTTCTGTTATAAAGCAGCTCTCCAGTGTGGAGCTAGCTAATGATCAAATCTTTTTATTAGTTGGGGAAATAAATTAATTAAAGTGATAGTTTGGTTTGCAGAGATCAAAGCTTGATCTTGCTCAGGACTGTTTTGATTATCATAACCCTATAAGGTATTTTAAGAGAGATATATGTTGTGAATAAAATAGATTATCAAAAAAATAAAGCATCTTTTCACTTACCTTTTTGTTTCTTATCCATATGACTTACAAAATGAGATGTTATGCAGAATGTCATTCAGTTATTTTTTCATATAGCTAATTAAATGGTGATTAAGAGAGTTTCTCTGTCATCTCATTTTGTGTGCCAAATATATCTATTTATATGAATTAATTGGTAATGCTTTTACAGTAAGGTGTTATAATGTATTACCTAACATGAATGAACAATACATTTATTACACTATTAATCTTTGTTAATGCTATTTAATAAATACAGTCCTTCATTGTTAGTTCATATTAATTCACAGTGCATTAACTAATGTAAGCAAACACAACTTGTGATTTTAATAATGCATTAGTAAATGCTGAAATTAACATTAACTAAGATTAATAAATTCTGTAGAATTATTGTTCATTATTAGATCATGTTAACTAATGTAGCCAACTAATGTTAACTAATGAAACCTTATTTTAAAGTGTTAGCAATTTATTGTGTAATAATTTTAATTAATTACATATGTGACCCTGGAGCACAAAACCATCATAAGTAGCACAGGTATATTTGTAACAATAGCCAACAATACATTGTATGGGTCAAAATGATCAATATTTCTTTTATGCCAAAAATCATTATGATATTAAGTAAATATCATGTTCCATTGAAGATTAATTTTTGATTAGTAACACACATTGCTAAGAACTTCATTTGGACAACTTTAAAGGGGATTTTCTCAATATTTTGATTTTTTTTTTTTTTTTTTTTTTTTTTGCACCCTCAGATTCCAGATTTTCAAATAGTTGTATTTCAGCCAAATATTGTCCTATCCTAACAAACCATACATCAATGGAAAGCTTATTTATTATAAATCTCAATTTCAAAAAATTGACACTTAAGACTGGTTTTGTGGTCCAGGGTCACATATGAATTAATAAATAAAATAAAATAAAAAAGACTGCAAGTGACGTCACTTGCAGAAGTGCAGGTGTCTGAGAGTGCAAGCCTGCATCCCAATGTGCATACTATCCATTTCTAAATTCTATGTGATATTAGTCATTTTCAATACTATTTAGGGCAGATAGGGTGGATAGTATGATAAGTCTGAAAATGCAAGTGCATGTCTGCAGCCAGACCCTGTTGGTTGTTGGCTGCCACAGTAATGACAAAAAGCTAAGGAATTCCTTTAAAGTACTTGTTTTGCGTACCAGAAAACCTGTCATGTATCTATCTGTATGCATGGCTTGCAGCACTTAAGTTAAATACTGAGTATTAAATAATAAAATAATATGTCAAAACGTGTACTCTTATCATTCTGTGGACAAAATGACGTGAACTTCGCCCTGATCGGGAGCTGTTTATGCAAAAAGACGCTCACTGACACTCTAAAGTAATTAAACAATGGCACCATGTGCTTTTTTAAAATCATTTTCATAGGTTTCACATTATATTGTTGGCTTGGAAAATATGTACAATGCGCATGCCCAGTAGCCACAGCTGTATCCCTTCTAGCCTTAACCACAAATCAGACAATTTCGGTGGACTTAAACTTGAAATGGTGTGTTCCGTTCCATGGTTGAAATAAAATACTTTCTGATGTTTATTCATGTTCATTTCGTGCTTTAAGTAAATATGAAAAGACCTTCAAGTAGGCCTATTTGAACTGAGGCAATACAGCGATCTGTCACGACATATTAAAGAGCCACGAAACGGTATTTATTGTCTGAATTTCTTTAAATATGACACAATTTAAAAGCTGAGAGTCCTGAGACCTTGTTTCATACCAGAAATAACCTGCTCTGTCTTCTCTGTCAGTGTGTTGTCAGTTTCTTCTTTGCTCTGCGATGTATTTTCACTGTGTGAGAATATGATGTGTAGTGTGAGAGCGGCATTGTTTGTCGGTCATGGCAAGGAGGGCCGGGTCTTTGCGAACGGTCAGTTGGATTTAGGATGCGGAATCCTTGGGTATAAATTTTGTGAAAAACATGACTCACGCTGAAAGATGAGAGATCTAAAAACAAGCTAAAACGGCATACTTGTGCTTGCGTTTTAAGTCACATTTGCATTTGTTGATACTACCGGGTAGGTTTAGGTGTAGCACAGATGGTACGTTATTTTAAAACATCATGGAGCATTAGACTTATAGCGTCACTCTACATTTCAAGTCAGAACTGCTGTGACATCGACAAAACCAACGTCACATAAAACGTACCATATGTACATTCATCTGTTCCGGGGGAGAAAAAAAACTAAACACTCTTTTAGCGCCACCCAGTGGACATTTCACATCGAATATGTCATGAAACATATATTTACATTATATTTACATTTAGTCATTTAGCAGAAGCTTTTATCCAAAGTGACATTACAATTGAGGACAATGTAAGCAATCAAAATCAACAAAAGAGCAATGATATGCAAGTGCTATAACAAGTCCCAGTTAGTTTAACTCAGTATACGTAGCAAGGTTTTTTTTTTAATTATATAATAAATAAAAGAAAAAAAACAGATATAATAGAAAAAGAATACAGCAAGCTAGTGTTAGAGGCCTTTTTTGCTTTTCTTAATTGTATAGAAAATAAAAAGAAAAGAAATAGAATACAAAAAGATTAGAAAAGCTAGTGTTTGTGATTTATTTATATATATATATATATATATATATATATAAAGAATAGAATTAGAATAGAGAGTGCTGGAGTTAGAGGGTCAAATAAAGATGGAAGAGATGTGTTTTTAGCCGTTTCTTGAAGATGGCTAAGGACTCAGCTGCACAGATTGAGTTGGGCAGGTCATTCCACCAGGAGGGAACATTTAATTTAAAAGTCCGTGAAAGTGATTTTGTGCTTCTTTGGGATGGCACAATAAAGCGACGTTCACTTGCAGAACGCAAGCTTCTAGAGGGCACATAAGTTGGAAGTAATGAATTTAGGTAAAGGGGTGCAGAGCCAGTGGTAGTTTTGTAGGCAAACATTAATGCTTTGAATTTAATGCAAGCAGCTATTGGTAGCCAGTGTGTATATATATGGTGGTACATATTTTGCGCCTTGCCAAAAAGTTTCCAGAGGTACGTTTTCATCATGAGTCCAGGTTGGCATGAGCTGTGCATGTCCAGGAAGCAGGTACTGTATCTTAACAGTTTAAATACTGATTGCTTTTGATTGAAATGCGTGCTCCCCTCTCAACTCTGATTGCAGAGAGCCGACTCTCAGCTGCTAATGTTTTCTACCATCACAGATGTCCCGTGTTTCCCCAATCAAGTCTGTGAATTTAATCACCACATCCATTTGTCAGACCCCAAGTTTGTGTTGTGGATTCGCCTCTGCGTATCAGATATATTCATTACTGGTGCTGCACTTCAGTAATTTCCTAACAGATGCTTAATTTGACTGTTTTAACATATGCTCATCATTTCTACACGCGTGAGGGGCCTGGCCATCCAGAATCCCCACACATGTTGAATACACTATCTGAGCTGTTGATGGGGCTGTCATGAGCTAATGAAACCGTTACTGAAATAGCATCACTGAGTATATTTGACCACCACATCTGTCAATAATAGCTCTTCGGTCAGAAAGACACTCTCAAATGCCAGTCAAGTTTGAAACCACCTCCCCATTAGTCTTGCTGGTAATTTAACTGTGGCACAGATGTAAGTGAGTTTATGGACTGTGTCTTTTGATGGAGAAAATAGAAAATGTCTGTTTTTAAGAGATAGAGAGACATAGCTGGTGGATTTTTATATATATTTTTTTGAAGGCATCAGTGGTAGATTAATGTACCGCACAGACCCATTAAGCTCATAAAGGGAAATGAGGAGTAGTAAATAGAAATTCTTTATGTGTGGCCAGACAAATTTGTAAAGAGGAAGTAGAAGCTTTTAGTGGATCTCTAGGCAGTTGTCAGTTTTGGTATTCCTTGATGTTTTAGTTTTAAATATATCCTTGATAAGTACTGTATGTGTCTGATCTGAAGTTTTGAAGACAAGCAAGATTTTAAATAAATGCTGTTCTTTTTAACTTTTTATTAATCAAAGAATCCTGAAAAAAAGTATCACAGGTTCCAAAAAAATATTAAGCAGCACAACTGTTTCCAAAACTGATAATAAATAAGCATATTAGAATGATTTCTGAAAGATCATGTATACTGAAGACTGAAGTAATGGCTGATAAAAATTCAGCTTTGTATCACAGAAATAAATTCTATTTTAAAGTATATTAAAATAGAAAACCATTATTTTCAATTGCAGTAATATTCCACAATATTACTGTTTTTTTTCTGTATTTTTAATCAAATAAATTCAACCTTGGTGAGCATAAGAAACTTCTTTAAAAACATTATAAATCTTACTGATCCCAAACTTTTGAATAGCAGTGCATATATTTTAAATACTGTATTATAAAGCAGGAAACTTGACCATTTTTTTGTTTCAACAGTATGGAATCCTTAAGAGCCATGCATTTTTTTTGACTTGGGATTATGATCTCCACACAACAAATGTTATCTCATGATCTCTACTTAATTTTCTTACAAGAAATCAAACTGATTGTCACTTACCATTTCTCTGGTCAGCTACAAAACTATTTCATTTCCATCTCTCAACATCAGTCTATCAGCACACTGTCCCTTGACGTGCCTAGCAATGAAATTGACCTCAAGTTTAAAGTGACTGTAGTGCCTATGATGATAACGCCGTAGTCTCATTCTCAAGTGTCAGACATTGATTTTGAAGTACACCATCCATCACCGACAGATATGAACATATTTCATCTTGAGTGAGTCCCTGATTAAAACACAAAAATCAATTCACTTATTCACATTTAGAAACTTTTGTTCTCACCAGACATCACAAGAAAGCAACTTTTAGTTTGAGATCTCAAGAACACATTTTTTGTTATGACAATATTCTCTTGATCATGACAAAACAATACTTCGTGGTCTCTTAATGTTTCAGAAATTTGACATTTGACCTTTTGACATCAAGAACAAAAAGTAATATGTTTTTCTGAAGATTGACGGGCTTATTTATTTGTTTTGATTGGTTAGTTGTATTTTATTATCTGCATTTAGCAATTTTTCTTTCCCTGCTGTCCTGACCTCCAGTCCATTTTTGTGTTCATGTCCCAGCAGTTGAAAACCACAGGTGTAAAAGACAAGATTGCTGTCTTAATGCATGCGACTGAAGATTAGGCACAGGCCAACACAAGACCCTGTCCAACAAGGTGAGGAGCATACTGACAATTTGCCATGCCGCCCGTGTTATTGCAATATTCTGATATCCATCAGTTAGCCACCCAGAATGAGAGATGGATAGGCATTTTTGTGCTGCAGGCGAAAATGTAATGGTGGGTATTTTTCTTAATACCGCTTCCCCGCTGACACTTTCAAGCTGGCCAAGGTGTTGTTGTGAACAGCACAGAGTAATAATAAGCATGAATCTATGTCAGCTACAACCATTACGGCAGACCCTAGAGATTGCACGGTCATGGCTATAGCCGTTTCTTGCACCCTGCTCTTAAACAATAAAACTTCCATGAGGATAAACAGCAGGTAGTTTCCTCTTCCTCACACACACACACAGACACCAATTTAAATGGTGGTTCATCAGCATTTAATTTATTAGTACCTTGCAATTATCTGCACGGAAGTGTATTACTTCCTGCGTGGGCTGGTGGTGATCACATAATGTGGACCTTGGAGCACAGCAAAGGAGTTTGTAATGTATTTTTCACACGTGACTGCAATTATCTATAATTATCCTCTGCCCTCTGTTTGGGTAAAAGATGACACCTTGTTTGGATAAAAACCTCGAGGATTCACCTTCAAGACATACAGTACAGACAATCTCAAAACCTGCAGTTTTCTCAGCTTTGGAGGTTGATATTTAGGGAAGTCGCTCCGGGGCTTGCTTGTTTGAGTTGTGCTTGAAATTGATGTGCAAATCAATCACTTTGTACTTTTTCAAATGTAAGTCTCTGTCGCAGTGGTCATAATCCAGTTGAGAACTCTGTTGTCTTGTTTCTTCATTGGAGCAGATTTGAAGAAAAAAGACATTATTAACCAACAGATCCTTTACAGTGAATGGGTGCCGTCAGAATGAGAGTCCAAACAGCTGATAAAAACATCCAAATATTGTACGAAACAAATCGATCATTAAGGCATTTTAACTTTAAACCATAATTTCTTGTCGAAATACGAGTCCATAAACCATAATAAAGCTTCTTCAGGTGAAAAAGTTCTCCCGTGTCACTAGAGAAAGCAATGTTGTTAGTAGAGGACTTTTTTTGAAGGTAAAAGCGTCTTGATGGATTTGTTTCTTACAAACAAACAGTTTTTCACTTCGCAAGGCATTTATTAATGGATTTAAGTCTTGGATTATTTGTGAATAATTGTGATGGTTTTTATCAGCTGTTTGGACTCTCATTCTGACGGCACCCATTTACTGCAGAGAATCCATTGGTGAGCAAGTGATGCAGTGCTACATTTTTCCAAGTCTGTTCAAATGAAAAAATAAACTCACCAATATCTTGGATAGCCTGAGGGTGAATACATTTTCAGCCAATTTTCATTTTTGGTTGATCTGTCCCTTTAAGTGGCTCATGTTAGCAAGTTTTGCAGTGATTAAGGAACGATCTCTTACTCTTGAACTCTGAGCTTGTTCGAGGCTATAAAACATATTTCTATAAAACTTCCCCTCTCATTATTGTGCTTCAGCTCTAGCCAACTTTGTAGGACAAATTTAATGATCAGATGCCATGTTTCATTACTGCAGGCTGTGAATTTAATGCACTCTAGCCAGAGGGCAGCTTTGACTGTCACAGACATTTGTTTATATCAGACTTGCACCTGGTTCCAACTCACCAGCTGATCTCAACATAATTGTCAACTTTCTTGAGGTAATCTTGATATTTTGATGAAGCAGGACTTCAAAAAATCATTTACTTGGTTCCTTTGCCAAACTCAAACCACAAACCATATGCACCTTATATTTGAAAAGGGATTTTTTTTTCCCCTGTGATGCAAAGCTGGATTTCCAGCATCATTACTCCAGTCTTAAGTGTCACATGATCCTTCAGAAATCATGCTAATATTCTTATTTCCTGCTTAAGAAACATTTCTTAATGTTATCAATGTTGAAAAATAATATTTTTATTCAGCAAGGACACATTAAATTGATCAGGAAAGATAGTAAAGACATTTACAAAATGTTACAAAATAAGTTCTATTTGAACTTTCTATTCATCAAAGATTCCTGATAAAAGTGTATCATAATTTCCATGAAAATATTACACAACAAAAACTGCTTTCAACCATTATTAATAATTGAGCACTGATAATAATTGAGCAGCAAATCAGCATATTAGAATGATTTCTGAAGGATCATGTGACACTGAAGACTGGAGTAATGATGCTGAAAATTCAGCTTTGCTTCACTGAAATGAATTACATTTTAAAATAAATTAAACAGAAAACAGGTGTTTTAAATTGTAGTAATATTTCACAGTATTACTGTTTTTAGTTAATTTTTTATTTTTTTAAAAAAGTGCAGGAAACATTTAAAAAAAAAACAACTAATTATTCCAAACTTTTAACCAGTAATGTGTACATCTATTTTTGCAATGCTTCCATCCGTTGGCACAATGGATATTAAAATTCATACAGGATAGTCAGGCTCTCTGTCATCACGTTTAATTATCTGATCTTCTCATCATCTTGCAGGCCACGCATGACTTCCTCCCTAAAACAATCCGTCCACACGTGTCGTCTCTCCTCCACCTGTTTCGGTCCAGCTCACTCCATCAGCGCTTCTCTGTACACAATGTCCTTTTATCCTCGTTTTTTCCTCCCATGCACCAGCCCGTTTTTATTTCCCTCAGGGTATTTACACCTGACAACAACTTAATTATTGAATTCTGAAGATCGGCTCATCAGTTGTCTTCTCTTTTGCTCTTTCACCTCTCCTTTCTGAGCAGGTTGATGGATACACAGCTCTGTCTCCACAGGGGTTGATGGACAAATGGAAGGGTGGCTTTCATCTCAACAATCCCATCCACTGCTAAATGCCTGTCAGAAGCTGTTTTGCGTCCTGCGGCGTAGGGTTGAGTAAGGTGACCTCCAGAGGTCTTACCACCAGGTGGACCTCAATCAAACTGCTTACAAAGTCCCTCTTGGGAAGGAGACCACCTTTAGTTCACAAACACTGTCCAAGATCAATGCACTTACTGTTAGCACACATACGCACATGGTCAGAATTGTTGGTACCCTTGGTAAATATGATCAAAGGCTGTGAAAATAAATATGCATTATTAATCCTTTTGATCTTTTATTTAAAAAAAATCACAAAACTCTAACCTTTCATTGAACTAAAAATGGGGGAAAATCTCATTATGAAGTAAATATTTCTCTCAAATACACGTTAGACACAGTTACTGGTACCCCTAGAAATTCTTATGAGTAAAATATCTGTGAAGTATATTCCCATTCATATTTACAATTTTGAGCACACCAGGGTGATTATGAACATGAAATTATCCAGCCATGGCTTCCTGTTTCACAGGAATATAAATAGGAGGGAAAACAAAGGCCAAATTTTCTCATCCATCACAATGAGAAAAAACAAAGAATATATTTCTGATGTGCAGCAAAAGAGAACTGAGCTTCACAAAAAAAAAAAAAAAAACAGCACCTATACACCACATGTTGTTTGGGAGGGTTTCAAGAAAAAAGAAAGAAAAGAAAATGCTCTCATTCAAAAACAAACTCCAGCATATTCAGTTGTCAGACATGACTGGAACTTCAAATGGGACTGGCTTCTATGGTCAGATGAAACTAAAAAATTAGCTTTTTAGCAGCAAACACTTAAGATGGGTTTGGTGAACACAGGGATAAAAAGTACCCCATGTGTACAATGAAATATACTGCTGTATTTTTGTGGGCCTGTATTTCTGCTGGAGGTCCTGGACATCTTGTTCATCTTTGATTCTATCAAATACCAACAGATAAAAAATCAAAAAGTGACTGCCTGTGTTAGAAATCTTATAATGGACCATGTTTGTATCTTCCAACCGTACAATAATCCAAAACCAAAACCTTAAAAATAACACAAAAATGGGTCACAGAGCACAAAACCAAGCTTCTGCTATGGCCATTCTAGTCCTCTGACCTGAACCCTATAGAAAATGAGTGAGGTGAACTGAAGAGAAGAAGCACCAACATGGAGCTAGGAATCTAAAGGGTCTGGAGCGATTCTGGATGAAGGAATGGTCTCTGATCTCTTTTCAGGTGTTCTCTAACCTCATCAGGCATTATAGGAGAAGACTCAGAGCTGTTATTTTGGCAAATGGAGGTTTCAAGAAGTATTGAATAAAAGTGTACTGTTAATTGTGTCCAATGTGTATTAGAGAAAAACATTTATTTCATAATGATATTTCCCCCCATTTTAAATTCTTATTATCCAATGAAAGGTTAGATTTTTGTGCATTTTTTTAATAAAAGATCAAAAGGATTAACAATGCAGATTTGTTTCCACAGCCTTCTTTGATCATATTTACCATGGGTACCAACAATTCTGACCCCGTGTGTATATTGATCCCAGTACCTTTTTTTAGAATCAGAACCAGATCATTAAAGCTGCATTTTTGAATGATAAAGCACTTTGTTCTATCCCAGCTCAATATGCAGAGATATAATAGCCTTGTGGTGCTAGTGGTACATTATGACACACTTTACCTTAAACCTTTAGAAAAAACTTTTTGCATATAACTTGTGTGACATTCTATAGTTTCAAAGCTCTTCTTAAAGTTCAAGCTCTCTTTTCAGACCCTCAAGAAATCTGCAGCCGACCGTCTTGACCCACAATGCTACACAACATTTTTTTTAGCCAACACCTCATTACCTGGTATAGATCGAGCTGCTGGACAACAACAGTATGGGGAGAAACCAGGATTACGCAGGAAGTTGAAGCCTCTCTACCTGTCTTGTAAATTGAGAGACTGTGTATCTTGATCTGACTGAACAGTAAAACAACAACCATGTTAAATTTTTGGGTAATGAGACAGGTTGGACTGCTAATTTTAATGCCAGTGTTTTAACTTTTATTTCTTTTTTCTTCTTTTTTTTTTCAAATTAAGGAAAACAAAATAATTAATTTAAATTTCTATTACAGATGAAACTATTAAGTACTCAGCCCCCTGGGCAGGCAAGCAAGCAAGGAAGCAAGCAAGCAAGCAAACAAACAAATAAATAAATAAACAAACAAACAAATAAATAAATAAATAAATACAATTTTCCAAATTAAGAAAAACTTAATTCATTTAAATTTCTATTACAGACAAAACTTACAAATAAGTACTCAGGCAATATATATATATATATATATATATATATATATATATATATATATATATATATATATATATATATATAATATCATATTAGTAGTAATAAATATTATATTACTAGTAAATATTATAGACAGAACATACAAATAATATAAGTATTCAGCCACTGATTAAAAAATTATATTATATTATATTATATTATATTATATTATATTATATTATATTATATTATATTATATTATATTATATTATATTATATTATTGTGTACAATAATAGTGTTACAGATCCATCAAAACCATGATGACATTTGTCGGTTATGTTTATTATGTCTATTTTAGTTATGGCTATTTATTTATTTATTTATTTATTTATTTAACATTTTATTAATTTATTTCAATCAAATTTCATATTCCATATGAATATCTAGGTCACATTTTGAAATTCATTAAAAAAATAGAATTACTGTGAATAATATACATGTAATATGAAAATATATCTTATTACTTATTTGTAAGGTGCAGTTGTATCTATCTATCTATCTATCTATCTATCTATCTATCTATCTATCTATCTCTCTCTCTCTCTCTCTATATATATACAAAGTATATAATTATAAATCTTTATATCTAGACAGGAATGTGCTTGATCATAATGAAAATATAGGCTTCATTTTCTTCATGTAAAGCATAAAGTAATTTCTCTCTTTTTTTTTAAATTTGAGGTGAAATATGGCCCTAAACATTTCTTTGTTAGATTCATCCATTTAATTTCAATTATGTAAACTGTTGTTTAAGCTAAAGCTGGAGACCTTTTAGTCCATTCCCCAGCTCTAGCTACAACAACAGTCTAGTATCATGCATAATTGTATGTAAATTGAGACAGATCCAAGGTGCTTGTTCAGTCCTTCAGTGCTGAATACCCTGATGACATTTGTTCTTACCCTGCAGAACAACATCTGATTCTAGCTAATGAGCTAGTGTTGTAAGCCAGGGAGGCTAACACGTTTGCAAAACCAGCTGGTGTCATGCCTCGCCAGGTCAGATACCCAGAACATGTGGTCCCACACTGAACAACTCACACAGACAGGCACATCCAAATGTGAAGAAAGATTTACATCATGCAGAGTTATACAGGTGCAGAATTGTGAGCTCATACAGTATGTATGTATCTACAGTATGTAAGTGTGTGTGTGTGTATGTGAAAGAGAGAGAAGAGAAAGTGAGGGAGAGATGTTTGTCGAGTTGTGGTGGATCCTCAGAGACGTCTGTTTGTCTGGCTAAGATCCAAAACTAATCAGAGATGTTGAGTTGCTCTCGCAAGTCAACTGAGACTTCATGTTAACTTTCCACACTCACTATTTGAAACAGTTTTGTATTGGACTGAAATTAGTTAGAAGTGTGATTTCCTTTTTTTTTTTTTTTTTTTTTTACAAATATGCCTTGGGCAATCTCACAAAAACATGTCTATGTTACATTTCACACCGAAATCAATGAAAAAAAATATGAAATAATATTTGCATTTAGAACATCAGGATTATTTGCATTGTGATTTTATTTTCATGACACATTTCCTGCAAAATTCTCATTAACATGTTACTTTTAAATTTATTTGTACTTGCAAATGTTCCAAATCTGAATCCACCAAAATAAAAGGCTGCATGACAAATATTATGGTGCACCAGTAGTTTACAATATGAATAATATATATTATTGTATTTTTCTGCATTAATTAATTAATTAAATTATTTTTTTTTTGAATGTGCCTTATTAATAAGAAAATTACATAATTTTTAACAATGCGAATCTTAAAGGGATAGTTCACCTTCAGTTGGCCCCCATTGACTTGTGATTTTTTTTTTCCATACTATGGAAGCCAATGGGGGCCAGCAACTGAAGGTGAATTATCTCTCATCCTAAATTTTTCTTTATAATATATATTTCACAAATTTCGCACTGAACTGAAATAATATTGAAATAATATTTGCATGAAGCAAATATGAGGCCTGTTTTAGAATGATTAAGACTATTTATTATTTATTTCATCACACATTTCCCCCAAAAATTCTCATTACCATGTTACTTTTGTATTTATGTATACTTGAACTTGAAATTATTCCAAAGTACCTTATTATTATGAAAATTATTTCACTTTTTAAATATCTTAATAGTCCTAAAATTTTCCTTATTAAAATATCATTTCTTATCGCTTTCTTTACATTGTGAGGTAAAACGTAACTTATGTTTTTGACGTTCTTGACAGATTCACCCTAATAGGACCACTGAAAATATAAAATCACTTGCATGATAAATAAAAAAACTAAAATAAACAGGCCTTAGTAGGCTGCCTACATTTGCATACATTTACACCACATTTTATACAATGGCTGAGGCACTTCATCCACGCATGTAATGATCTATTAGAGCACATGTTTGACGTCTGGCATTTTTCCAGAGGCTTGTTAGAGATAACTGGACCAATGAGTCCTGCTCCTCTTACACTTCTCACTGTCTAACAGCACTTACAGAGATCTGAGAAACAAACTGTAAACAGTTGTGTCATATAGCGAGAGATATAACTACTGTCACATACAGCCTTAATGATCATCTCTGCCTCGTGTGAACACCACACACACACAGAGAGAGGAATGAAAATCAATGAAATGCCAATTTTAAAATAGTCAAATAGGTGCGCTTGAATTAAAATAGAGTGCAACAGTCAGGCTCCGGAAGTAAAAATCACCACCTGATCTCATGATGAAAACGTCCCTGTAGGAAATTTTTGGCAATATGTGAAATACGTACTAATAAGTACATATCACTGCAGTTTCCAACAGAAATGAACACTAGAGGTGGTAAAACATCGAGCACTTGTAATTGTTTTCGTACACAGTTATCTCAGCCGGCACGAAATTGGACTTAGGATGCGGAATCCTTGGGTATGAATCCCATCAAAAACATGACTCATGATGAAAGAGCTGAAAGATGAGAAATTGAAAAACAAGCTAAAACGGCATGCTTGCCATTGCATTTTTTACGTAACATTCGCTTTTGCTCATACTATTAGTGCAGATGGTACGTTATTTTAAAACGTCATGGAGGATTAGACTTATAGCGCCACTCATCGGACATTTCAAGTCAGAACTGTGGTGAAACTACACAACCAACGTCACATAAAACGTACCATGTACGTTCATCTGTTCCGGGGGAAAAAAACGAAAACCTCTTTTAACGCCACTCAGTGGACATTTCACATTGAATATGTCACAAAATGTACATGGAGGTACATATTTCACGTCTTACCAAAAAGTTCCCACAGGTATGTTTTCGTCATGAAATCAGGTTGCAAAATCTCATTAATTTTCACCCTAAGAACATTGATTTTTAACAACAACCTATAAACCTTTAAAAACAGACCTACTATGAGCTCTAAGGTTGTTAATCAATGGTGTGTGCTTTTGTTGAAGCCCTAAGTTTGCATAATTTCAACTTATTTTTTTAAATAATCATGTTTAACAGCAAAACTCCAGGTGAAAGATTACATTACACATGATTCTGCAAAGAAATCTCTACCAATCAGAGATTAAAAATGTGTTCTCAAAATACTACAATACTGAGAGCATGTGGCATAGTACAGATATTAATTTAAAAATCATTTCCAGATTGATTGACTGTTTGTTTGTGAGAAATATTAGTCTGCTCTGCATCAGGATCTGTTTTGCAATAATGACCAGTATAGTCATTATCCTTTACATTCTTGATCATTCCTTAACTTTGATTGGTCATTTTACATTTGATGCTGATTTTACATAAATCTCTATGTGTTTCTTTGTCTTTAGGCACATTATTTCAGTTCCCCTATCAATCACAGATCTGACTCATCTCAAATCATATGAATCAGCACTCAACATCGCAGAGGCTCTTCAGAGGTAAACACACACATCTGTGACAACTTCACACTTCTCTGCTCTCTATAAGGTTTTCTCTGCCCTCTATAAGGTTTTCTCTGCCGTTACCGTTCAAAGCTTTTCCCTTGACGTCCCTGTGATTCAGACGTCATATTCAGCTGGTGGTCAATGTCCCATTTTGCATCTGTTATGGAGCTTCAGTAACCTTTTGTTCCCCTCACTAAAGCTCTGGCTTTTTGATAATTAATCTCTGATGTTCTTGTTTTTTTGGGAATGCCAGCGGTTTTGACAGATGCATAGCACACAATGACCTTTACATGAGTCTGAGCCTAGCATTTAAGGACAGTTTATCACAAAACCTGCCAATCAAATGTTCAGATGGTAACTTAGTGCTTTTGATACGAAGTTGCTAACTGTGTCCTCATTTGACGCATTTATAGACACATAAAAAATACATAGGCGTTGCTAGACACTAATTAGAAGAGCTTCAGGCCCCCTCTTTCATCTCAGTCCTAAAAATCTGTGATTATGTGATCTCTCTTCACTTTTGCTGAAAACAGCAGCTGTATTGGGCTAAGTATATTTCACTCTGAATCCTTCCCATAACAGTCCTAAAATTTTAAAACCAGTCCTACAGCTTGTTACATTAAGTAATATCTTTCCCATATGGTCAAAAAAACCTATATATATATATTCATATAATTTTTTATTGAAAATATGTTTAGTTTCAACCTTCATAAACCAAAATTTATTTCAAAAGGTAGTTCATGTATTTCAACCTTACAGTAGCCTAGGCTTAATACAAATGTGGATGGAATAGACTATTGGAGAAATGCAAACAAGTTTGCAAATCTGCAGATGTAGTTTCGGTTTATTTTAAAATTTGACAGTCGAGCAAGATTCATGAAACACTGAACTTATTATATACCCACTACTTTCTTTTCCCAGTGTCTTTTCTGATAATTGTCTCCTCCGGTGCTGAGAAAATGATATTGTCCTTCCCAAAAGCCAAGTGTTTAATTGTTCCCATAATGACCCTTCAGTTTAGTAAGTGAACATCAAATTTCAAATAGATTAAGGGAGTGAATCGCCTCTCCGCCTCTAATTTAGATCAGTCCACAGTTTGTGGTTACTTCTTAAAAGCTTTCTGCAATTAGCAGTTTGTTGTGGTGCACCAATGCTAATTATCGGATAATTGCTGTGATCACATTTGCAGAGGTGAATGAGAAGGGTGGTTTATTCTTGGATCTCAGATTTTAGGACCTGTATAGGTAAGTGGCATTGCAGTTAGATTTTAAAGGCATAGGGAAAGCTACTAATAATTGATGAACTAATAAAATTAATTTAAAAAAAAAAAGAATTACATATGGACTCCTTAAAGGGATAGTTCAACCAAAAATCAAATTCTGTCATTTATCATTCCAAATCATCTTTGGTTGATCTTTAAATCTTTGAATTACACACTTTTCAATTCCTAATTTGTGTTTTGAAGATGAACTTTATGGGTTATGGAGTCTTACAGATTTGGAATGACATCAGGATGAGTAAAAGATGACGTAATGTTAATTTTTAGGTTAACATCCTTCTAAGTGGAAGTTATTTTCAATCTAAGTTTGAGTTTTTTACTATAGTACTTTACATTTAAAAACCTCATTGCTTTGTTTCTTGATGGTTTGTGGATTGATTTATCCCTGTGGCTGCTTTACAGGTTAAAGAAACCTCTCCAGACATATGTTCACCTGTCTCCAGTGGACCTTTGAGCAATAGACTGTGGTCCTCAAGGAATCATGTTCGGTTTGTTGCGTTCTCTGGCATCACCTGAAATTAAACTCGACGTCTTATACACAAGAAACCTTGTTGTTGTTAGGTTTAAGGTTTACCTGACCTTCAACCCCAGAACAAATCCATCATGACTGTCTGCTGCTCAGATCCCATATTTCGATACTCCAAAAGACATTCAAAATTTAAAGGGCCATTTGAAATTGACTTTAGTGGAAATGGCTACCCAAAAGTTAAAAGGGTTTGAGAAGATGCCAACTGTTAAAATGAGGCTTGTTATCACAATAATGAGAGGGGAAGTTTTATTAAATATGTTTTATAGTCTCGAACAAGCTCAGAGTTCAAGAGTAAGAGATCGTTGTAGTTCCTTAATCACTGCAAAACTTGCTAACATAAGCCACTTAAAGGGACAGATCACCCAATAAATGAAAATTGGCTGAAAATGTACTCACCCTCAGGCTATCCAAGATATTGGTGTTTATTTTTTTCATTTGAACGGATTTGGAAAAATGTAGCACTGCATCACTTGCTCACCAATGGATCCTCTGCAGTGAATGGCTGCCGTCAGAATGAGAGTCCAAACAGCTGATAAAAACATCACAATAATCCACAAGTAATCCAAAGACTCCAGTCTATCAGTTAAGTCTTGTGAAGCAAAAAGCAGCATGTTTGTAAAAAACAAATCCCAAGACATTTTTAACTTGCTACTGGCTAAAATATGAGTCATCTATCTATAATATTTACAGCAAATTCAAATATGTTGGTGGATTTTGGTGTGAGAGGACAACTGGAGGAAGCGTTATTATGGATTCTGTACTTGTATTTTGGCCTGAATTGACAATTTAAAACACCTTAATAATGAATTTGTTTCTAGCAAACAAGCAGCTTTTCACTCCATAAGACATTAATTGATGTACTGAAGTCTTGTGGATTACTTGTGGATTATTATGATATTTTTATCAGCTCTTTAGACTCTTATTCTGATGGCACCCATTCACTGCAGAGGATCAATTGGTGAGCAAGTGATTTAATACTAAATTTCAGCTAATTTCTAATACTAATTTCTAATAAATTTCTAATACTAATTTCAGCTAATTCTCACTTTTGGTGAACTATTCCTTTGTCACTTTTTTTTTGTTGCTATGATATGCTCGGTATTTATCAAATGTCAAAAACCTCTGAGTGTGAACGTGCGTTTTTCATTACGGTTGAGGGTATACATGGACATATGCTAATGTCTATGCTTGCGTGTGTTTGCGGGCACACAGTTCCCTGTTTCCCTGTGCAACTTGCCATAACTCACAAGAATAGGTACATGAGACACAGCAGCAGCTGTCCTAGAAATGTGACGCTCAGCCATAAAGGGAATGAGGTGTATCATGATTGATCATTCTTCACATCGCCACTAATGAAGTGAAAGAGCCAGTCACCCATGTCAGGAACGGCTCCCAGATGTGTGAGCTTCTCTCTCTCGGTCTGTGCATCAGCTTTCTGAAGCTTTCCCAAAATTCTCTTACGCAACAATAAAAATCACATCACGCTAATAATGCATTTAAGACTCATCTGCACTCAAGGGAACAGCTGGTTGCGATGATCCGCTTAAATGTTTCCCACCATGTTTCTCAAGGTCAGCAAAACTATTTTTCCCTCGTTCATTACGTAATGATTCTCTTTTGATCTGTAAAGTTTGCTAATAATATGTTTGCTTGGCAGTGTAGTCATTAGAGTGGAGCAAAAGAGACGTGGCTTTCATCACGTGGACATGTGCGTTTTCACAGAGGTCATGCCCTTGAGTAACAGCGTCATTTAAAATGCCATTCATGGATTCACAATGCAGTTAGACGTGGATTGTTCGGACAGAATGGGAAGAAGGACTCATGGATGACCATTAGGTTATAATGGTTTAAGGTGAGTTTCTTTGTCATTAGCAGCATCAAAATGGTAAAAATAAGAACTCAGCTTAAGTTTCTGAACCATTCATGATGATAAAACAAAGATTTCAGTTTCATTTGTTGCAGAAATGATAAACTTCACTAATGTTTTGTCTGGTAACTAAAAGGTTGTAGGTTCAAACCCCAATAACAATAACAAGTGATACATAATTACCCTTAAAGTTAACAAAACGACATGTGCAACACATTTAACTTCTGTATTTTTACATATTTCTATGGAAGCTTGTTTCTGCCATGGAATAAAAAAAATTAAAACGGTAATAGTGACTTTTAAACTTATTCATATCAATTCAGGCTTTTTTCTTGCAATATTAAGTACAGTACAGTGCATGTCTCGCAATTCAGATGTTTTCTGAATTGTGAGATATTTGAATTTTATAAACTCAGATTTGCAAGATATAAACTTGGAATTATGAAATATCAGCTTGGAATTGCGAGATATAAACTCAGAATTGTGAGTTGTTAACTCTCAATTGAAAGTTTCTAACTTTTTTTTATTATTATTCCATGGTGGGGGAAAAAATCTAAGACAAAAGTCAGTTGCAAGATTTAAACTTGCAATTCTAAGAAACAAAAATATTGTAAATTTCAATACATAAACTCAGAATTTTGAGATTGTGAGTATAAAATCAGTATTCTAAGTTTATACCTCCCAATTCTGACTTTATATCTCACAATTCTGTCTGAATTGTGGGTGTTACCTACCAAAATAAAAAAATAAGAGGGACAATTTTCCAGTGAATAAAGTCATTTGAGAGTTAGAATAAGTTATTTTATTTTGAAGATTTTTTTTTTTCAATAACAAGTTTGAATACACTAATATTAGTTTGGAATGCTAACAAAATAACTATAAAATAACAATGTTAATTTCTACATATACTAATATACATACTAAGAAAAAATCAAGTTGTGTATATTGAAGTATATTTCTAAATTAACATTAATCACAAATAATAAATGTTTTAAAAATTGTTGTTCATTATGATACGTAATACATAAACTAATATTAATTATTTGAAACTGCACTGAAAATATGGTGTGATTTATGTTCAGAAATGGCTAGTAATTTTCACAAATAATTACAAATAAATGTCAAGTGACACATTAAATTAAAGACTAAAATTGTATTTTCTTGTAAAACATACTCCAATAATCGTTGTTTTATTTACAACTTCCTAACATCCACAAGTCTCTTTTTAGATACAAAATTAAACTAAACCCAGTGAAGAGAAGATGTGATGGTAAAATGTCTCATGGCTTGGCTCCAGCTCTGTAGGACGTCTGAGGATAGACTCCTTTTGCTTGGATGCTTTATCGAAAGGCTTTCTGAGCCAGCTAATGAGGCTAGCAAGACTAACAACAACAAAGCAAAAAACAAAGACATAAAGAGATCTTCCCTTAGGCATGAGGGTGAGAAGCATTACCAAAGAGATCTTCTGGCCTTTCAATTTTTTGAGGCCTGGAGGAAACGCACTGAACCATATGCAAAGGATTCTGCTAGAATGTTAGATGTTTATTAGATCCTGTTTTGATGTCAGTGAAGATTTGGCATATCCATTACATTTAGAACATAAGTTGTGGTATAATGTACTGTATGTATGCTTGATGTCCCCGCCTGTTAAAGTGAAATTATGATGAACAAAACAAAAAATTAGGTGAGATAATAATATGCCAAATTAGCAACTTGGCATCTGGCAGATATTCTTCATCCAACTCATGGTATGCCAAGTGTTGGGACAGTCCCGCTGGAAATACCTGAAGTTAAGTGATTTACTCAAGACAGTAATCTTCAATTTCTTTGGCACCTCAGTATGGGCTGAAGTGTTCTGCCATGGTTTTTTATTGTTAGGCTACAACCATAGCCTAAAATAGCATAATCTATATATTTATATACAATACAGTTCAAAAATATTTTTATATATTTTTTTAAGAAATTAATCATTTTATTTAGAAAGGATGCATTGAAAAAAGAGTAGTGTTTTATTTTGATTCAATAGATTTCTATTTTTTTTTAAAAATGCTGTTCTTTTAAACTTTCTATTCATGAAAGAATCATGAAAAAAATGTATCACAGTTTCCACAAAAATGTTAAGCAGTACAACTATTTTCAACATTAATAATAATAATAAGAAATGCTTCTTGAGCAGCAAATTAGAATGATTTCAGAAGGATCATGTGACACTGAAGACCGGCGTAATGATGCTGAAAATTCAGCTTTGCATCACAGGCATGAATTATATTTTAATATGTATTAAATCAGAAAGCAGTTATTTTAAATTGTAATAATATTTCACATTATTTCTGTTTTAACTGTAATTTCGATCAAATAAATGAAGCCTTGGTGCGGCATAAAAGAGTTTTTTTTCAAAAACATTTAAAAAATCTTACCAATCAGTTGAACGCTGAATGGAAATGCTAAAGCTGAATACTGAGAATGATTTTTAGAACTATATCTTTATCGTTATCTTTATAGCTTTATAGCTATTGTCCTTGGTGTGAACAGGCTTTAACTTTTTAGTAAGCTTTCTTCAGGTACGATAAACCTTTTTGAGCTGGAATCAAGATTGCATTGAGCGACATATTTGCCAATTTATTGTGGAATTATTGTGGATTTGGAGAGAGTTACTAAAGAATTTAGGTGCTACATCCTTGAAATTAAAATGATTTTATACTGCATTCTGACCAGGTGTGATGCAGTTAAAAAATTTCTAAAAATAGCTAAAAATCTCTTCCATGTTAATTTAGTTGTTAGTGCAACCGATTGTGCAAAAAGCAATGTTATTATTTGTCCGAATTCCAAAATAAGCATGAAATATGTGTAGATTTACTTCAATTTGTTTTTGCTGCTTTATCAGATCTGCATGCTACATCTTTTGAAATATTACAATAGGACAGCCGTATTATTTCATGGTGGATAAAGCAGCTTTGCGTGTGTGTTTACTAAGGTGAGCGTGAGGGCAAACCCTGGCATGGGCTGGGCTGCTTGGATTACCATGTGCCCGGTTTCATTGTTACCAAGCTGGGATGTGTTTACACGCAACTGAAACACAAGCCACCTCACCTGCCTCTCACATACAACCACAGGGTTTGACTTACCAGGGTCCCATCTCTGCAAACAACAGCATTCTGCTTCCTGTGTTGAAGTGTGATTAAGATTTTCTCGAGACGGTCCATTATTTCATTTTCACATGCATTCTCTGAGCAGTCAAACAACTGTGGAGATAAACGTGTTGGGGAAAACAACAGCATCAATCAGCAAGGCTGGATCTACCACCAGGGTGGATCTGGATAAGCATAATGATTCCAGTCTGAACTACAAGAGGCAATCATGTTAATTAATAAATACACTCTGCACAAAATCAAACATACACACAAAAACACATTGTCGCCATGGAGATGAGAATAAAACCTCAGACAATTATGACTTCCTGTGGAGAGAGAGAAACTGGGGCAAAGGAGGGCACGGCAGACTAGCTGGTAAAGTTGGTTTTGTTGAATGTGCAGACTTTCAAACTACGCACGAACGGCATGAACCTCTGTATGATTGATGATGTAGTTATCTAGGCTCTGGTGGATACATCACCCATTGAATTATGGCCTTGCAGCTTATGACGACAAAATCGTGTAAGACAACATATATGGGCCAGAGAAAACAAATGAGCCGACTACGCAAAGACTGTGTTGCAAAGAAAATACACTGTATTTGCTATAAGGCAGCATGCAAAGAATTTGTAGTTCTCTCAAGTGTTCTGTCCTATTTTTCCATTGGCTTTTGGATTATTGCAGGAAAAAAAGCTAGCTCTGTGACCAACATATTTATGATTCTTATACATTTTCTTCACAACTTTTATGATTTTTGAAGCCAAAATACAAGTTTAATTCACCTGAAACCTCTGTAGTCCCATTGTTAACAGCCACCATTTTAAAACAAGTAAAAGCTTTGACAAATAAACACAAGGGGCTATTACCGAAGTATTTTATGTTGTAGAATAAAATGAAAATATCTGAAAAAAAAAAAGTGAAGAAAAAAACATTGAAAGACCCACTGACTTTGTCAAAATTCTGACTCATTTCTGGGTTTTGTTCAACATAATACATGCAAATGTGATACTTTATTATTCAAATACTTATTTTAAAATATCAGGGGTAACTTCAAGTAAATAGGTGAAAGAGGTTCAGATGACCAAAAAAAAAAATAATAAAGTTTGGGAATGCCTGCATTACATGTAAATAAGAAATAATGTGAATTTGTGCATTTTAATGTGTGTGAAAGACAAAACCCTTCCAAAGATATAGTAATACATAGTTAAATAACCTACTGAGTGATAGTTCAAATAAAATGTAATGTCTTTATCTGTATGATGTAATGTTGAAACCTGAAACACTTCTCAAACATGAAATGATTTTTGTAAAAAGAAAAAGTCTTTCTGTGAATGTCCACAAAGACTTTCTGAATGTATATAAGCAGTAGGTTATTTTAGAAAGGATCATTTAAAAAATGAAAAAGAGGAATTGGGGAGAATCAATAAATTATTAATAATTTGAATAATATGTAATCATGTAATCAATAAAAAAGAAACTGTAGTCTGATTGCGAGTATTTTAAAATGTAATTACAAGTACTTAATTTTTGGAATCTGATTATGTAATCCAGATTACATGTAATCAGTAACTACCCAGCACTGGCTACAAGGCATTATGGAAAGATGAATTAATATAGTGTGTTTTATATATGCAGTTTAGAGTGCCTTGATTTATGTGTTTAACACCATTTTTGAAAGCTTACTTTGGCTTTTTCCAGTTATAGAGCCATCGGGATGTTGGAAATGTGAAAGATGACTCATTATTTTCTTCCATTGCTCAGGGCTCAATATGTGACATTCCTTTGGCCTTGGACAAGATAAACGGCAGCCCAGCTATAAATTCCAGCTTTGTGAATCTTACAACATAGTCTTTGGTAAGAAAGAGACATAGAATCGATTCTGAGGCATCACTTTCAAACCCCCACCCTAAACTTAACAAATAATACCTTTAATGACAATCCACAAATCTGAACTTTCTTTGAATTAGTGATATGTTCCAGTTTGAGAAGATTTGTGGTTCAGAGTTTTCAAAGGAACAGATATTATGGCCATATAAGCTCCTGAAACCTGGATATTTAAAAGTAGCTGTTTGTTTCTCTGTCATTGACTTCTTTTGAGTCTACTTTTTCTTGCCCTGATGACTAAGCAACAGGGAGTCAATGTCCACAATACTGCTAGTGACTATGTGTCATTCTACAGAACACAGTGTCGTCCTCTTAGGTTTCTTACAGAGACCTGAGCAAACACAGACACACACACGTGTTTGTTGTTTTAAAAGGCCTTTCTATTAAGTTCAATTCTTTTTATACAACCAAAAATCAATATTTGATTCATTTGATTTTCTCTCCCTTAAACCTTCGAACCACTAGTGGAACATTTTTGAGTTGTGTTTTGGTTGTGACAATGTATTTTAATGAATCTTTTAAGGGATGAATCTTTCTAATGTAATTCCATGCATTTGTAAATCACTCTGTCTAAACGAATCTTTTGGTGAACAGATTCCAAATAATGTTCATTTCATTCAAGCAAATGATTTGACTCTAGTATTCTTTCAGTAAGCCTGTACAATTAGTGACATTTTTTCTGTACATTAAACTGCAGGATAAATTAACAAAAAATATAGAATAAAATGACATTCTTCGCCTTTAAACTAATTGAATCATTTATCAGAGTAACAGTGCTTGAAGTGAGAGCTCCGTTTTAAATATCAGGTCACTGTATTTATTGGAAGGCATTTTCTGTCTTTATTTGTCTCTGCATTGCAGTCAGTCAGAGAGGGGTTTTAATATTCCTGTGACTGTTTTCCTCAGCGCTCTCTGAAATGCCTCTTATGATTTAATGATCATAATGCTCATTCAGCAGCATCATCCTTTCATCCTGGTACTTTCCCAGCTCTCTCTATCTTTCTTTGAGGGAACATATACATGGTCACTATGCCTTTTTTATTGATCAGATTAATAAAATCTGATCATGAAAGGTCAGGGTTGGTAACATTTTATGTTTTTGAAAGAAGTGTTTTATGCCCACCAAGGCAATTTTTAAAAATACAGTAAAAACGGTAATATTGTGAAATATTAAATAACTGTTTTCTAATTTAATATATTTTAAAATCTAATTTATTCCTCTGATACAAAGCTGATTTTTCAGCATCATTACTCCAGTCTTCACTGTCACATGATCCTTCAGGAATCATTCTAATATGCTGATTTGTGCTCAAGAAACATTTATTAATTATTATCAATATTAAAAAAAAAAAATGCTGCTTAATATTTTTGTGGAAATGTTGATACTTTTTTCTTTGATGAATATAAATTTGAAATATCATTTAATGAACATGTCACTTTTAATTAATTTAATGCATTCTTGCTGAATTAAAGTGTTCAATAAAAGTGCCTAAGCATAAATAGGCTTCTGTGTATTGTTGTTTTGCCTATACAGAATATATATATTTGTAAATGTTTGTATTTATGAGCAACTCTGACCTTCTGCTGTCTCTAAATAACCCTGCCATCCTGAACCCCAACATTAATATATTTTTTGGTCTTATAATCTCTGTGTCCCATCCACACATCATTGCAGCAGATGGGAATCACCAGATGTTCATGATTACCAAGAATGCAAAATGATTCCGGATAAAAAGAGAGCGGGCACTATAAAACAGACACGGATGCCCTTCATGTTCGGTTGTCATTTAATCACAGATGATTATATGGAAAAATCAAACTGCTTTTCAGCAGATGTTGCATAAAGCTGGGCTGAGGGACAGAGTGATGCGGTTTCCTGTGGCTAGACTACAAAAGTGGGCGATTTCATCCCCGATTGGTCAATACCTGGAAGAAACGGGTTGAAAGCCAAAAACAAGACAGGCAGAGAGAGTGGCAGATTGACAGACCATAAATTATGCATGTGTTTGTATGAATAATGCACCTTCAGACCGAGGTCAAAAATCTATAAAGATCTGTAAAAGAAATCTATTTGCTTGAGTCTAAAAACTTTTCCATAACTAACCTGAGGGCAGTAGATGAAAGCCTCCTTTGCAATCATATCTGACCACAGGAGCTCTCTGGGTAAAGTGACTAGTGCTTTGACTGTGTAAATCCCTTCAGATCTGAGTGGTTAGATTAAGACCTTCATTTTAAGAGCCTAAAACTGCTCTTGAGCCCTTAATGTCAAAGTTTTTTACACTGTGAAACATGTTTTGAATGTGATTTTTCTTTTGAAACATTTTTATTATAGGATAGGCCACCTTTTCAAATCAATGAAATGATAATTTACTTTTAAATATGATTTATGTTGATTTGGAAAGTCTAAATGACAGAGATTAGTCATGTAGCAGATGCTTTCATAAAGAAACGTGTCTTTTGCTGTTAAGAAATATGATGTCTTTTTTGCATCCAATTTATGCTACTTTCAAGTCCAATATATTATGAATATACAAGATTAAGGGCCCTTTTATTGTACATTTTATACATACACACACACACTACCATTCAAAATGGTCAGTAAGGGTCAAAAGTCAGGGTTTTTTAAAGAAATTAATACTTTTATTCACCAAGGAATCAAAAAATGTACCAAAACTGACAGTAAAGACATTTATAATGTTACAAAAGATTTCTAGTCTAATAATATTTTACATTTCACATTTTTTACATTTTCTATTAATCAAAGAATCCTAAAAGTATCACAGTTTCCACATAAATATTAAGCAGCACAACAACATTGATAATCATAGGAAATGTTTTTGAGAAGAAAATCAGCATATTAGAATGATTTCTGAAGGATCACGTGACCCTAAAGACTGGAGTAATGAAAATTCAGCTTTGCATCACAGAAATAAATTACATTTTAAAATATATTCAAATAGACACCAGTTATTTTGAATTGCAGTAATATTTGTAAATGTTACTGTTTTTACTGTATTTTTGGTCAAATAAATGCAGCCTCTGTGAGCATAAGAGACCCCAAAACTTTTGAACAGTAGTTATTATATAGTTTGTTTTAAATACTTTTTACTGACAGCTCATAGCTTTACTAACACCTTAGGACGTAGTTTTTGCATTATATGAATTGAGACTGAGATTCTGAGAGATTTCTATGACATTGTTTTGTGTGATAATAATACATAAACTCATGCCATGAAATAAATACAGAAATGAGACATTTGCTTAACCACTTATAAGAGATAGATAGATAGATAGATAGATAGATAGATAGATAGATAGATAGATAGATAGATAGATACTGAATGAAGGGCGTATAAACACACAAATACTCAGTCTCTGGTTCCCACACTTGCCCTTGTCGGTCAAAACTTCTTGACCTGGTCCGATTAAAGTCTAGAATGACTGTCTAACTGATTTGAGTAGAGATCAGGTGACCTGTCTCTCTCTCACACACACATTCTTGTAGCAGACACCTGTGAGACTATGTGAGTCTCGAACTGCAGGGGCCAATGAAAAATTCAGAATGGTGTGAGCAGTCACTTATTCCAGTGCAATGGGGCCTGTGAGAGGACACATCAGAGAAAATACAGCGAGGACATGCTATTCCGGCTTACGACACCAACACCTCTGACATTTTCCAAACGGTTGCATCCAAACAGTACTAAAAACACATGTGCATTGTGCTTGTCATTCAAAATTAATCAATTAACATATTTATTTATTTAACTTTTTACTTTAAATTTATTATTATTTTTTTATTATTACAAACCAAACATACAAATGATACAAGTACTCACCCAATTTATTTTCAATGCATTAACATTTGTAGAAAGAAAAAAAATTAACTTTAATACTTTTGATAACTGTTGATTTTTTGATGATGAAATTAATCTTAAGATTTTTTAATTTTAAAAGGCTAACCTTATTTCCCTCATTGCATTGAAAAACTTCAGTTAATTCATTAATTCACTTATTTATTTATTTATTTATTTATTTATAACTTTTTTACTTTAAATGTATTATTATTTTTTATTATTACAGACAAAGCATACAAATGATACAAGTACTCACAAAATTTATTCTCAATACATTTTTATTTATTTATTTTTTGAGGCTAATCTTATTCAGCATTGTATTGAAAAGCATGTTGTTCAAAATGTATTTATTTCTTTATTTATAACTTTATTGTTACTATTTGTTATTATTATAGACAAAGCACACAAATAATATATATTAAAATATATTAAACAAATTATATTATATTATTTATATACCAGATATGTCAATTATGTTTATCTGCAATATTTGTCATTTTATTAATGTGTTATTTTAGCATGTCCTACAGCAGCATTCTAACATATTTCTGTCTTGTGTTAGAGGATCAAGAATTGCATGTACTTCAGGGAACAAGAGGTTTTCACAGCACTGATGTCACCAGCTGAACATCTCTGAAGAGCAGTTTTGCATAAAGCTGATGGGGGAAAATGCATTGCTGCAATGACAGATGATTCTTTTCAGATTCTTTTCAGACAGCACGCAATATATGTTTCATAAAATGTCCACAACACATAGCCACACATCTTGCGAACATATGTCACGTTGAAGTGCTGCTAGTGTGTGGCTAATGTGGTGACCTCCAGGGCCGATCTGTGTGTGCAGAAATGCATGGCGAACTAAGAAGATCTCCAGGGGTTGGAAAGACTGAAACCTCAGGCCACTGATGCACAGAGTTCCTGCAGAAACAGTACAGCCTTGTCTGAAGGGGATTATGGGATACTTCAAGAGTATATGTCCTTTGTCTGTCAGGTGAGCTGTCATATGCCCATTCTTACAGCTAGCAGAAGCGTAGATGTCCTCAGGAAGCCTTTGTGCTGGGAACATGGTAGACATAGGCACAAAAGCTTCTGTTTTTCTGTCGCTATAGTCTGGTCAGGATGTGACTACAAGGTGTTTCATTTTCTCTCCAGGAGCTGTTAAATTTCCGGACGACAAAACACAGGAGATCCGGCTTTCAATTTTGTGTTGCATAAGGTAGAAATGTTCAGTCAGAGAGACAGACGGCTGTCACGGGGTAGCAGCAACACTTAACCCCTTTATGCAGGAGACAGAGTGTTGAACTATAATCCATAATTGTACTGCCAGGGTGCAAATTACCCGCTGATCCCACTGAAGGATGTCAAAACAGGATGTTGGAGGGGTTGTAGAAAGTAGCATACTTATAATATGAAGATAGGTCTGAATGATTTTGAATAGTAATTTTGAAATGCAATGGGTTTTACCATTGACAACCTGAGACGTTGAAGTAAATAAACCAGAAATCTCTGCTCTTTCATTGACACAGGTTTATTATGGAAGCTTGTTTCCACCGCGGGATAAAAAAAAAATTAATATATATAAGTTTACATCTCACATTTCAGATTCTAAATGCAGAATTCCTAAAAAAAAATGTCCCAATTGTGAGATTAAAAAAAAAAGTATGGTAACACTTTACAATAAGGGTACATGAATAATCATGTACTAATGCCTAAATTAATACTTAATTCATCACATACTAATGATTATTAAGGTGTTAACTAATTATGAACTAATGAAGAGCTATCCTTAACTATGACTGGAGTCATACGGATTCATGCATGAATAACAGCAGCCTTAACTACATGTTAGTACATGTTTGATATTTAATGCATTAATTAACATTTATGGGTAAACTAAATCAAACAGCTTCTTTAAGAAGGAATAAGAAATACTCTGACTTTGAAATTAATTTAAATCATTTAATACTATCATAATTTGAGAATTTGACATCTTCAGCTTTGTCATAAACATTATTGGGTGGCAAAGGATTAGTTGATCCTCCTCATCAAGTGTAGAAAATACTAAATACACTAATGACTGATCTTGTCGGTTTTATGTTCTTCTCTTTCCCTTTAAACTCACCCTATTGTGTATTATACACAGATAATAATAATAAAACCCCAAAACCCACAAAGAACATTTGTAGAGCAATTCCTAAAGAAATGCTCAAACTGAGTTCACTCTCCATCCAGACACAGCCGTGATGATCTGTTCCTCCGCTCTCTTACTTCTTGAAAATCCACACAGCATCTCTTAACTGGGCTGAATACTCACTGTGTTAGCACATGTGTGTTTGATAGAAAGTATAACATAAATCATGAGCTGAGTTTAGTAAGTACTTAACAGTGAATTCATTATGATTGGGACCCCTCAAGTAAAGTCATGTCAAAATCAACTTTAACAAGCCTTTAGTTGATGTTATGGGTAGTTAATAATGAGTTAGTTATGTTGGGCCCTCTCAAGTAAAGTCATGTCAAAATCAACACAGTTGATGTTGATTTTAGTTGACATCAACGTGACATTAGTTGATGTTAGTCTATGGGTAGTTAATAATGATGAAGTGACACAATGACACTGTTGACACATTAACAAATCATCAAATTACATACCATTAAACATGCTGTAAGAGTGTCCTCCTTATTCCTTTACACCACCAATACAACAAACAATTTTTAGTTCTTTTATTATTTATTTACATAATTTCACATATATGGACTCAAAAGAAAGTCCAAACATGTTACATGTTACCTCTAAAGACCCACGGAAGGTCAAATATTTCGTGTCCAGAAGCTCAAATCAATGCTGTTAATTGCCATACATAACTTTTAAAAAATAAAAAGCAGATGCAAACATGATTTTAATTCGGTTTACAAAAGCAGACGACATTTATTAGATTAAAAATATCGGTATTACCATAACAACAAACCTTACACGCCGAGCAAGCGCCTGGAGTGCGCCATTAATGAGTGTCCCACCAGAAACAAACCTTTCGTACTTTAGTCCCGTTTATTCAAAATGATTATTGTTCGTTGAAAGTATTAGTGCAATTAATTAGACAGATCTGTTAAATCAAACGTAGAAAATAGACCAATAACTAACACTAATATATTGTATGATTCGTTTATGTTTAGTCATAACGTCTTTTCTTCCCGTGACTACAGTATGGTGTGTAGGGTTTGTTTCTGGTGGGACAGAATTCTGAGAAAAAAAAAAAAGTCACAATCACAGGATTGTAATTGTAAGAAATATGAATTCAAAATTTTGAGATGTAAATGCAGAATTGCGAGGACAAACGTCCCAATTGTAATATAAAAAATGAACTTTTTTATTTTTTTTATTCTGTGGCGAAAAAACTGAATTGTGAGATGTAAACTCAGAATTCCTAGGTAAAAATAAATAAATAAATAAATAAATACAAAAAAATATCACAATAATGAGATGTAAACTCAGAATTGCAAGCTTTGAACTCAGAATTTTGAGATGTAGCCTAAACGCAGGATTGCAAGAAAAAAAAAAATGTCTGAATTGCAAGATGTTAACTCTTAATTGTAAGTTTATAATTGAGAGATATAAATTGTGAGATATAAACATGCGATTATAAAGAATTGTCAGAATTCTGAGATATGAACGTATAATTAAGAGAGAGAAAAAGTTGGTGTTACCTTTATCTTTTGTTCTGTGATGGAAACAAAACAAAAACAGAATTGCAAAATATATAAACTCATAGTTGCGAGAAAGTCAGAATTCAGAATTTACATTACAATTCTGATTTTTTTCCTCAGTATTGCGAGTTAATATCCCACAATTTTGACCTTTTTTTCTTAGAATTGAATTCCATGTCAGAAAGAGGCTTCCGTATTTTATCTGTCAATCAGATAAAATTATAAAACATTAAGTTGCGTGTTTTTTCAGAATCATTAATCAGAATCTTAATTATTATCAATATTAAGTTATGCAGCATCATTAAGAACTAACATGACCTAACAATTGGAAAAGTTATTTATAAATTAACCAAGAATCAACCAAAAACAATTAATTTATGATGCCTAATTTAATTTAATTTAATTAATGTTACATTTGCAAATGGTAATGTATACAACCCCGTTTTAGAGCTGGCAGAAAACTCATAAACTGCAAGTTTGAGCTATTACTCATTTTGCATGCAAAGCCAGCTTAATTCAACGCCTCAAAGCAAATATGGAAAATGCTTATGTGAAACTCAATTACGACCTTGAATATTGTTAATAAAATTATAAAAATCTATGGTATGACCACAGCCAAATAATGTGATGTACTGAAGCCACTGACATGAGCCGACAGCGTGGTGTTGCAGCTGTCCTGAAGGAATCAATCTCAGCTTGGTGTCACTGATTCATTAAGCTGCAGGCATTTAGTGTACACTGGCAGTCAATATACTCCAATATGTCTCCCTCAGTGCATGTACTCATCCCTGAGATGAAGATGTCAGCTTCAGGCTGAGAGAGTGGGCAGGACGTTTGCTCCAGGGCCAATTAGCGCCTCTGTTATTTTGAGATGTGACATTTAAGGAACTATAAAGGCAATGTGAGACAGAGAGAGAGAGACAGAGATATTTAATTGTATTAGGGAAAAACACATAAATTCAAATATGTTCATTAATTTTTGAAAGTCAAATGATATGCAAATATACATTTTCTTTAAATTGCAGAGAGCAATCCATTTAAAGGCATGGTCCACCCAAAAGTGAAAATTCTGTCATTAATTTCTCACTCTTATGTTGGTCCAAACCATTAAGACTGTCGTCCATCTTCAGAACACAAATGAAGATATTAATAATGAAATCTGAGAGGTTTCTGCCTCTCCATTGACAGCCTACACAACTACAACTGTCAAGGCCCAGAAAAGTAGCAAAGACATTATTAAAGCAGTCCATGTGACCTTAACCTTAATTTTATGAGGCGACAGTAATGATTTTTATGCACAAATATAATAAATAAAATTCCTTCAACAATTTCTTCACTTCTGCATCAGTCTCCGAAATGCATTTACAAGAGTATCTAATCTGAGATTGAAGCATTCATTCAAGCAGAGAATACTGCACTGGCATACTGACATACAGAATATTTCATATACAAGCATTATATAATCATAGAATTTTAAATTTCTTCTTGTTTTGCCATTGAGGGAGAAAGGCCACGGAATGGATCCGATTTGCTAAAAATGGTTAAAAGCCATTTTGGTGTAATTATAAAAGAAGAGACTTACAGATATGCAGTAAGGCATATTGATTGGGGTCAGATAGAAAGGTCACCGCTGTCTATTATAATGCAGATTAGTTATTCAGATGTATTCAGCGGCTCTATATGGATATTTAATGATCTCTAATGCTGATTGAATCAATTGGATTTACATTTGTTGAATGTCAGTGGTTGTTCTGAACAGTTTTAACCTGCTAACACTCTTCACATGGCTTCAAGGCTTCACAGAAGGATTGTGATTTTTAAGCTTTTTGTCACCCTCAATAACTCTTTGGTTAAAATTCAAGTGGATGTAAATGAAGTAATTGATTATTATTGATATTTGGAAACTTAAGTCACTCCTACACATAATACACATGAGTTGTTACCCTATGGTAAATAGTACAGTAAGTTGCCCCTTTTATAAATCTTTTATATTTAATTATTCTATTCTTCACTTAAAATACTCAACTTGCAGATGTAAAATGGATATATTTTGGGGAAATAATTTGCATTTAAAATTTTGATTGGACTTTATATTGCTTTTTTTATTTTTTATGATGTTTTACGATGATGTTTCACTATATATTTTTTTAGATTTATGTATTTTTTTATTGTGAAATGTTTTGTATGGTATTATTTACTGATCTCATTTACTTATATAATGGTTTGAAAGAGAAAAATAATACTTTGTTTAAATATATATTAGCGATGTCAAATGATTAATCGTGATTAATAGTATCCAAAATAAAAGTTTTAGTTTACATAATATAAGTGTGTACTGTATATTTATTATGTATATATAAATACACATGTATATTTTTATATTCATATAATTTCTATTATATATATATATATATATATATATATATTTAATATATATAAACATAACACGTTTTTCTTAAATATATACACACGTGTATTTATATATACAGTACACACACATATTATGTAAACAAAAACTAAAAAAACTATTTTGAATGCAATTAATCACGATTAATCATTTGACAGCACTAAAGTGTGTATATATATATATATATATATATATATATATATATATATATATATATATATATATTCCCTTTGGGAACAATAAAGTTTTTCCTTTTATAAATTGCACAAATTACCAATAAAAGTGTTAGTTCTAAGAAAAGGATTGTTTGTTTGCAGACGCCACTTGGTTGAATATTTTATTTAATGCAGTGAAATTAATTTGACACCTTTTCTACACCTTCATATCTTTAAATAGCTCATATTACAATTTACATAACCATTTGTCTTATCAGGACTGTCGGCTAGACAGTGACAGCAGCTCCCTGTGGACTGCAGCCAGAGGACAGCAGGTCTGATGCCGTCCGGTGTGCTCAGGTGGAGACACTGTGTCTGGAGTTACACAAGAACTGTACAAGCGGTGTCATCTTACCTGCAGACTCTCATCGCTCACTCATGCTTTTTTACCTGCATAATGCTGCAGTTATGGCATTTCTAGCACGAATTAACTGAAACTAACCAGCCAGATCATGACCACCACAGAGAGACCTATAGGTAAGGATCTAATTAATTAACACACACACACACACACACACACACACACACACACATACATATACATACATAAATATATATATATATATATATATATATATATGGCATCGTGGTAATTTGCATGGGCAAATATCACTATATGCATAATAATACAAAATAATAAAATACACACTTCAAAAAATGGTAATATCAATTTTTTGGCTCTATAGTTGTGAATAAACATCGAAGTGCATCATGATGATATTTACATGTATGTTAAATGAAATACCATAACAATAAAGCACAAGTACCATGCACCGCCTCTCTTCAGGTGGTCAGGCAGACTGCTGGTTTATGTGTGCGTGGGTTTGTGGTGCCCTGGGGACTGGGTGTTTGTCAAGCTCTGGCACTGTGGGATATTCCTGTATTCTAGCTGACAGGTGCCTATCTGACAGTGATGGATGCTGATGTTATGACAGCCTCCATTTGCTATGACTGCACTGTGTAGTGCTATAGCTTAGAGTACGAACTGTGAGAGAGGAGAAGAGAAGCTGGCATCTGTACAGACAGACGCCGTAAACAGATTATGATGGCTGCACTGCAGCTCTCACTCTCTGCTTATCCCACAATTCCTTGCAATGTCCTCTTTCAGCTGCAATGCTTTCCAAGGCTGTATCTGAAACTGAAGGCTGCCTTTAGTTCTTTTATTTATTTACATAAATCAAGGAGCAGAAAAATGGAACAGAAGGATGAATTGAGAAAGAGACATTAGTTTGGTCAAGTGTGTGTCCAGAAGTCAGCATGGTGCTCCTCTGTGGTTGATGTGCCAGGCGTTGTGTAATCACCTTATGCCCGCCACAGAGAATCTTCCCTGCCTGTGGGCCCAATGCACAGGCAAGGTAATATGTGACCGAAAATGTCTTTGTCCCTCAAAATGGAGAGAGAAAAAGAAGAAAATATAAAGGGGGACAACAAAAGTGGTGCACAGGATCCTCTAATGGGATATATGCTGTCACATCTGCAGGCCTGACCCAAGGATACACATGCAAACTGCAGATACGGTCAAACAATACCCCTGGTTTTGGATTACAAGATTTATACCACTAAATGAAAATACTTATTAGCTCGTTAGAATATTGCTTGTATTTTTTTGGAGCTGTGGCCTAATAGTTAGTGCACATGCTCTGACGCATTGAGCAGTGTGCTCATTAAGGCATTCTGAATCTGAATCCAGCTTGTGGCATTTCCAGATCTCATTCTCCCCTCTCACTCTCCATCTTTTCCAGTCTTTTCTCCGCTTAACCGAAATCCATATTGGCACAAGTTTGTTCACTTGGCAGCCATCTTGGCGAAACCCCCTGGCAGCTATTTTCTAGTCATGCAAGCACAGCTTCTGCTTGAATGGGGAAGGACCACAATCTCCAAAACGGTTTGTCATGCTATCCAGTATAGACTGCATATTTTGATGTTATATTAGTGTATAACATTAATATATTAATGTTACTGTATACACATTTTAAAAATGTTACGTTTTCTTAATCTTTATGTTCATTTCAAGGTTTAAATGGGCTTTTAAGTCCATGAAAGCCTGTTTCCGCCATGGAATAAAATAATAAAAATATTAATTGACTTTTTATCTCTCAATTTAGACTTTTTCTCAAATTAAGATTTGTTTTTCGCAATTCTGAGTTTGTATCTCACAATTCGGACTTTGTTTTTCACAATTCTAAGAAAACAATTGCGCAATATAAACAATTCTGAGGGAAAACAGTCAGAATTGCGAGGTGTAAACCAATCTGACTTTCTTTTTCGCAATTCTGAGTTTAAATTCCGATATTCTGACTTTTTTCTTCGGAATTCTGAGTTTACATCTCGCAGTTCAGTTCAGGGTTTTTTTTTCTCTATTTTTTTCTCAGAATTCAGACTTTTCTTCTCAGCACTGTGAGTTCATATTTCACAATTGACTTTATCTCACAACTGAGAAGGTTTTCTTGCAATATCTCAAGATATCAACTCGCAATTTTGAGAACATTTTCAGAATTGCACGATAAACTCGCAATTGCAAGTTTTAAACTTTTGTGAGTTGTGAGATATAAATTCAGAATTGCAAGAAAAAAGTCAGAGTATTGAGATAAAAAGTCGCAATTACTTTTGTATTTTTATTCTCTAGCAGAAATACCCTGCTGAACAAAAACAGCTAAAACCAGCCTACGCTGGTTGGCTGGTTTTAGCTGGTCATCCAGCCTGGTCGTATCTGGTCAACAGACTGGTTTTAGAGGAGTTTTGGACACTTCTTTAGCTGGTCAGAATGGGAGACCAGCTAAAACCAGCCTGGTTTTAGCTGTTTTTTTTTTGTTTTTTTTTTTGTTGTTGTTGTTGTTTTTTGTTTTGTTTTGTTTTGTTTTTGTTTTTTTTGTTTTTGTTTTTTTTTCAGCAGGGCTGGCTTCCATAGATCTCATTTTTTAAAAGTCAAATAAATAAAATCTGACAGCAATAAATCACAAATTTCTTTATTTGTGTAAAATAAAGTCTCATTCAAGTTGGCCAAGCTAATGTGCTCTTTGAATTAAACTACTGCACCAAAGTGGCATAATTTAAAAACAGGCCTACTGCATGTAAATCGTAACAACAGAACCCCCAAGCGTGAGACACTGCAGTTGCACAACTTATTTAAAGTTATTCACATTCACACACACATTGTACAACAAGAAATGACTTGTGTGAAACATTTTACTCCTAACTTACCCCAGGAAAATGCTTCTCTTCTTTAAGACCGGCTGTGTGAGGGATGTTTGCACCTGGAGACATAATGACCCTGCTCTCTCTACCTATTTATCTATCATCACTTTTCCTCCTCTCTGCTGAGCCATCAAAACTGCAGAAACTTAAATGGCACAGCATGCACCCTCCCTAGTCCTGACGCACCCCGGTATTTATAAGAATTTTGTTTAAGATGACTGAGGTGTGCAGCGCCACGCTGGAGTTGAAGAGTCATCTAGCGGTCAACAGCGGTACTACAACTGCAGTTTCTGTCGTGTTCTTGTGGATCAGAGCTTTTTCAGAGATGCCTTCTGCCCTTATACGAGCATTATCAACAATAAGAGGTAATAATAAAACTGATCTCACATGATAAAGTGCACATGTATGACAGAATGAGCATTTCAATCCAAAATGACTTGCTGTAGCAACACAGTGAGAGTTAATCTTGGTTCACAGATTTAGTGTCCAGGGAGGTCATGTGAGGTTGAAAATCCGACAGACTGCAAATCTCAAGATTTTCCTCTGTTTGTGTGTGTCCAGCACATAATGTGCTAAATATAAATCGTAGGTTTCGTCCTGGCTGCAGATTGTGTTGTTGATGTAGAGCGGTAGGAAATCCCACAACTTCATTTCTGTTCTCAGACATTTTCACAATGATTCAAAATCCAGAGCTGGATTCTTCATGTGTCAACTATCAGCTGAAGAGAGAAAGGGAAGGAGAAAAAATAACAGCAGTGCCCCAGATGACCTTGATTATGGACCATTGATTTGGGTGACCCAGGGGTCAGCATGGTAAATTCTTCCTGTTCTCACGCACCAAATACACACATGTAAATGTCATTATCACAAAGAGCTGTACCATCATGTCAAAACACAGATGATTCTCACTTTGTGTAAAGAAAAATGTCTTAAACCCAATCATTCATATAAACAGGTTTAGGAAAAAATGAACATTTTAGATTCATAAATATTTGGATATTTATACTACACTTCATATCTCAATTCAGTACATTAGGTACAAAATATCAAAACTAATATTGAATATATTAGTGTGGTTGTATTGTGTTCAGTTGTTTACACAACAGCTGTAGCAAAAATGTATTTGGAGATTTTTGAATGAGATGTTTGAAAAAAGTCTTTACGGTCACTTTGTCTCAATTTAATGCGTTCTTGCTGAATAAAAATATGATTTTCTTAAAAAAAAGAATGTAAGTGTACAAAACCACTGCTTGAGAAAACACATTTGAGTAATTGACTTTTGGCTGTACAGAAACTTTAAACCCATTACACAACAAAATACAGACCTGTTTCGCCTCAGCTGCAAATATTTGCTTGTACCATTGACATTAAAATATTTGTAAGGCTTTTAAAGGCTGTGCACATTTTCCAGCTTTTACACTGCTCAAGTTGACCTATTTCTTATGCCTTAATTAAAAACAAAACTTGCAAGCATGCTCGTTCTCATTATCACATATTTGTATCATTTTGAATTCGGCTGACTCATAACACTGTCAAAACAGTTCTTCATTTTTATGTAAATGAGACCTTACGAAGCACAGGAATTGGTAAATTGTTATCTTATCACTAATGCAGTCCTGTTACACTGGATAAAATGCTTAGTTAAACACTAAAAACAACAAATAGCTCATATCTGTTTGATTTGGAGTAATATTCTTAAAAGAGCAGGTGTTCTCTGTCTGAAAACAATTCATTTGTTCTGTTTACTTCTTCTGTTTGGTTTTTGAGTGTTTTGAATAGCACAGCATGAATAATGCAACCACCTGAGATAAAAATATCATAAAAACAGCTGGACAGAATTTGAAAACAAATGTCGGGTCAGTGAAATTTAAAATGTAATATCCGCAATCATGCTGTGATAAGAAATCATGGTTAAGGACAGTTTTTTGCAACTAATAGGTATAATTTTGACCTAAAAAGGATTAGAATAATTTATTCACATTCAGACAGTTCCTTTTTGTTTGTTTTTTTAAGAGGAAAAAGCAATGAGTGAACTTTTAATACTTTGCTTAAAGTCTCCATAAAGTCTAGACATTGGCTCTGATGACATCAACCTTGTGTCTTAAATCTGTTGCTTGGATTGCAATAAAAGTGTTGAAAAAAAAAGACAAGCAGGGTTTATCGCAACAAAAAAAAACAAGGCACGAAAACTAATCTCAGCCAAGATTCATCAGCAGCATCATGCAAACAGCTCCATGGAAACATGTTCTTTTGGAGGCAGGTCATTTATCTGGGCTTCCAAACACTTGAGATCGACACTGTCTGATATGTTTAGAGTTGCTTACTCATGAGATATGATTCTCAAACTCATGAGATGTGAGATTAGTCATCAGGAAGGTTTGCTGGCGAGAGCGTCTTCATTTATTGCTCATCAGATGGTTGGGGATGGAGACTATGAACAAGAAACAGCTGCTGTTTTGTCAACCACTAGGGGGCAAAACTTTCAATAAGTCTCCTCGGTTCATCAGTGGCCACAACTAAAATAGTTCTATCAATCACAAGGGTATCAATGGCACTAACATAGAAATAACTATAAAATTCAATACATGTACCATTAGCCTAATTGTTTTTGTGACAACAGCCCCCTGGCCTTGTGGGACATTTGGGTCCCTAAACAGCTTAAATAGCAGTCAGAGGTCAAGGATGAAGAATTGGTGCAAACAATCCCTGTTGTGAGGGAATCAGTTTGCCAACACAACACTCTTATTTGCCTAGTTTAACCTTAGAGGGCAATCGGTATGAGAGCTTTAAATTATGTTATTGTCATGGCAGGGCATATATTTTATATGATAATATCATATTTTCAAATTTTTCTATATTCATTATTTCACAGTTAATAAAGTATTTTAATAACATTACATTTGCGCTGCCAATGTACAGATTTTATTTTATTTTTTAAGAATTAAACATGGGGAAGTTAAATGTCAACTACTTTGTCAACTATCTTTTACATGGCCTATCTGTTTCTTCTATAATTATTACATACAGTCTAGTTGATTGAGAGAAATATGTTCGTTTAACATATTAGCACACATTTTTGACTCCAGTTGTGTCCTTAAGTAGTTAAAATAAAATTAGTTAAATTACTCCGTAAATAAATAAATAAATAAATAAATAAATAAATGTACAATGTTTAAAAAATCAAAGTTGTAAATAAAAGACTATTGGAGTACGTTTAAAAGAAAATATTATTTCAGTTTTTCTACATCAGAATTTAATTCAATGTGTTACTTGCTGTTTCTTTGTACATTTTTGTGCAATTTCTTATTGAAGAATTATTTCTACACCATTTTCAGCACATATTAGCATACATTTATATAGCTGGGTCCTTAAATAGTTCAATATAATAATAATAATAATAATAATAATAATAATAATAATAATAATAAATATATTAGTAAATAAATAAATAACATTTTAATATATTAAAAATCGTTTTAAAAAATCTGTATGGTTATATATATATATATATATATATATATATATATATATATATATATATATATATATATATATATATAATTATTATTATTATTATTTTTTATTTTTTATTATTTTTTTTTTTTATGTAGCCTATTATGAAATTATATTTAACTCAAACTTCAAACCATAAGGATATCGCCACAGGAATATCTTTAATATTACCTGTATCTGGCAGTTATTGAATATTAAATTCATAGCTTGCTTCCCTGAACCTATGGAAGTTGATCAAGTACAGGAGTAGGAGGGGCCGATGGGAATCTGCGCGTGGGGCTTCGCAGGAGGTAACCAATCAATACTCTCTCAATTCCTCAAAGAAACGCTGAACTTCAAGACGTTGGCTTTAAACTGGCAAATATCTTTTTTTAGCAGTGTCTGAAATGAGCTACACGGGCAGAGGAACTCCTCTCAGACTTGCTGTGGTGGTAATGCTGTTCTCATCGGGAACGCCGTGGACTTTCCGAGAGGAGATGGAGGATGTGGACAGGTAAAGTGCCCGTGCAGTGCGCGCCCTGTCAGCTCGCTGTTTACGCGAACTCAGAGGATTGAAAGTTTGTTTCTTGTGCGTGAGGCAGATTTGTTTACGTAAAAAGAAACAGCTGACGGCTCCTTTGTCTTACAGAGAAGTGTGTTCAGAGAACAAAATCGCAACGACGAAATACCCGTGCGTAAAATCCACAGGAGAGGTGACCACATGCTACAGGTAAGGGACTGTTTACTTCTTCATCTTAACATTATGTGCTGTAGGTTCTTGTGTGTTATTATGTTTATATGTTGACTTTTGTAATGTATCTAAACTCTTCGTATTTATTGAAGCGGACTGAATTGGACGTCACAACTTCCCATATGGGATAAATAAAGTGTCTTGTTTGTCTGTCTATCGAACTGTCTATCATGATTGTTTATTTTACATTTTTATGCGATGAAATCTGTTTTGCCCACAGTTTTTCTGAAAATCTTGTTTGCTGTTAGGCTGCCAAGAAATTATGTTTAGTTGTTTTATGATTAAGTTTGAAATGATACCACTGGCTCCATTTCTGAAAGCAGCCAGTTTTTAATGTACCATGGTATTCTACATCACTAACAATACACAGACTCCAACTGTGCTTTATGCATTTCTTATGTGGCGATGGAGAAAACGTATTAAGTTTATATTTAGAAAATGAGACCCACATTTTGTCCTTTTAAACTGAAAATGACTCAAATTTGTTCACCCAGTTACTGTTCATATGTATGTGTGTGTGTGTGTGTGTGTGTGTATATTAAAATAGACTCTTTGTTATGCCCGATTATCACGAGAGTGACTTGAAAGTGACTATTTCTGTTCTCATAAAGTGGCCAGGGTTTCCCTTCATTGGGATAGATGTGTTGGTGTCTTGTGTGGGGCATGTAAATTAATCCTGTTTTCATTCCTGTGACCGTTTAGAATTAGTGAAAGAAAGCAAGGAGATATTATTCTTTGAAGGTTAGGGATTATGATGCTGGAACTTTAAGCCGGCTCCAGATGCAAAGCAGACCCAGACTCCTCAGCTTTACCGTGGTAACTTGACTTACCCTCAAAACCAATTGACTTTCCTATGTTCAACACAATAGTTTTTATGAATGTTCTTGCCATCCAAGTTAACAAGGTTACGGGTTGCTGAGCTCCAAAAGACAGAAAGCACCATAAACTTGATCCATATAATTTCTCCTCCAAACAAGTCAAGTGAATGGACTATTTTTATTCTTCAACATTTCTCCATTGTGGTCCATGGAAAACAATTTTCATTTTAGGAATGATTGTTTTTTTTTTTAATTATTATGAATTGTTACTTTAAATATTTATCTAGAATAGAAATCAAGCAATAGAAATTGTATATGAAAAGATTTTATTCTCTGTCTTGCATCACTTTTCAGTTGTCACCCTTTCTCTTCTATGGTGGTGCATTTCATTCCACCTGCATGCTGGAAGTAGCAAGTTAAAGCACAAACTACTACAGGCTTTTTATTTCAGCAGGCGTTGATGTGCATTGCTTTGAAAGGCTTGCCAAAATTGCCGTTAAGCTTGTCCTTGTAAATTCTTGGCGTGTGTGGTGCACCAACACTGGTGACCTGTGGAGTCCCTGAATCTCTCAAGCGTGCATGGAGGGTATTTGCACACTGGGTCTCATGTGAGCAGGCTTGCTATTACCATTTGCTCATATGCAGATGACTAAAATGACTCAATTGCAGTTTTGATATGAGCTCATTGTAAATTAACAGGTGCAGTTAAGCCACCACACCTCTTTTCGTTTGTGGCTTGGCGGCTCTCAAACTCATGATGTGAGGAAATATTTCTTCAATTGATGCTTCTGATCTAATCTGATCTTCTGCGCATCTGTTCTTGTGTTAGAAACATGCCTTCAAGCCAGGGTTTGTCTCTTGAATAGGTCATAACGTCAAACAGAGGAGAACGTTCATGCATCGCAGTGTGACATTTTCTTTGGTTGTGATCCATCCTGGAGTTGGATAGTTGTAAAAACTGGCCAAGGATGTAGCACTGAATCGTTTTGTCCATCGAGTGTTCATTTTTTGAGCTCTTATTGGCTTTTTCTCTGAAAATATCTATGCATATGTGTAAAAGTATTTTGGTGCTATGTTGTACCAATATGCATGTGGCTAATGAATAACATTTGCATCAGTTGATTACATTTTTAATTAAACTACTTTTTTCTCATCAAATTAAGTGCATGTTTTATGAAAATATCCAATATTTTTATATTTTATTTTATATATATTTTTTTATATATAATTTGATCTTAACTTTTTTTTAATTAATCACGCAAAATTCTTTTAAACACCATTTATATAAGTAATCACACAAAAGGAATAAATTGACAGCTTTGATATTGCTAAAATGTGGGCCAAAGATTAATTAATGTTAAATTTTACTGGGAGGAAACCGTTTTACAAAGGAAAGCAGTGTATTCTGAAAGTCTGGTGTGCAGTTGTTGATATTGTGCCATAGAATTTATAGGTCTTAGTTTAAATGAACTGCAGCATACAAAGTGAGTTAGTACTGTAGTCTTGGATTAATAGACGTATTTTTTCTCAGAACTGGCATCAGGGACAACATTGTGAAGACAGATCAAAATGAATCAGAATGGGCCTTTCCAGAACATACTGAAGGTGTTTCTGGAGAACTTGGTTCTTGGTTGTTCTTCCAAATATTTCTGGTGGTTTCAGGCCTGTTTCTACACTCTTGAAGCATTCCAGGCCAAAAGACAAAGGGAACCAAACAGACAAAGGCCATATCATATAAACCTCTTTTTTTTTTTTCTTTCACTAACTCCTCTAGGGCTGAAAACCAGCCATGAACTTAAACATAAAGTTCATCTGACCACAAGCACTTGTTCGTCGCCAGAAGAAAGCTTTTTAATTATCGGCTGAACCTTTATACAAACTGGAAGCCTCTAGAGTCCAGTCTTTCTCGACCCTCTAGTTCATCTTTAATGTCCACTGGTGTTGAGGGAGTTTATTTCCAGAAGTGTCCATTAAAAGAAACAAGATCATATTGGGTTTTTCAACCCAGACATGTCTAAAAGCTCTCTTGAGCAAATGCAGATGTGTCTGGCGTAAGCACGGTAAACTAAAACCTGTAGCATGGCTTCACAAGGGTACTGGTTACCTACCACTGAACAGCTCCAGGTTTGATTGTTGAAGTACTATGAGATTTGGGACTTAAAGCTGAAGGACAAAGGTTTTCCATAATACTTCTACCCCAAAATTCCATTGTTTGGACAAACAGATATAGTAGCACCACCTCATACTCTTTCGTTGAACTTCAGGAATCCATAATTACACTACAACATTGTCCTTCACAAAACTTGATGTCTAGTACTTTTTTTTGTTTCAAGTGTTTATGACCGTGAGACAAGGAAATGTGGGGTGGGGGGGAGGACTTTTTTGTCAGAGGACTGTATTGAGGAGAGGACAATTGAAGTTGAAGAATCTGTCAGTGTCCTGTTTCTTTTGTATTTGTAACAGACTTATTGTTTGTTCTCTCGAATGCACATGGGAATATTTGAGTTATTTTTATTGTGTTCATCAGCTTTGTAAGTCCACAGACATGTAGACAAGCAGCTATCTATGGAAACTTGTTTCTACCACTGAAAAAAAAGGCAATTTCCAGTTCTTGTTCTGACTCCATATCTCGCAATTCAGAGTTCTCAGAATTGGGAGATAGAATCTCAGAATTGTGAAATGAACTCGCAATTCAGAGAAGAAAACTCTGAATTTCCAAGATGTTAATTCATATTTGCGAGGAAAAATGTAAAAATTATGAGATTAAAAAGTCGTGATTACCATTTTTTTTTAGTATATGGTGGGGAAAAACAGAATTGTGAGATGTAAACTCAGAATTATGAGGAAAAAAGTTGGAATTGCAATATATATAGCTTATAGCTTGCAATTGCGTGATATAAACTCATAATTCTGAGAAAGTCAGAACTGTGAAATTTAAAATTACATTTCTTTTATTCATGGGAACAAGTTTCTAGTGATCAGAGCACGGTGGTGAAGAGAAAAGTGTAGTACAGGTTTAAAAAAAAAATTGGTTGACATGTTTCTCGCTAATTTTCTTAATTTAACTTACATCATTTGTTAGAAAAAATGATGTGTTCTTCTACAATGTTGTTTGCAATTGTTTTTGTGTTTGGATTTTTTTTAAATCCATCACTTTTAATTGATTTAGACTTTGCCAGTGTTCACATTTCATCAGGAACAGTTTATCTAAACTATTTTTTTATGAGCATGAACTCTGTCTTCTAGATTAACACTTATGAAATATGGAACAAATCTCATTTAACGGCAACACATGTGCAGCCTCAAGAGGTAAGAGACCTCTGCTACTTAATTGCAAAAATATTTAAGCGTGATTTATTTCCAACAAACATTTTATGAAGGGTTTGTACTTCCCTTTAATATTCAGTAGACACAAGCTGGAAGTAATTGATGTGAATCACTCTCAGAGCATCTGCTCTTTGGGATTCCAGTACATTTAATTCTATGATTTAGGCAGAAATATTACACAATTTTATAGTGATTAATGCCCTTCTTGGTTAAGTTAACCAGATGGTTCATATCAGTGAAAGTCTTCATCAATCAGCTCAAAGTGCTCATCCGGCCGAACACGCTGTCAAACAAACCGTTTTGACCACCAGCTTGTGAAATTCCGGGGAATCGGATATTGGCGTTGTTGACACATGAAACGAAAAGGGTGATTTAACAGGAAATCCTTTGCATTGTTCTCTGTTGTGTCTTTACGATGACTCTGGGAATTAATGGCAGCAGATCAAACAGTGGCCAATGTGCCAATCTTTTGTTTGTGGTATTGTTTTTTTTGAATATCATATGAATTCCTTCTTGTTTGCTCATACAGAGCTCTGGTTATAGTCTCTGTTATGGAGTGTTTTTATAGCCACAATGATTTCAAGCAGGGGTTATGATTTTCATCTGAATGTGTATCTTTTTAAAGCACAAGTGAGTCATGAGTTCTGTAGATGCTTAAAGGGGTGGTTGATCTCGATTTCACTTTTTTTAACGTTAGTTAGTGTGTAATGTTGCTGTTTGAGCATAAACAATATCTGCAAAGTCAATGCAAACGGAGATATCGTCTTTTAAAATTCTGGCAGTTCAATGCCTACAAAAACAGCTGATAAGGGACTACAACGAGTTACTTCCTGGGTCCGATACGTCACAAACCCAGATAAACCCCGCCCTCAATAACATGTAACGAAGGGGGCGAGGACATGTTGTGTTGCTTTAAAGAAGAGGAAGAGAAAACTAGGGGTGCACGTAAAAATCTATTCATATATGAATCGCGATTCTGTCTTCTAACGATTCTAATGGATTCACAAGTTTCAAAATCAATTTTCTAAAACAGCGGTTCTTAATACTGTTGCTCACGTCGCCCTGCTCTGCACACGCTCTGCATCTCTCTCTCTCTCTCTCTCTCTCTCTCTCTCTCTCTCTCTCTCTCTCTCTCTCTCTCTCTCTCTCTCTCTCTCATTCAGATCATCAGATCAGCTCCAACAAACTGTTCCAATTATACACTTATTTTCACACAGTAATAAAAAGCGTTATACATGGACGCGCGTGCAGTTGCTGTGCTGTAGTAAAGCTTTAATCAGAATAAAACCGTATATTAAAAGCTAACAGAAGCAGTAGCATTTACAAACAACAGCGTATCTAAAAGTATGGGACAACAACAAACATACCATTAAGAGCCGTGCTTGCACAGGTTCTGCGCGATCCTCTTCACTAATATTCTCTGTGTCTCAATCGGGCTCAAATTGATCAGCAATATAGACGACGCCACTGTTTACAATGCAACTGGAGCACATTCTGCTGAGGTGAGGGGCGGGACGTTTAGACGCACACTCGGCGGTTTAGCGAATCACAACACACTGAGCCAGCTGACCAATCTCAGCCCATCGCGTATTTCTGAGGGAGGGGCTTCATAAAAACAGGAAATAATTGAGGCGTTTGTCAGAGAAGGGACAGAGCAGTGTGGAATGAAGGTAAATTATGTGAAAAATAATGCGTTTTTTTTTTTTTTAAAAAACGAAGCATGAACACATGTTAGACTGCACCCCATAAACACAATGAAGCCTAGGAAAAAAAAACAGTCAACCACCCCTTTAAATCAAATGGCCCACTGACCACCGAGTCAACACCACTCAAGCTGATTTATAAGCTTTTCAACTGGCCGGTATTTATGACAGGGATGACCCTCATTGTCCTCTCCAAAAACCAAAAAGTTAATGAATGTCCACTGTGACTGATTCTAGTTGGGACGCAAGCCAGAGTTTATTTGGGATCAGTTGAGCCAAGCTAGTCAAAGCATGGAGAAAACTGAATGCATTACCCAACAACCTCTGGAATTTACACAAGTCCCTGATGGATTCTGTGATAATTCTGATGAAAATGGTGGCGGTGGAAAAAGGCGTTTATTTTCTAGCACTCTCCTTTAATAATTTTCTCTCTTTGCTTTCCCCATCTTGTCATGACGCTGTTTCTTTCAACACAGGTCTGGTTGGTGATGTCGTGTTGCTGTGTGTACACAGCTGTAAGCTATGAATTCAGATGTGTTTGTGAACTTTCTTCGAAATATCAGTCTTGAAGAAATTATCCAAGGTGAAAATTGTAACGCCCCATTGACATCTAAACAAATTACGTCAACTTCAGACAGATTTGCTCATGCGATTTTATGACTATAATGAGAACATTGATATTGATCTTTAAAGTAGATCATTAGTGTTTTTTTTTAATTATTTTTTTAAATCTCCATTGAATCTCTCATATAAAACGTTATGAATGGCTCTGAAAGTAGCTAGGAGGGAAACTTAATGGCTAAAGAAACAACTAGTCAAGTATATAAATTATGCAACCATATTTTTACTACTTCTATAAGATTGCAAAACTGTTTTGAAATCATATTTCAGACATATACAGTACCTCAAAAATGATCAAAGCAATACCGTGTTATTGTGAAGTGACATTATGGTGTCACATACAAATGATGGCCATCCCTCTCTGTCTTGTGTTCACAGAGGTTAATTTTCTGACCATAGTTTTACATAGTTTTGCTATTAATCGCCAATTTTCTTGGAGTAATTAGAAGCAATGTTGGTCTGTTTTGTCTCACTAGTCAAAACGATACAGACTTATGGTTAGGCCGGTAATGGTTTGCTCATGCAATTAGAAGGTCAAAGGGCAACAACCTCAATAACTGGGGCCTGATGTGGTAAATCCAGTAAACCATGTTGCTGTTTAACCAGTTCCCATTACCTCATTTCTTCGTTTGTAAAATCCTAGTGTTTAAGTTTTATATAAGAAGTATATAAACTAAGTATATTTAAGAAGTGCAAATTTAATAAATCAAGAATTTTTTGCGTAAAGTTTTACACTTGCACTACTATACACAAAATGTTGGGATCAGTAATATTTTAAAATGTTTTATTTATTTATTTTATTTTTTTGTTCACCAGGGCTTTATTAATTTGATCAAAAATACAGTAAAAACTGTTATTATTATTATTATTATTATTATTATTATTATTATTATTATTATTATTATTATTATTATTATTATTACAACAATCTAAAATAACGGTTTTCTATTTTAATATATTTTTAAAAAGTAATTTATTCCTGTGTTGGCAAATCTGAATTTTCAGTAGCCATTAGTCTGCTTAATTTTTGTGGTAACGATGATACATTTTATTTTTTGATAAGACATTTTTGATGTATCCCAAATAAATTTCAATCTCATATGTCTTCCAGCACATACAGTCACACATACAGTACATTGTCAGTTCATTTCAGTGCTTTGTGAATGGAAAGCATATAGACTAAGCACATCTGAAGTCATGTGATCAGAACTAATTGTCTGATACCTTTGGCTCTGTTTCCTAGGTCAAATTCACTTGAAATGCTCTTGTTGTAGGATGAGTTTGCATGTATAACTGGTGAATCTCAACCCTCGGATACATTGCCAGTTGGCAGAACCTTCCCTGCTTGAGTTCTGCCAGTCGTTGAGGATAAATAACTCAATGCCTCAGCTCACTGAGAAATCTCTCTGCTAAAGCGAATATAAAATGAGTCTCTCTCCATCCTGGCATCAGAGAGACTTGGGAAACTTGATGTTTAAGGCCCATTTTCTCCAGTAGTTGACTGAAAAAAGAAGACCTCTTTTCAGCACAATCTGAGAGCGCAGTTGAGCAACAGGGAGTCTGCAGCGCTGTTTGGGATATCTTGGCAGGCGTGCGGGGGAGAGGACGTGTTGTTTTTGTTGTGTTGCATTCCTCAGTGATGTATGAATTGCCTTGGATCTCTGGTCTTGCTTTCGTTCACGTTTGCTGATTGCACATCATTATATCCTGTTATCCATCCCAAAGTTATCACATCTCTGTTTCTCATCGTCATTTAAAATAGGGACGGTGGTGTCATCTCCCTAGCACTTTAACATCTCTGGTACTTAGGCCAAAGTTTGTATGTGTTATAATGTGTGGCGATCTGCTGGAATTCTCTAACTTGTTTGCTGAGTTATTGTTGCATTTGTCACCAGTCGCGTACAGTGGCCGTGTTTTCTACCACACACAGCTATGAGCTCTACCGCCCTTTTGCTTTTCTGCGGTTCACTGTCCGTTCCAGTGAAATCACAACTCAAAATGCAAACAAATGTGTTCCCACTGCTGATATACATCTACTGTTGCACAGCTGCAATTTTGGCTTATTAAAATCAAAAATTATTTTAGGGTGGGTTGGAACCCTGAACATCTTGTAAAGCGAAAAACATTTCCACGTCATCCATCCAATTCAATTTCTTATCCATTCATTTATCAGCTGAGAATCAGAGGTACTGTACATTCTGGGATAAAATGTTCAAAAATGGCTATTTTAATGATTTTTTTTATTTTTTATTTTTAGTTTAGTCGTTATTGTTTACACTTCAGTTTTGACTTGAAAATGACTAAAAGCTGTTCTGCAGATCTGATCTACAGATAAATACAGCACATTTGTAACAGTAATATATGATTTATTTGTTCACACTACATCTTCACAACTAGCACTACCACTTAAAACACACAAGGGAAAGAGTTAAGCATCAGTCTTAAAAAAGCAGAAGTTTTAGGTGAAATTTTCATGTCAGCCATGATGATTTCCATCTTGCCAAGTGTTTTGATCCATCTGTAAGCAGTTGCATTGGGTGTAGATTGATATCTGCCATTAATGTAGGTTTCTTACTGTTCTCATGTCAGTCTTTTTAAAAACAGTGCAGAGCAGATGCAGTTAACTAAAACACTTTGTCACCAGAGCAACTTGACATTTATGTCAGAGGGCTTTAGCTGACAGCCAATCACAAGAGAAAGAACATTTTTAATACGAATCAAGTGTTTTGTTGTATGATAAAATCATTGCATAAGCTGAAGATTGTGAAACCGTATGTTTTGTGCATGAACCGATTTTCCTTGCACTTTCAAGGCTGTAAAGATTCAAAGCGCCTTTTATCAGAGCTGTAAATAAAAGTGAAATTTTCCTTGTCGTTTCTTTTGGATAGTCTTCAGTAATTTCTCTCTACTGTTTGGAGAGACAGAAAAATTATATAGTCTCTCCCCAGAGCCAATTTTATTGAGTTAACCACGTTAAAAAAACATGTTGTTACAGTTATGAAGGATAGGAATACATAATTTGCTTTTATCTAGAAATATCTACTGGATTTGACAAATTTTTAAATTAAAAACTACATTTCTGCATAACACATTCTTTGCTATGTTATTCAACTCATTTCAGATGATGTCAAGCAGTAGTTATTTGAGACATAGAGGCATTGATTGATGTTCTCTGAATTTAATTACTTATGTTTTCCACCCAGAAAGAACCCAAGGCAAAGCCAATGTGAGCAGTTATTCGATTAGAGAGTTTGGATGAATATAGCATTTGACGGGTAGCTCTAAACAAAAACAAATTAATAGGTTTAATATTCAATGTATATATCGGTCTTAAATCTCAACTGGCGGATAGCGCTGGCTTTTTTCCTAGGCTCATGATATGTAATGAAGTACACTGGTATAGGAGTATCACAGCAGGATATCTTGTGATATGCCAGACCATTGGCAAACAAACACTATAAATGTCATATATATCTGTTAAGTCTCATATATCATCATGAGCATGCTTGGTAAGAATTCTTCTGGTTCTCAGAGGCAGCCATAAACCAAAGCTGTAGGCAGTCTTTATTTTATTTGCGGTATTATACCATTGCGTGACTTTTTACAATAAACCAGTACTGAGTTCAAAATGAAATCATTTGATTCAGTTCATTTCGTGTCTTTGTATTTGTGGATTCCTCAGTGTGTACTAAAGGGAAAAAATGTCCTATTTATAGGTACTGTGTTTTATGCCGCGCTTGGAAGGTTGCGGTATTTATAGATGTATTCATCCAGAAATTCATGCAGAGATTTCGCATTCCTTTTCCTGATGTCTTTATGATCTCACTAGGCCAAATGAACTTGCATTTTACTGTTAAATAATGCATTAAAATTTAGTGTTGTTGTTTATTAGTACGAACACACTTTTTTGGATGGCTTTGAATTCCTTTTTTGTCTTGAAAGCTCTCTGTGGATTGCCTTTCCTTCCTGATTGTCTCTGTGTTTGAGTGCCAAGCTTTAAGAATCTCTCCTCTTTGCGGCATGATGTGCTGGGCAATACACAAGGCCAATGAAGTGAATTATAGTAAAAGGTCATTCTCTTAGATTGTAATTCATTTGTGAAGTGCTCTCTGCTAGATGCATAGATCATTCTATGAGACTGGTGCCTTTTGTGTCTCTCAGTGGTGTGTAAATATGATTCATAGTCTAGAGACTTTTTACAATGAATTATAGGGCTTTTTGTAAATGCAAGTATAATTAAATGGCATTTACATTTATATAAATACATCTGTATGCATGTAATATAAATATTATTAAAATAAATATTTATTTATTTGCGGAAATTAACTGCAAAGACAAGTAAGTTTATCACTTTAAGTGATTTAATATTTTAAATTTATCAGAAGTTATTGATCTTACATGGTTTTGTATTTTCAATCTGTCAATCATGTCACTTCTCTCAGGGTAGATTAATACTGTTTACAGTACTTAAACCCTGGCACACAATTCAAAAGATATTTTACTATTTTATTTGGAACCAAACACAGAACTAGCAAAGTGATCAGAGTAATAATTAGTTAAAATTAGTCAAAAAGTAATGGATTTTAATATTGTCCTAAACGTGGCCCTACAGTGCCTTTACTCTCAAATTTTTCTGTTGATGATGAGAGTTAAATATGGTCAACAAATTTTTATTTTATTTTATTTTATTTTATTTTATTTTATTTTATTTTATTTTATCACATAATCCTTTTTTTTATTTTTTATTTTTTTATGTAAATCTGGTCTTGGAATGTCTCCTTTTTTTCATAGCCTTGAGACTTATTTACATAGCTTATGTTTCCATAACATGCTCATTGTTCTTATTTACTGTTCATTTCATTGAATGTAGCTGCCATGGTTGTTGCATTTTCTTTGCCAGGGTTGTTTTATCAAAATGATAGTAATGACCTTCGTGATCCTTTATAAGTGCTCCAGTTCCCATTGGTTTCCTCTTCTGAGATCAGGTTTCAGCACTACAAAAACTACCAACACCAGAAGAGCTTAAAGAAAAACAGACCTTCAACCAAATGGGATTTAACTTGTTTAGGCTTGGATAATTATCTCTCTTTGCATCTTTGTTTGGGGCTGTGAATATAAATCTTGATTATTTTTATTTTATTTTTTTTTCCAAGATGATTACCTATAATTTATATTAATAATGTTTTATTTGCTTTTGTTAATGGCAGACATGGCAGTTGATGAGCTGGGTATAATTAAAGATGGAGTAATTTGGCACAAAAACAGTACAACAGGGCGTTAGCATTATTTTATTTTGATCCAGACTTACAGAAATACTAGCTGTCCAGACCTGTAAATTGGGCACTGAAACGTCTTGTAATCCATGTGTTTTAGCTATCAGGTCAAATAGAATGTGACTGAGCACGTTGGTAGCTAAAAATGTCGACATACTTGCCAAAAAAATGGGGAGTTTGATCCACGTCTCTCTTGGCTGTGGATTAGCCTCAAGGTTTTGGCTTGGCGGAGGTCCACTCATCCTGTCTACGTGTTTACCACAAACTTCCACGCTTCTGTTAATCACGGGCGAAGTCTTAGATGATTTGTTTCTTGCTCATTATTTGCTATTATGAATGGCATGTGTTTCTATAAACTAGTCTCATTTGCACAATGCTGTGATAGGTTTGTTTGTTCGTGTTCGGCTCACTTGTAAAAGCGTGACTGAAACATCCTGTTTTACCAAATATTTGTGCACTGCTTGGAAAAGCTGTACTTCTAACTTAAGAATAATACTGATTTAATTACTTGGCAGTACATTCATTGTGTGTGTTGCACAGAGCTTTGTGCGTTAATTGACCATTTACCTGACAATCACTTTGTCTGTGAGTTGAAAACAGACCTTTAGCGTGTAATTGGTGTTTGTTTCTTTTATTTTTCAAGTTTTATAAGCGAGTGGACAGGAAATGAGTGGAAGAAGGCAAGAATGGGACCGGGCAATGTGATCTCAGTAATTGTAGGGTTTTCTGTATAAAATATGGTAAACGTATGAAAAACTTTAATGAGACCTTTAAATGTCTCTGAATTATTTTTACTGTAGGTTGAATTCATGGAATCATTATGTTGACTCTGTTGTATTTAATCAGTGACATAAATGTGATAGCATTAAATGCAATTCAGAGATCTATTATCTACTATTTAAATAGTAAAATGGAACTATACAAATATTTATAATATAAAGGATTTATAGCGATTTTTCTAAAAAAAAAAAAAAAAAAAAAATCTACATTTGAAGGTACATCTCAAGTTAAAGCTATGCAAGTTTGAGGTCAGTAAGTTTAACTTCTAAAAGAAATCTTTTATTTTCACCAAAGCTGCATTTATTTGATTAAAAATGCAGTAAAACAGTAATATTGTTATTTCTAAATATTACACTCAGCATCAGGGACATGCACAAACATTTTTAGGGGCAGGGGCTCAAGTGGAAAAAAGGGCACTTCTCATATTTATTTAATTTTTTCTAAACAAAATGTTAAATATATTAGGGGTGTGCGATATTGACAAAATATATCAATATTTTCTGGCATTTTATCGATAACGGACTACCGTGGACAGCTGACTCCTAAAGTTTTTGATATTCTGTGGTGATCAGTTCACAGCCATTATAGAAATTAATCTTTTCCAATAAGTTTAAATAGTTTTTTTTTTTTTTACCTTTTATGGGCATTTTTACCTTTATAAAGCCCCGCATGCATGTGCATCATATTTTCAGTCAAATTCTTAAATTGAATCAGTCAGTTAGAATAAGTCATTTAAGCTGTCACCAAGCAAATAAAATCAATATTGACAAAATTAATCTTTGCAATGCAGAGAAAACACAGAAGCTGCATTAGAAGTGGCATTTAGATGCATTTACACACTGTTTAATGCAGGACATGAATGCATTTAACCTGCAGTTACAAATGCATTAATACTGTTTTGATATTTTAAACATAAAACGTTGAATACTGATATTTGAAATTAAAAAAAAAAAAAAAAAAAATGAAAAGATACTTTAAATGTGAAATTAAAACTGCCAGTAGGTGGCAGCAAGTCACTGTTAATAAGTGAGTCATTGCGACTGAACCGAATCATTTAAACGGTTGATTCATTCAGGAACAAAACAGCTGTTGCTCAGAGACACAAATTGAAATTATATTTGTTGGTGAAATGGAGCAAAAACAGTCAATATTGTGTCTAAAACGTAAGTGTGTTAATATTAAATTCTTGTTTATTGAACTGTTGTATAAAAGCAATATCACATTTGTAATCATGTTGCTTTTTGGTGGGAAAAAAAATCAGTCTTCGTGTGATACTGATTAAATGTATGAAATGATATAAATGTCTGCCCCCATATCTTGAATTTTGTGATCATTCTTAATCTAAATGCATTTTAATAAACTGAATCATGCAGTGAAAGAATGCGCACTGGTCTAACCTACTAGACTTTCTATTGCCTTAGCTAAACTTCAGCTAACTTACATGGTAGCTCTCTCATGAGTCATGGATGTTAGCAAGACAAATTAACTGTATTTGCCTTTTGTCTTTTGGATAATTAGCTGTAAATTCGAGGCACAGGTAGCTTAGTCTTTTGTTTATCACCACTCACCTCCACACCAAGACAAACACAACTGGAGAGGGAGGGAGGGCTTCACTTCTGCGGTTCTCTGCCTGTCTGTGATGTGCATGTGCCGATCCTACCTTGGATCGGCATATGCATTACCTTGTTAGGGCAATATCGTAACAGACCCCCATGTGAGGATGAGTCTAGTCATCACCGAAAATAGCCGTCGCTCTAATTGTTTCAGTCCCTGCAGTACTGACAAACTCTTGGCTCTTTCCAACTGCATGAAAAATAGTGCTGTCACTCTGTCTCTGCTGCACACTTATCCTTTTTAAGTGTAATTTTGACAATATTCATTTGCCCCTGCCATGGTTTCAGGGGGGTTTTGTGTTGAATAGGTGCCAATGGTTTGAATGCAGACTACTGAGAATTTGGCTTCCTAAAGAGAAACAGATGTTAGCTTTGGCCAGAATTAAAGCAGGATGGTCGAGACACAGGTTGATGATGTATAGGGCTTTGTACTGTGTCAACATATATGTATGTGTGTGTGTGTCTGTGTGTCTGTGCACACCTTTATGCTGTTAAGTGTGTTCTAATGGGACTACTACCGTGAACTGTTAGACATTTCTGTAATTTCCACAGTTATTTACTGTATATCACCCAGTGTAATACTGCAAATTCCCTTTACAGTAAATAACTGTAATACCCTTTGCATCATGGGAATTTTCTGTGACGTCAGACCCCACATACAGAGACTTACTGTATTTTTTGAAATTGCTGTATACTACTGTATTTGCTGTAACAGTCTCTTTGGTGCCATTATACTGAGGTCGTTTTATTTTCCTAATTTCTTACATTTGGATTGACACAATTTGCCCTACACCGTGTCTACAACGCCGCAACAGCTTGGGACTGACTACACTGGATGTGTTACATCGCTTGTAATTGTTGGAAAATCCGTTTGTACTTCATCTCAGAAACAGCGCGAGTGCTTGGAGTACATCTGCACGTCAGAAATATACCGGGGCATCAGTTTACTGTCCGCATTCACTGTAGATAATACAGGTGCATCTCAATAAATTAGAATGCCGTGGAAAAGTTCATTTATTTCAGTAATTCAACTCAAATTGTGAAACTCGTGTATTAAATAAATTCAGTGCACACAGACTGAAGTAGTTTAAGTCTTTGGTTCTTTTAATTGTGATGATTTTGGCTAAAATTTAACAAAAACCCACCAATTCACTATCTCAACAAATTAGAATATGGTGACATGCCAATCAGCTAATCAACTCAAAACACCTGTAAAGGTTTCCTGAGCCTTCAAAATGGTCTCTCAGTTTGGTTTACTAGGCTACACAATCATGGGGAAGACTGCTGATCTGACAGTTGTCCAGAAGACAATCATTGACACCTTTCACAAGGAGGGTAAGCCAAAAACATTCATTGACAAAGAAGCTGGCTGTTCACAGAGTGCTGTATCCAAGCATGTTAACAGAAAGTTGAGTGGAAGGAAAAAGTGTGGAAGAAAAAGATGCACAACCAACCGAGAGAACCGCAGCCTTATGAGGATTGTCAAGCAAAATCGATTCAAGAATTTGGGTGAACTTCACAAGGAATGGACTTAGGCTGGGGTCAAGGCATCAAGAGCCACCACATACAGACGTGTCAAGGAATTTGGCTACAGTTGTCGTATTCCTCTTGTTAAGCCACTCCTGAACCACAGACAACGTCAGAGGCGTCTTACCTGGGCTAAGGAGAAGAAGAACTGGACTGTTGCCCAGTGGTCCAAAGTCCTCTTTTCAGATGAGAGCAAGTTTTGTATTTCATTTGGAAACTAAGGTCCTAGAGTCTGGAGGAAGGGTGGAGAAGCTCATAGCCCAAGTTGCTTGAAGTCCAGTGTTAAGTTTCCACAGTCTGTGATGATTTGGGGTGCAATGTCATCTGCTGGTGTTGTCTATAGTGTTGAGACCAACAATTCACTAAAAATGTTTTTTTTTTTTTTTTTTTTTTTAATTGGTCTTATGAAGTATTCTAATTTGTTGAGATGGTGAATTGGTGGGTTTTTGTTAAATGTGAGCCAAAATCATCACAATTAAAAGAACCAAAGACTTAAACTACTTTAGTCTGTGTGCACTGAATTTATTTAATACACGAGTTTCACAATTTGAGTTGAATTACTGAAATAAATGAACTTTTCCACGACATTCTAATTTATTGAGATGCACCTGTATATATAATGAGTTCTATATTGTTGTCTGTCGTCGACTTGCAACGCGCCGCACCGCGCCACTCGCGTCCGAGGAAGACACGGAAGCAGCGGGCAGCGCTGCGGGTTTTTCCCGGGAATGAACCCGCGAGAGTGGAAGAGCTTTGGAGAACATCTACGCTGTGTGTCGATGCACTTTACGAGGGAATAAGACCAGCAAGCAAGGTAAAAATATATGTACGTTTGTCTGTGTGTTTGTGTCAGATTTTTGCACACCAGTTTAACCTAGTAACATTTACTCGTCAACATGGCGGTTACAGAACTTTACCATGGTAAACTGCGCTGTCGTTTCAAACGACTTTTGTCATCTTATTGAATTAAGTTACCGAATTAAAATTGTTTTTAACTAGCAACTCTTATCTTATATTAACATTAGGTTAACTAATGTGAAATTTAGTTCAGGTGTTAGTAGTTAATATTGGCCAGTAGCCTATTGAGAAAATAAAATCGTATGTTAGCTAGGTTAAACAAGTTTTATGGCTAGCTGCCTTTCTAGTTTTAGAATTAGTTTGTTATAGATTTTAATGGATTTTAAGATTTACTGCATTTTTTGTATTTGTGTTTTAAAGGCAACTGCAATAAAGCATCAAGAAAGACATGAACATGCCAGCCACCCTGAGACTGATAATTCATGGTAAGAGAACAGCTATGGTTTTGAGAGATTTGTGTATTCTGTATGAGGTTTGCCTTTTAAAAGTGTGCTATTTCTACTTCTTGTTTTTCAGAGAAGACATTTCTGTCAAAGTGGATGGTGAGCAAAGATGGTGGCCACGTTTTGGAGCAGCACCTGGGTTTTGCAGATGGCTATGTCTTCTTTGGCTACTTGTCTTTTTTTCCCCCATTATGTTTCTGTTGCCTAAAGATTCTTTGTGAGGATGAATACAGAGGACACAAAATAATGCACTGCAAAACATCCTAATACAGGAGAAATTGTGAAGATGCACTGTTCCAGCATTGAAAGTCTGTATTTTTAAGTGTTATACACGCAGTGTTTTAAATGAAGAATTTGATATTTTGTAATTATTGTGTCTGTTTTAATTGAATGCCAGTAGTACCTATGTAGAGTAAAAATAATATGAATTCTATATAAAAATTATAAAATCTAATGAAATCTATATTAAAATGAATGAATTACAGTAGTACACTGATGAATTGGATTTTATTTACAGTAATTTACTGTAAAACAGTACAGTTTGGAACTGTAAATCAAATACAGTTTGCTACTGTAAGTCTTAATTACAGTAACTTACTGGCAACACTGTTTTTACTCAGAAATTGCAAGTAAATTTTACAAATAATTACAAAGAAACTGCTGTAACATTAAATTAAGCATGAAATTTTGAAGTAGACAGACTGAAATAGTATTTTCTTCCAATTTTTCTTGTTTTATATACAACTTCAAAAAAATTGTTTAGTATTAGCAGTACTTTTATTTATTTTGCACCTTTTAAAACTCAAGATTGCTTTAAAGAAATCAAAGCAAATTAATTTTTAATGAATCTGAATCATTCTGAATGAATGAACTTGGTTCATTTTGCTGCTAGGAGATTTTCATACATCATACAGAATCTGTTGGATTTAAAGACTTTTCCCACCAATGCTATAAATTCCCAGCATGGCTAAATTGTGCTTATTTTAATTCTTCATTTTTATGGAAAGACATTAAATATGTTAAACTGCATAACTAATGTGTAGTGGATAATGAAGTCAAGCATGGATTGTCAAGAAACTGTTTATGTGGGTTTGCATAGGAAATTGTATGTGGTTCCGCAAAACCACAGTCTGGGGTTTTTCCTCCTTTAGGTGGTTAACCGTTTGCCTGTTTTGGGATTTTCAACGCATATTTTACTGGCAGAGCATTTCGTTTCTGTTTTGCTGTCTTGCTTTATACACAATTTGTGGTCATTTTAACTCTTAATTTATTCTCCCATTAGGAGAAGAGACGATAATTTATCAGACCTATAGGACTTTAACTAGCGAAAGGAAATGTTCTGCACTGTTTAAGTGCTACAGTACCAATCACTTTCTATTGCTAACAGCTGGATATTCAAGCATTTGGATGGCAGGCTTTTTTGAAATTGCACATTTTGACATTGTACCACCATTATAATGTATGCTTCTGAATTGTTATATTTTTGTCAGTCAGATGAACTTTCCAGGTCATTCATAAGTCCCTTAGACACACTGCTTTCAGTTCAGGACATGCAAATTGCACCAGCTCTGTTTTCTTGCTAAATCGCAGGGAAAAACTTGGTCATCTGATACCCCATAAGCCTTTGACTCTCCAACAAATTGGATGTGAAAGAAAAAACCTCTTTGTCTGAGAATACTTTAACTGCGGCTATCGTTAAAATCGCCTTGTTGACATATATAATATATTTTCCGCTTAACCAAATCATTTGTTTCCAAGCAACAACTCTTTGTCCTGATTTGGTGTTTTTGTAAACCTCTTTCCAGAGGTCAGTGCCTCCAGGATCGATTTTCAAGAAATGAGGAACGTGTTCATTCATTCGTCCCATCATTCATTCGTGTCCTTTGGCAGTAAACGTGTCACTGTTTAAGAAGCGGCCCAAGTGGTCAGTCCATGCACTTGACATTTTCCTGGAAAAAACTGCCGTTACTGTGCAAATAGTCCGTCTGTTGAGGGTTCCAGTAGTCGAAGCCCTTTCTTCATCGCTGACCTGGCCCAAGGCCAGCAGTGTAGTATGGTTCGAGTTAAGATAGTATAATATAAAGAAAGGACGTAGGTAAATGTGGATTCTGTATAACAACTTATGGACAGGCATGTTCTCTGTAATTTCCGGGGTTGTCAGGGTGAGAGACATCACACCGGTTAAATTCAGTGCCAGTCCTCCTTAACACGCTTCTAAAGATACCTTGACTTCCTCCGCCTGCTGTATATTGAAGCCAGACGTTGCAGATTTCTTGGTTGTTCAGGGGCTTGAGTTTGTGTATCTGAGACGACGCACATCTTTTCTTTGTTTGGTTTAATTAACCTTATCGCTTACAGGCTCAAAAGAGATATTTAGATGGTCCAGATAAAGAAACTGGTTACTGAATGTGGAGAGGGAGAGAAATGGAGATGAGGATAGAGATTGTTCCACATGTGATTACTGGCCAAAAGGAGACAGAACTGCATCTAACCACAACCACATGGTCTTTGGGGGGTCCTTTCTAGAACCCTCCGACTGTTGTCAGGAAAGCAAAGAAGTCAGCAATTTCTAATGTCAGCGAGCATGTGCAACAACAAAAACCTAGACGTTCACATGTGCGTCTCAGGTCCGGAATTTCGAATGTGATGGAAAAACAAGACCTCACACGATAATGACATAAATATTCTGCAACAGGTCGCCTCATGTAATTTGGGTTCAAAATGATTATTGAAGCAGTTGTAGTTTTGCTTTTCATTGATGTTTTGTGTTATCAATTAAAATGTTGGCCAGTGTGTCAGACTGTCTGCACATTTAAACTCAAAAAGTGGTGACTGATTTAATATTTTCCAAACCACTGACAATGCTTCAGCTGGGAATGCGGAACTAAGCATGAAGTCAACATTATTAAATTAAGCAAACCATTCATGCAGGTTTGATATATACATTATTTGCTTATGATAAGACCAGGCTTGACAGGGAGTTTTGGAGAAACTGACTCACACACACTACCATGGAAAAGGTTAGGGTCAAAAAGAGTTTTGAAACATTTCTTATGCTCACCAAGGCTGCATTTATTTGGGCAAAAATACATCAAAAACAGTAATATTGTGAAATAATATTCCTATTTCACACAACTGTTTTCTATTTGCATATATTTTAAAATGTAATTTATTCCTGTGATCCAAAGCTGAATTTTCAGCATCGTTACTCCAGTCTTCAGTGTTACGTGATCCTTCAGAAATCATTCTAATATGCTGATTTGATGCTCAAGAAACATTTTTATTATTATCAATGTTGGAAACAGTTGTGCTGCTTAATATTTTTGTTGAAACGGTGGTGCATTTTTCAGGATCCTTTAATGAACAAATAGAAAGTTTTGAGTATTGAGGTTTTGAGTGTTTTTTTAGTGTGGATTTGAGTGTTTTTTTAGGGTTTTCTGAATGGTTGCCAGGGGACTTCGGGTGGTTGTCTAGTCTAGTGCCTCTTTTATTATCTGCCAGGTGAAAATTGTGCATCTCTCCTCTCCTCAAAAAACTCAATGGGTGCTGCCTGAATTAGGTTAGGTGTTTTGGAAAGGTGGAATAGGACAGAGAAAGCATTTTCACATCAGAAAAATACACAAGCAGCTTGAACAATGATAATTCTCTAATGTAAATGCAAAATGCAATTCACTAGTTTGAAGACGCTTTAGAGTGTAAATTCCTCTCTTGTACTGCAGATGCTTTTGAGACCGCATAACCAATAACTCCCTCAAGTGTTCTTGAATTTTTATTGCTTTACACAATAGCTTTTTTCCTTGGCTTGTGCGTGACCACTGTAAACCGCACCATGGAGACTAACTAAACTTTGGCTGGTTAATATTGAGATGACTAGACAGTTCAGGAGCTTAAAGATTTGATCCAGAATTGTTCTCTTACAGAAACTCTGCCCGGTCAGAGCGAGTCACAGATGCTGACCCGCGCGCAGCATGTCTTTAGAGTAATATCCTTTTTCAAGACAAATTGCCTTGTCCTCTGTACCTAGTGCAATTACATAATAAACGCCAAAGTCAGTTCAGGCTTTTATGTTTACAGTATGTTAGAGTCCCAAGGCAACTGTACTGGCTGAAATTGGGAAGTGAACATTACAGGAAAACCATTTTACTCCAGTCAAAAAAAAAAAAAAAGACAAGGTGAATTATACCTTTTATGAAAAATTGCAGTTCCTTTTGCAATTCATGATAAAAGGCACTTTTCTCAGGTCTGCAAAGCATCCTGTGGTTTGACAGAGATATTTTTAGCAGGGGTAGGACGTTCCTCCAAATGTGACGTTTGGAAGAAGAAATACGAAAAAAGGGTGACATAAAATATTGAGAACAAAAAGATATCCAAGCACTTTTCAGAGGTAAATGTTCTTTGTAATTTATGCCTTCCTGTAACTGTATTCCCAAGAGGCAATGTGTTTTGGAGACATAACACTAGTATTTTCCGACAGCCGTTCTCCTCTCTTGAACTTTCTGGCGAGGCCTTTCGTTCTCACTGCTCGCTTGAGTAACCAGCGCACCATGACAGACATTTGGTTCACCCCTGCGCCGATGAACGGTTTAAACATAAGTGCGTGTTTTGACAGATAACTTGCCATGGTGTTGCCATAGATTACATAAAGTGAGTTACATAAAGTGAGCACATCGCCCAAATGTTGGTTTTATTATAACACATGGGGCTTGAGATTGTTTGCGGACCCCAGGTGTTGATATTCGAAGGACTCTGAGAACCGCGGAGGACTGTGATGGATGCCAAAATGAAAATTTTGGTGATTCCTAAATATTGCAACATCATATGCTCAGGGGTTTAATACAGCCTTCAAGAAAATGGCTGTAATGTGAGGTATCATGTTATAAATAAAACTTTGAATGATTGTTGGAATAGTAGCACTTGATCACTGTTTCGTATTTTGCATAGACTGTATGTTGCACAACTTCCAAGTAATTCCCCATGCTGATCCCATGTTTGCTTCCAGTTCTTGGCTGGTCTATGGAGAGAGACTACGAAGCAGTTTCTGATCACATATCGCAACGTAAACACTGGATAGACAAAACCAACAAGGCTTTTTTTTTAAACAGTGGAGTAGACTGATCCAGTCATCGCATGCTTCCACAGACTGACATTAGGCTGTCCGTAAGTGATTTCTGTTCTAAAGTTGGCCAGCTCCAGATCTAGATTCCTCTCTCAAGCTGTTTATTGCAAACAGGAGTGATGTGAAAACAATCGAGGGAGAGCGAGGGCAGAGCGACAAAGAAGGCAGATTTGTGAAAGCAACAACTCAACACAGAGATTATATTTCATGAATATCTCTGGTTTCCTGAAACTTTTTCAGCTTGCCAGTTTTGATCAGGAATTTTCTTGGACTTGAGTTTCTTAAAAGTATTGATTTCCATCCTGGATGTGGCCGATATACCAGTTGAAACTGTGAACCTGTACAGATTTGTGAACTGGTATATATATTTACTTCAAGGTTGTGCAAAACAGCTCTGCATTGTTGGGAAGTCTAATCGTTGTACAAATACCGTGAAGGAGAAAATGGGAAAATGAGAGGGCTTGGAAAGGAAACTGTTTGGAAATTTATATTATATTATATTATATTATATTATATTATATTATATTATATTATATTATATTGTATGATTATATTACATTGTATGATCTCATGAATAATTGTTATAATACATTATAATACTTAGCTATTCATTGTTACACCTTAATAAGGTATAAAGCATTAAAACATGACAAACAAACCTTTATACCTTATAATGCATTTTAACTTTGGTTCAAATTAATGATGAAAATATATAATGCACTGCAATGTGCATTATGAATAGCTTTTATAATGCATTATAAAGGCTTTAAGCATTACTGTTTTAATTTTACCACCCGCCACATTCCCTACCATTACTTAAATTTGAGATTTAGTTTTTAATAATACAGCTTTAACAATACAGTTTTATCAGCAGTTTGTAGGTTGAAGTAATTGACAAGCACACATTAAATTCAACTGAAATGTGGACTTTGTCAAATGCCCTGCTATATGAATTACTTTACATATGAATTACTTTAAATCAGCATAGTAAAGGAAAAAATCTCTGACTATAACTGGATTACATGGTGCCCATGCCAGCGTAAGGTTTCCAGACAGACTAAATCCCCATTACAACATCAATCTGAATTCATTTCAGATTCTCATCACCTCAGCATGTCTGAAATGTTGACAGGCAGATCTTTGCATTGGCAGGCTGGTTCTGTCAGGCCCCATTCCAAGCATTTACACCTAAACAAGCACCAGCACTTCTGTGATTTAATGTAAACGTTAAAGCACGGGGAAAAAATTCAGTCCAGTGGGTTACCGGAGGCACACCGACTCATAAAAGACCTGTGGGTGGTGTTACAGTGCGCACATAGAGAAGACGAGGAGCCACATCTGGGGCCAGTGTGGAGGAATGTAGAGTTTTTGTCTGTGTGGGTTTCAAGCTCTTGATCTGTGCCACATTGTCAAGATTCTTCTAAGCGTTAAAGCAGAGAAGGTGAAGTGGCCCTCTGCGTCAGAGCACCATCAAAACAATTAGACCCCCCCCGAATACGCATACACACACTTGGCTCAAAAGCACCAAGATCAAATCAGTTTTCAGAGGCCCAACTCGAGCGAAGGGCGTTTACTGACATGCAATATAAGATACAATGAGATCTAGGCTCTAATAAGACTCTTACATGTGTAAAACTGAAACTTCAAACAGCCACACACGTACACAAAGCCTGCGTTGAGTTATGTACTCATTATATATCACCAAACGTTAATGGAGGTCTGTATAATTTACAGTTTCCAGCTGTAGAGGTTTTTTCTCAGGAAAAGGGGAGAGAGATGCCCGCCACGAATTCATGAAATAATACGACCGCCCTCCCTGCTAATGGATTAGGCTCCTGGCCAATTACGTGGATGTTAATTATGAAGGAAATTGAGGTTTTTGTTATGTGTTTGTTAGCCTGTGATTTTCAGCTTTCATTGTTGATGACTCTTTGTGCTATGCTTGGCTTGATAGTCTGGAAAATTTATCTGTGAATATTAAAAACAGGGTATCAAGTTCAAATGCTATGCTAATCTTAAAGTCATCATGGGTTTGAAATGCTCCCTTTGAAATGACCTTCCTCGTCAGACTGGAATACACTAAAACTGAATAGATTTTCAAGCACTGGGCATCATACACTTGTCGACTTTGTAAATGGTTACAGAGAAAAACTCATCATCATATGCTAAATGACAGCGGATCACACACTACCAGACTTTTGTATTCGGCCCATTATATATTACACGATTTTCTGTGGTGTATGTGAACTCTGTCCAAAATCTGATGACTGGCTCTGACTTTTAGCAACTAGTGTTGACTCCTCCAAACTGCTTTAGAACAATGTGTTTGAATGCTGAGAATTCAAAATAAATTTTATTCAAATTCATTGAGACCTTAACATCAGAGAACAATAGGATATGTGAGTTCTCTTATGACATCATAGGAACTTCATAATCACTTTTTTTTTAATCTTTTTTAGAGCCTTTCAATTTGAATTGAACTGACATCGCTCATAGACTCTGTGCATTTCATGGTAAATTTCTCAATGTAGCCAGAATGTAAAGTTACTTCATCCATGTGCACTGTGTGTGTGTTTACTCCAGGTCTCTGCTCAGTTTGTTTATAAGGTAATTAGAGATCTCTCAGAGCCCAGTGAATGGGGTTGAGGTCACGCTAATCCAGACCTGATTTTCTCCTGGTAACCGGATCCCCATCAGCGTGGGAAATTAAATAAACACAACATTAGGAAAGCACAGGTGCTACCGTACCCACTAATAATGTCTGACAAGTCAAGTAAAAGCTCTGTTTAAAAGTGAATGTGACTCAGTGTTAATGCACCTGTTTTTGTTTGGACATGGTACTGGATTCTCACTGCTCATTCATAGAGTTCCCATAATTTCCATCTATCATTTAGCAGAGGCTGAAGAAAAACAACACATTTCCTTTTCCGCACTATTGTATCTAAACAAAACACTCCCAGCTCATTTTTTACTGTCTGACTTGTTTTAAGCTCTTTTAATGTGCCAGAATAACTAAACCTTTCCTTTTCATCTGCAAGTAAATACACCTGCTCTATGAGGACTGAAATGCTCTCAGAAGTCGAAATCAGGTGCTAGAGTGAAAAGGACTTTTCTAGATGAATTATGAATTAGTGATATTGAATAAATGTGATGAGACATGTCTTCCAGTCACTTATTACACTGTATTGAACTATGTGTCCCTGCACGCAAATTCCATTGCTTTCTCTTTTTCTTTCTTACATAATGAGGATTTGAAGTCTGGTTGTTTCTGAGTGACTCAACCTGAACTAATCCATTTCATCCCGTTTTAAACCTCCCGAGGTTGGGTTCACATCTGGATCCTCCTCTCCTGAGATGTGCGCACCATCAGAGCAATCGGGCCACACTACAATGCCCCACATCCGCTTCTGCACTTCAGTGTGATCTTATCATTGCAATCTGGCCCCAAGAGGATGTTAAATAGTGAATGATGTAACGGTCTGCAGTTGCATGGTATTCTGGAGTAATAATCTACTGCATGAAAACATCTGTCTGACAGAAGGTCCCCAAAATATTCAAATAAAATTTAGTTGCTTACCTTAATTCATAGAAACACTGTTTCACTCCCAGTTCATCAGGTTCAGTGCGGAAATTAATTGAATTTCTTCAACTTTTTGGTGGATTTCCGAGGAGGAATGCATATTAGTTTAATATGTTGTATTTTATTGAATTGTTTATTAAGAGGAACCATTTAAGGCATCATATCCTGAAAAAAAAAATTAAGTTGTCCTTGTTCTTTGAGAAGATATGAGTTTGATGTACCATGAAAACATAACTGCAATTTTCAAAGCTCAAAAAATATATATTTTTTAAACTAAACATTAAAAATTACTGTAAACCTCCAATTTTTTCCTGATGTTTTGACAGATCTCACACCAGTGCTGTCATGTTTAGAAGCTAGATGTGCTCAAACCATGTGTAATTCCTGTATTTGTGTAGCACCTGCTGTTCTGAACATGCTTTATAAAGATTTCCAGTGTTAGGAAGAATTCCCTTAAATCAGACTTCAGTCTACAGCTATTTTATAGTATTTCTACATAATATTTTGTAGTATTTATGTCATGTGTAGGAGCTTAATATTGCAAAACAAAACTCTAACTGCATTCATGAAAACTCTGTCATGGGAAATGGTCATCAGGGAAAATGATTCTGAAGATTCTGACCTGCATCAGACTGTCAGGCTTTAAGAACACTGACAGACGCGCCACTATGGGGAGTGATTCAAAGGCTTCACATTAATATGTCATGGTTTTAAACGCTAGTACCATTGACCTTATCTTTAGAAAAACCTTCTTCCTTTTTTCCACTGATTTTGTAATTTTCTGTTCATCTGTAGAGTGTGTTTTATTTAGAAAGAAACAGGCCTGAACACTTACCAAGCACAGACTCATGATTAGTTTTGGGTTTTCAAGCTTCTCAGATTAAACCAGTGCTGTGTCACACAGATAATATGAATCGATGTAAGTAGCCGTAGTCTAAATAAGACCTCAGCACAGAACTTCTGGGGTCGCTCAAGGCAAAATATTATTAGCTCTTGTGAAGTTTCATATATTTACATAGTTTTGGATTGTGTGATGTATACAGTATAGTTTGATTCCGTGTTTGAACATTTCTGGCTCTGTTTAGTTCATTACGGGATTTGGTCCAGCTGGATTTCATGTTCTCCTATCTATTAAGCCTGTATGATTTTTCATATTAATGATGCACACACTAATAAATACTTTTGTGCAGTGCAGATTTAGTTCTTAAAATTCCAATTTGCATGCTTCATACTGCATCACATCCAATATAACTAAAGTTCCCTTCATTTTGAGGTTATATAAAGGCGTTTACAATATAAAAAAGCTAAACCTAATAATTGTAAAATTATTATACAAAAATAATATGAGTATTTATATAAAAATACTCATGATAGATTTCAAAGTTTGGGTTTTATGTGTCTTTATTAAGTCGTTTTTCAAAAATTAAATGAAAAGACAAACCCTCAAACTATGAATATTTGTGAAGGCACCAGATGGATGGAAACCTGAGCGTAAACAGCTCTGAGAGTCAATAAACAAAGCTGAGTCAATTACCCTGGCAGACACAGGTCCAGGGTCAGTTCTGGCTGTTCTCTCTGTGCGTTCTTCTCTCTGAGTGTTGCGTGTTTGTTAAGATAGGGACATATCAGAGTTTGTGTATTTGTGGAGGATCAGGGTGGCTTTGGTGTCAACATACCAGAAAAACTGAGATTTTCTCTTTTGGATCTCACTGTACTTAAACCTACCATCCTTACAATCCTGCTGGATGTGTTTGTGGAAATTCTTTCATTTTTAATTATGGACTTTACTATCCTGAGCACAGTTTGAGACATTGTTGAGATATGGGAGATTACTAGTTTTTTTTTTTTTTTTTTTCATTTGTTTTAAGAGAAATACTCAAGAAAACTCTCCATTTGAACTTCATTTAATCTGAAACGGTTGAGATCACATTTACATACCTTGCAAATTGATAACTGTGTATTGTAACACATGCCATGTGTTGTTTATGTTTCTATAGTGACGGTGTGCATATGCATGTGTGATTTTACTTTGGTAGAGTGAATGTGACCCTGAGTGTCTGTGTGTACATGACTGCAAACATGCGTTGAAGTGTGAAAATCACCTCCACCTTTTTCTGGTCTCACACCCATCATCACCCCCCACAGCAGGAGATTTGTGCCTCCTCTGCCCTCCTCTTCTACTTTTCAGTGCTTCCTCCCCAAGGTCTCTCTCCATTTCTGATGTTTTTCACCATATAAATATGAGTTACGGCACTTGTGTGGCACTGCACAGTTGATTTTTACAGCTCTGCTTTTTAGCATGGGTTTTATTGATGTGAGAATTTGAGACGGTCATACCCTGATCTGTCTTATACACTCTTAAAAAATTAAGTTTCTTTTGCATATACTACAAAAAATGATTTTATTTATTTAATCGAATCCTCGTAATTTGTATTTTTTAAAGAAAAGTTATTTGTTGCATTATAGGTTAAGAGAATAAAAATGAAGCTTCATTGGCAAAAAAATAAATAAATAATTATAATAGTTATTTTATTTATTTATTTTATTTATTTATCTATCTATTTGTTTATTTATTTATTCATACATATCACATCATAACTTCAAAAGGTTCTCCTATGACATCATATTTCTTGAAAATGTATTTGTGTGGAATCGAACTTTAAAATCGCTTTTGAAACCTTCATTAGGAGTCTAGAAAGGGACAAACACCCAGAGTCTGTATCTCAGTAGGCTGAATGCTACAGGTTCTTGTTAGCGTGGGAAAATTCTTTTTCTTGGAGGGAACTCCAAAGACACCCATTAGTTCTGGGCAAAATACAGCAGGAAAAAAAAATAGTGTGGTGTGGAAAGACTGCAAGTCACTCTGAAAACAAGCTAATGTAGTCAGTGTTTCAAGTCTATTAAGTTCAGTGCCAAGTTGTGGTTCATGGTTATTCTTAATCAAAAATTTCAGTATTTACATCTTGCAGTTTTATTTCCGTAAAGGAATTTCGTATGGTTCCATGTAGTTGAAGTCTATTGTGTATTTATTATTTTTTCAAGATATCAAGATACAGATGGTGCCCCTTAATATTGGGAGGGTTTACTGTGTTTTGGTTTTAGGTTTGTGTGTGTCAGAGATTTGTAAGGGATTGTAGTTCCCAATTTTTTCATCTCGAACATCAAACAAACCAATAAAGTTTTCCTGTGTGTTTCAGACCACCTAAACAGCTCTTATGATTCAAACCATACCAGCCCGCCGTAGCCCAGCTCAGACCCCTTACTTCATCTGTGGCTATAAAAGCGATTACGTGGAAATATATTAGCTGTTTATGATCTTATTAACTTGTAAACCATTGCATTTAATATGTGCCATTTAAGCATTGTTGATCAATTTGCTTCCAGATTAGACCAACAGAGCTTACTCTGGCAGACTAGACTAAACAGTTACACAACATTTGTGAGTAATACTGTTGGGAAGGATATCACCATTACTTAATATCCAAATTCCATTTCCCCCCCGTTGTATTTTTAGTTTTTCTTTTTTTGAAACATTTGGGAATCATTGTAGCATAGTGTTGAAATGGATCATTTCTGTTAGTGCTTGTGAGTTGTTCCCTTGTCATTCCGAAAGAGGAACATCTCCACAATGACCACTTAGAGCGGGAAAAGTTTGGGGGGAATATTACTGTCTTACCTTGGAGGTGTGTTTTCCATCACTGTCCAGAAAAAACACCCTTTTTCCCTTTGGATCTTCACTTTGTCTGTCTCGTATTGTGGACATGGATTTCAAATTAAATACGATTAGGAAAAATCGCAAAACCAGAAGAGTCAGATTAATAATTCATGCAAGTTTGTTTCAGATTGGATTGAGGCCACGGTTCTGTCTTTTCCTTGGAGTTTCTTAGGAAAGCATCACTATTATTATTGCTCACCCGTTCAGTTGGAGGTTTGAACAAACCCAAAACCCTGAGTATTAAACTTCTGTTCGTGACTCGTCTCAGTCTGTTTGTGCTACAGATATGAATGATACCTCAACACATGAAGCTTGTTGGAGATAGATTTGCTTTGATACTTTTCTAAGCACTTCTGATTTTCCTGGCAGATGATAAAACAGGTGGGGAAAAAATATGATTAGATTTTAAGAAATGGGCCCATATGCAACTACACCACAACTACCCAGGAATCACATCTAACCACATACATTGCTGTTCGAAAGTTTTATTTTTTTTCTCTTTGGTCTCTCATGCTCACCAAGGCTGCATTTATTTATTTATTTATTTATTTTAAGAATATGATTAAAAACAGTAAGATTATTACAATTTCAAATAATATTTTTCTATTTTAACATCTTTTAAAATGTGTTGGCAAAGCTGAATTTTCAGCATCATTACTACAGTCTTCAGTGTCACATGATCCTTCAGAAATCATTCTAATGAGCTGATTTGGAGGTCAAGAAATATTTTTGTGGAAACCATGATACAACTTTTTCTGGATTCTTCGATTGATAGAAAGTTTAAAAGAACATTCATTTGAAATAGAACTTTTTTTGCAACAACTTTTCTGCAGAGCAGAAAAATCTAAAAGAAATCTACTTTTAATAATCTAAAAGTAATCTACTTCTAGTAATCTAAAAATAATCTAAAAAGTAGTCAGAATACATTACCTAAAATGAGTAACCTAGATTAGGTTACTAACTACATTTTAACTACATATAATCTGTAATCAGTAATTTTTTAAATCAATTTAATGTGTCCTTGTTGAATGAGAATATTAATTTATTTTAAGAAAATAAATTTAAAAAAAAAATTTACTGACCTCAAACTTTTGCACAGTAGTGTAGCAACATCCTGACATCCATCTGTAACAGCTTACTATCACAATTTTGAAGAAAATTTTACATTTATTTCACTTCTCCTCTCTTTCAGAAAGAAGTGCTGTGAAGGTTTTAAGTTTGTCCTGGGACAGTGTATTCCAGAAGGTAAGAGCTCTTTCCCTTACTCTCTTTCTCTCACTACCCAGATTAGACTCCTCTGGGTTGAATTTGCTCTGATATTTCTGGACGTGTTTTCCCTTGTCTCCCATTAGCGTTCTAAACAAAATCATTCCTTTTGGAAACCACTCAGCTAGTGCTTTTAATGTTGTTTTAACATTTCCAGAACACCTTTAAGAGCTTGGCAGAGTTTCCCCACAAGTAACGATAGCTTGATTACCTCGTGTGAATTTTTATAGTGGGAACAGGTCTGTATATTAGCTTATGAATACAGTAATATACTTCTCGATCTTTGGTTGAGGGGTTCAAACCACTAACGAGTTTTTACTCGTAACTGTCAAATAAAAACATGCAATTATATTGTCTGCGTTCTGCGGTTTGCCATGCCACATTGAGAGGGTGTATAGTGGTCCCCTTTGAGACAGACTACAGCTTGTTTTTAAAGGCTTTTTTTCGGTTTCCGTGCTGTTTGTGTTCTCTGCTGTCCTTACCTGCCCTCTCTCCGCTGATGAGAAACACATAAAGTACCGGTTTAGAATGGACACATATTTCCCTGACTCACGTGGAGCTCCATGCTGTGCCTGAGATGGTTTGGCTCTTCTAGGAGAAACTGTGGAATAAGGAAAAGATGCTAGAATTCTTGGGCTGGAACTAGCAGTACTGGCTTCCCAGACTGCAGAGTTTTGTTTTTACTATTATAATAAAATTAAAGGGAAAAGACTTTTGAAGTAGCACATTTGCGTATGATTTTCGGAAATGACAGTTATTGGGTCTTGTGTTTTTCCTTTCTTGTCATGTTTATTTCTGTTTGTTTGTGGGTGTGTTTGTATATGCAGACTATGATGTGTGCGCTGGCGCCCCATGTGAACAGCAGTGTACCGATCATTTCGGCCGTGTGGTGTGCACCTGTTACCCTGGGTATCGTTATGACCGGGAACGCCACAGAAACCGTGAGAAACCGTACTGCCTGGGTAAGATTTTGCTCTATTTATGTTAAGATATTGAGAATAGTGTACTTATTTGAGTGTATCGAATACACATATGCAAAATATTACCGTGTCAGGGTTTGGCATTAACTAAAATGTTGCAAAAAAAATCAGTTTTCAACAACAAATATGCAGCACAGGTGTGAATGCATCAGTCATAAATGAGAAAAAGTGATTATGGTAACATACCACTTTGGTCTCCAGCATAATTGTATGCAAAGATTTTATTTTATTTTATTTTATTTATTTTATCTTTTAATTTTAGAATTTTATAATTTTAATTTAATTTAATTTAATTTAATTTATTTCTGAGGCTCAAAGTGTATATTTACTCATTTTATTTACATTATTTATATATATATATATATATATATATATATATATATATATATATATATATATATATATATATATATATATATATATATATATATATATATATATATATATATATATACACACACACACAAACATATGTACAGGTGCATCTCAATAAATTAGAATGTCGTGGAAAAGTTCATTTATTTCAGTAATTCAACTCAAATTGTGAAACTCGTGTATTAAATAAATTCAATGAACACAGGCTGAAGTAGTTCAAGTCTTTGGTTCTTTTAATTGTGATAATTTTGGCTCACATTTAACAAAAACCCACCAATTCACTATCTCAACAAATTAGAATACTTCATAAGACCAATAAAAAAAACATTTTTAGTGAATTGTTGGCCTTCTGGAAAGTATGTTCATTTACTGTATATGTACTCAATACTTGGTAGGGGCTCCTTTTGCTTTAATTACTGCCTCAATTCGGCGTGGCATGGAGGTGATCAGTTTGTGGCACTGCTGAGGTGGTATGGAAGCCCAGGATTCTTTGACAGTGGCCTTCAGCTCATCTGCATTTTTTGGTCTCTTGTTTCTCATTTTCCTCTTGACAATGAGAAACAAGACTGAGGTGACTGAGGTGCCCTTGAGCAAGGCATCGAACCCCCAATTGCTCCCCGGGCGCTGGAGCAATGGCTGCCCACTGCTCCGGGTGTGTGTTCACGGTGTGTGTGTGTGCGTTTGTTCACTATTCACTGCTGTGTGTGTGCACTTGGATGGGTTAAATGCAGAGCACCAATTTCGAGTATGGGTCACCATACTTGACAATACGTCACGACTTTCACTTTTCACTTTCAATACCCCATAGATTCTCTATGGGGTTCAGGTCTGGTGAGTTTGCTGGCCAGTCAAGCACACCAACACCATGGTCATTTAACCAACTTTTGGTGCTTTTGGCAGTGTGGGCAGGTGCCAAATCCTGCTGGAAAATGAAATCAGCGTCTTTAAAAAGCTGGTCAACAGAAGGAAGCATGAAGTGCTCCAAAATTTCTTGGTAAACGGGTGCAGTGACTTTGGTTTTCAAAAAACACAATGGACCAACACCAGCAGATGACATTGCACCCCAAATCATCACAGACTGTGGAAACTTAACACTGGACTTCAAGCAACTTGGGCTATGAGCTTCTCCACCCTTGACAATCCTCATAAGGCTGCGGTTCTCTGGGTTTGTTGTGCATCTTTTTCTTCCACACTTTTTCCTTCCACTCAACTTTCTGTTAACATGCTTGGATACAGCACTCTGTGAACAGCCAGCTTCTTTGGCAATGAATGTTTATGGTTTACCCTCCTTGTGTCAATGATTGTCTTCTGGACAACTGTCAGATCAGCAGTCTTCCCCATGATTGTGTAGCCTAGTGAACCAAACTGAGAGACCATTTTGAAGGCTCAGGAAACCTTTGCAGGTGTTTTGAGTTGATTAGCTGATTGGCATGTCACCATATTCTAATTTGTTGAAATAGTGAATTGGTGGGTTTTTGTTAAATGTGAGCCAAAATCATCACAATTGAAAGAACCAAAGACTTAAACTACTTTAGTCTGTGTGCACTGAATTTATTTAATACACGAGTTTCACAATTTGAGTTGAATTACTGAAATAAATTAACTTTTCCACGACATTCTAATTTGAGATGCACCTGTGTGTGTATATATATATATATATATATATATATATATATATATATATATATATATATATACACAGATGTATATGTATATACACATATTTACTTAGTATTATTAAATGTGTATATGTGTGTGTGTGTGTGTGTGTGTGTGTGTGTGTGTGTGTGTGTATATATATATATATATATATATATATATATATATATATATATATATGAATGAATGAATGAATGAACGTTTTATTGTATGTATTTTTAAGTTATTATTATTAATCAAAACAATCCAACTTCAGTTTGATTGATATTGTGAAATGCAGAATAAAAAAAACATGATTTTTAAAAATTTTTAAAAACGTAGTTATCTGTTTTTGCAAATAAATATAAATTTTAAAAAATTATATTAATAAATAAATAAATAATTTATATATATATATATATATGTTTATTATTATTATTTTATTTTTTTATGTCACCCATGAGTCCTAGGACCATGTTACCAAATCACAGTTTAATTTATAATAACAATAGCTGTGCCAACTGTTATAGTTTTCCTGAAATTGTGGTTACTAGGTAAACTTCATGAAAAATCTTTTTGTTTTTCAAAAGAACACTTAAAAACTTGTCATTTCATAAATATGTTTTGAAATTGGATTTGTTTGAAGTATCAGGAATATTTAACAGTGTGGACATGTTAGCGCCCTCTATGGGCTGATTCTAATTCACAGGGTTGATTTGTCAATGTCTTTTTAATAACAGTATGAGTGTTTCTTAAAGGGTCTGACCTCCCAGACTTCTGAAGTGTTAAGTTGATTTGATGGGAGTCAAATTTTGTTTCTCAGGCTGATCTGACAGAATCGCTCCATACCGCCTCAGGAGCGAACATTGCGTCTTTTGCACTTTGCCAACTTTCCGTCCCTCACACTTTCACTCTCTGTTCTTGCATCAGACATTGATGAATGTGCCAACAATAACGAGACGGTGTGCTCACAGATCTGTGTGAACACCCCTGGCAGCTACCGGTGTGAGTGCGAGAAAGGCTTCTACCTAGAGGATGATGGGAAAACATGTACCAAGGGCGAGCGAGGTGAATGTATACTCTGAATCTTTGTCTTTTTCAGCAACACTCTTTGTTCTTTTACTTTAGCTTGCTCTCTTCTTTTCATCTGTAGCTTGGATTTTCCATATTTTTGTGGACCCCTCATTCAGACTTTCAAAGTTTAATTGCTGAAATAATTACTTTAGCGAGATCCAGAGAAATCATTGTTAACATGTAAAAGGTATTGAATAAACTTGGCAGTCATGTGTTTTTTTTAAAGATTATTGTGATAAATGTTGAATTTTCTGTATTTTATACTCAACGTTAGTGGTTTTTAGTCAGTAGTTTTGTATTGAATGTTTTTTTGCCATGTTTTTATCATGTAGTTTGCAATGCTTCATGGGGTTGTAGTTCATTTCCACAGTTTTTTCTTTCTTTGAGATTTTTGTTCAGTTTGAGAGCCACTTTCCCATTAGAAGCTGCTTTTGCAAGCCTCACAGTCCTGCTTTGATTCGCCCAATGCGTCTCCAACAAACAGCAGAAATGGAGCATGGAAAAGGCGAATCATATGCGTTTTGAGGTTTTAAACAGAGCACAGAGAACCAGAGATATTCATTTTCCTGTCTGGACCTGACCATCCACAGATCTCTCCATCACACAGGTGTGGAAAGGATTGAGTGAGGTCTAAATGCTCTGACAGGTCATGGATGCATCATCCAGTTAAAGCAGTGCAAATACAAAGAAAGATGTGCAGAAAATAAGCCAAGTGGAAAGGGTGGATGTTAAATTTAAATTGAAGTTTCTTTTTCTTTTTTTATATATGCAATTATTCAAAATTATGAAAAAATATATATTTATTTATTTAATTTAATTAGTATTAAACATATAATACAAATATAAAAATACATAGCATAGATAAATATTATTAATAAATTATTATATATCATAAATTATTAAATTATAAATTCGATTATTATTAATAGAATTATTACATATTATTTTATATATACTATTTAAAATTTTATATATATATATATATATATATATATATATATATATATATATATATATATATATATAAAATTTTTAGGGCCATTAAATTCATGTCAGATATGGTTTAGCTCTTAATCTCCTCGTTATTTACAAAAAATAAAATAATAAAAATCCATTCTGCAGCCTCTTCTGGTTTGACACATTTATAAGACATTACTTCCTGCCTCCCTGCAGGGAGTCCACTGACCCATCGCGGTTAATGACTTGGGACACCAGCTAGCGGTTAGCATTAGCATCAATCACTCCTTCCTCTCCACTCCTCTGTCCATCTATCTTTTAGGCTTTCTTGTGGAGAATATTAGTTATTCACAGTTTCCTGACTGCTGTTTCCTCTCTTTTGGGTCAGTTTGAGCGCAAAACAAGATGACCTTAAGGGCATTTGGGGTTGCAACAATCCAGATGTACGAAAAAGGAATTCTGGGAATTCCAGACCACTGAGATTACAGTGTGTGGATTAAATTAGGTTATCGGCTGTGAGTCAAACTAAGCTGTAGGAGTGATTGTGATATAATTCAGCAGACTTTTGGAAGGAATGATAGTAGTTAGTACATTCTAATCAGGAGCTAGTGTGTTTCTAATGATGCCTATGTTGCGTGAGGGCTCCACTGTGACCTTGAGCAAGATCCCTGTCATAAGTTCATGGCACAGTTTTATGGCAACATTAGCTCTGTTATAAAATCTGGTGAGCTACCATGATGTCTACGGAATCTTGAAAGCTATTGATTTAGAACACTCTAAATAGGCAACAGACATATATGCCACATACTGGAGATTCCCCTTTTGAAGTGCACTTAATTGTATTGAACTACCTGATCTCATCACGAAAACGTATCTCTGGGAACTCTTTCACAAGACGCGAAATATGTACCAATAAGTATATATCACTGCGGTTTCCAACAGAAATGAACACTAGAGGTGGTAAATCAGCGAGCACTTGTAATCGTTTTCATACACAGTTATAATTACTGCTCCATATGTTTTGCTTTCGGGACGTAACAAGCTTAGCTCAGCCGGCACGGAACTGGACTTAGGATGCGGAATCCTTGGGTGCAAATCCCATGAAAAACATGACTCTTGATGAAAGAGCTGAAAGATGAGGGATTAAAAAACATGCTTTTTGCATCACATTCGCTTTTGTTCATATTTTAAAGTAGGTTTAGGTGTAGTGCAGATGGTACGTTATTTTAAAATGTCACAGAGCATTAAAACTTATAGCGCCACAGACATTTCAAGTCAGAACTGCAGTGATGTGTACAAAACCAACGTCACATAAAACGTACCATATGTACGTTCATCTGTTCTGGAGAAAAACCGAACACTCTTTTAGCACCACCCAGTGGACATTTCACATCGTGAAATGTCATGAAACACACATGGTGGTACTTATTCTGCGTCTTGCGAAAAAGTTCCCAGAGGTACGTTTTCGTCATGAGACCAGGTTGGTATTGAATGTGCACTTGTAGTGAATTTCCAATCTTAAAAGTATGTTTAAAACTTACTTGCAGATATAATATGAAAAAATAAAAGGCTATGTAAGTGTATTTAAACATTGCACTTAAAAAAAAAAAAAAAAGAAAAAAAAAGTGCACGTTGTAATGGTCAAATTAAAAGTTTTACTGAAAAGTACATTTTATTTCATTGTTTTAATAATCGTTTGTCATTCTTTAAAGAAGCACGCTTATTTTAATGTTGACAAACATACTTTCTTTCTTTCTTTATTTATGTCCCCTAAGGGCAATTGGTTTTACAGCAAGACCAGCATACAAAAAATACAGTTTACAGTACATTAAAAATTACAATAAAATCATTTAAAAAAAAAATAAAAAAATACCTCCACCTACTCCCCTCATGCCCGACTTTAGCAAAGAGATAGAAGTAGGAATAAATGAATGTTTGTACCTGTTACTCCTAACAGAAGGAAATCTTAACCGAGATCCTGAGGGTAAAAACTGAAACTCAGAATAGAGAGGATGGAAAGTAACCATTAAGATAGACTGGGCTTTTCTAACTACCTGGCGATTATATAGGTCGGTAGGACGACTCTGCTGAACTCCTAAAATCTTACTGCTAATGTTAACTATTTTCACCAATGCAGTCTTTGCCTTCAGACTCAGACTGCCATACCAGCACAACATAGCAAATGTTAAAACAGACTCAATATAAGATTTGTAAAACAGAGTCATCAGGGATCTATCAACGTTAAATTTGGACAGTCTCCGTAGACAGTACAAACGTTGCTGGCCCCGTTTTCAAATCTTCTCCACATTGACATTTAAAATTCAGCTTATCAATCACACATCCCAAATACTTATATGATTCCACAGCCTCAACCTCCTGATCTTTAATAGTTGTTCTCTTTATATCACTTTGATTACGCCTAAAATCAATATGCATGTCTTTAGTTTTCAACACATTTGTTTGCAGGTATGCATTATCACACCACTGAACAAAATCATCTACCACGAGGCCATGGTCATTTTCATCAGCATGGAGGAGGCTGACAATAGCTGAATCATCTGCATATTTTACAATAAATCTGTTCTCATACCTACTCCTGCAATCGTCAGTGTATAAAATATACAGGAGTGGAGAAAGCACACATCCCTGAGGGGGACCCTGTGGATGAAAACAGTACTTCTGACAAACACCCATTTACCCTTACTCTCTGAATTCGATCAGTTAGAAAGTCAAGGATCCAACCAATAAGACAAAAATCAACACCAAAGCTCAAAAGTTTCTCTACTAAAATGTGAGGTTGAATCGTATTAAAAGCAGATGAGAAATCAACAAATAAAATTCTAGCATGAGTCTTAGTTCCCTCTAAATGTTTAAGTACCAGATTCAACAAGGTGACCGTAGCATCCTCTACCCCACGTTTTGCCCTATAAGCAAACTGAAGAGGATTGAGAGAATCTTCTACCATTGTAAGGAGTTCTTTTTTTCAACAATCTCTCAAAACTCTTCATTACTAAAGAGGTCAGCGCAACTGGCCTAAAATCATTTAGTTCTACTGGATGATTATTTTTAGCCACTGGAATGGCTGTAGAGGATTTCCATAATCTTGGCACCTTCTGTTGAATGAGGGACATTTGAAAAATATAATTAAAAAAATAGATCTCAATTGCTCTGCACAGGAAATAAGCAGCTGACCTTGAATGTTATCAGGGCCTGAGCTTTTCCTAGCTTTTTAATGTTTAAACATGTTAATAACATCCTATTCTTCAAACGAGATCAATTATCAATTAAATAATTTTTCTGCTCACAAAGAATATTCTCAAAATCATGAGTATCAAACCTTACAAAAAATTCATTGAATGCTTGTGCAAGCTGAAAATCATCTCTATACCCTTCCAATACTATATTAGAATCTCTTTTAGGCTTTGTCCCAACTATGGTTCTCTCAGCTTTTGCAATCATGGATTGACTTTTTCGTTTAGCTGATTCATTTTAATTTTGTCTTACAACCTTCCTTAAGTTCCACATTTATGTTGTCTCTTTGCAGCTCCGCTGTTTGAGAAGTCAGATAACGTCATGAAAGAGAGAACATGTTCGGCCACATGTGAAGACTTCCATCAGATGAAGATGACCGTTCTCCAACTCAAACAGAAGGTGCCCTATTCCAGTTTCACCTGCAGGGCTTATTCGCTAAAACAAGCAGCAGGTTTTCTTTTATATGCATGTTTTCATCCATAGACGCAAGTCGACCCAACGAGAACCTACCTGCCAATGTTTCACGAGCAAGTCGGACTCAGGTTACACAAGTCTTCAGGGATGTGTTGGTGACTTTATAGACGAAATAAAAAAAGATAAAGCACGGGCCGAACAGCTGAGCGATCTGGTAGTGTGACTTATGTCTGACCTTGCTGCAGGCTAGTAAATCACGTTGAACGCAGTGATACGCTTTAGACGGGATGAGGGCGCAGAGTCAGTGTTCTGCAGTCAAAGAGAGCCTGTCAACAAATCCACTCAGCACCCTCATGGTCACAGAGTGATATATAGCTCTTGTGCGTGTGGTCCAGCAGACTATGAGGGAAAAGATTGAAAGCAAAAAAAGTAGTGGTGGTGAAGTAGTGAGAGTGAGGCAAGGCTTATGGTTCTATGAGAAGGTGACACAAAAACATTGGTATGATTGTTATAAATTGTTTCTTTGACCGTTGTTGTAACTTCCCCCAATTGCTTTGTTTGGAAGAGGTTATACTGGCTTGCTCAAGTTTTATTTATTTATTTATTTTTTTAGATTTATTAAAGTTTTTGTTATTTTAGTTTAAAAATGTAATAAAATTCTTTCTTTTCCTTATCTTTTGCCTCTTCAAGTTCTGTTCCATAAACTAGTGATCTTTCAGTGCAAATGCTGTAATTAATGATCATTTAGATTAGATTAGATTATTGAAATTAATTAAATAACTGTGAAATTATTTTTTGTCTTTTAAGATGCCTTTGTGCAGAATGCAGTCCCAGAATGCAATGCGAAAAGCTTAGGAAAAATTAATCTAAGATAATAAATATACTTGATTAGAAAGTGTTGTTGTTGTTGTTGTTGTTGTTGTTGTTGTTGTTTTGAAAAGTTAAGTTTTATTCAGCAAGGATGCATTAAGTTGATCAAAAGTGACTATAAAGACGTATGATTAAAATTAAAAATTAATATGAAAAATTAATCCAAGATAAATATACTTGATCAGAAAGTGTTTTTTTTTTTTTTAAGAAATTAATAGTTTTATTCAGCAAGGATGCATTAAATTGATCAAAAGTGACTATAAAGACATATGATAATATTACAAAATATTTCCATTTAAAATAAATGCTGTTCTTTTGAACTTTTTAGAATAAAATAAAATTCAAGCAGAAATAAATTAAATTTTTAAAAATGTTTAAAAAAAAATACAAATATTTCAAAATGTTTTTTTTTTAACAAATAAATGCAGCCTTGGTGAGCTTAAAAGCAACTTTAACATTAAAACCTAAAAAAACACTAAATAAATAAATAAAAAAACAAAAAGTTCAAAAAAATTGTGGTCAGTAAGCAATTCAGTACTTGATAATATCAATATAAAAAAGTAAAAATTTGAAAAGTAAAATTCAAAGTTTACAATTGTAGTGTACAGAGTATAGCATTCTTACCAAATCAGTCTTTTATGTGGCTTAATGACTGTTAGAATTGTGCCTTAAAAGGTACATGTAGGCATTTGACTCCAGTGTTTACGAGGTTTTGGAACAGAACTGTAGCGTTTTAGTTCAACTGCAGATCTTTTATTCAAACTGGACTGTTTTTCACGGCACATAATTCTGCTAATCTCTCGCGGCATCATAAGTGGTTGACATTGGCACTCGGAGCAACATGGGATTGAAATATGTGCAGTCCAAGGAACCTGACACAAATCAAAACCAGGAACAATGACAAATGAGATTTAAATTGCTTGCAAAGGGCTGGACACAGACACTTACACAGATTTATGCACTAGGCCTAGGGCTGTATCTACTGTGTGTGGCGAGACCTCAAAGGTCTGTGTGTGTGTATATATATATGTGTGAGTGTACTGATGTACAGAGGTTAGCAGGTAATGGATACTTCCTGTGAGTTCTTTGAAGTGAAATACTCTGCAAAGAATGCTTGTAAAAGACAGGCATTGATCTCAGTCCATGCACCAAGTTGAATAATTTAGAGATTTCCTGTTTTTGCAAACAGCATGTACACAGATGTTACGGTTTATAGATCAGATTACTTTGGTTCATGCTCACTTTACTTTGGTTTAAATTATAATTCTTTTATCTACCTTGTAATATTACATATTTTAGCCATTCCTTCCTGTCAGATGATTAGTAACATCTTTATACATTTTCTTAAAGGAATAGTTTAACTAAATTTACTCACCGTTATGTCACTGAATGTGTCACATCTTAATGCAGTTCTTTTCCATACAAAGATTATTCATAGTGACATGTCTGTCAAAAAAATCTACAAAATTGAAAAAGTCATATTTGGCTTGTGCTCTTTATTCCTAAGTCATGTCTTTCTTATTTTTATTGTTTTCATATTTTATTTTGTTTTACTGCGTTTTCATTTTTCATGTTTATTTAATTATATTAGTTTTTTTTTCATTTCTTATTTTTATTTACTTTAATTTTACGTTTTATATTTTATATAATTTGTAATTTTATATGACAATTATTTTATTTCATTATTATTTTTATAAAGATTTTATTTTTATTTTATTTCATTTGTTTCATTTTTATTTTACTCTTTCCACTTTTATTTCATTTTATATTTTAATATTTTATTAATTTTTTTTATATTTAATTTTATTTTTTATTTATTTTTTAATTTTTGTTTATTTATTTTATTATTGCAGCATGAAGATTCTTTATTGAAGATTCTTACCACAAAAGAAATAACATTTTAATAACACAAAGAAATAGTCACATTTTATGTGACTATTATTTTATTTAATTTTATCGTTTTTATTTTACTTTTTCCATTTTTTTATTTCATTTAATATTTTATTTTTTTTTTTTCTTTCATTTGTTAGTATTTTTTTATCTTGTATGTATATTTATTTATTTATTTATTTATTTATTTATTTATTTAGGAACATGAAGATTCTTATTTGACGATTCTTACCACAGAAAAGAAATAACAGCATTTTGGGTTTGGATTGCATGAGAGAGAGCAAATAATGACATTTGTTTTTCATTTATAGGTTCCTGTAAAACTTACTGCAAATCTTGTGTTCTTGATTCTGTTGAGCTTCAGAACCAAAAAAAAAACTAGTGCATGTCATGTTTCTGTTCAGTCTTGTCTAGTCCTATAGTGACAGAAATGAGTCCCTGAATGATCTGTGTGTTTTGTTTAACTCTCCTTTCATCAGATTGCCTTATTGCCGAGCAACACAGAGGTCAATAAACAGATGACCAATGAAAAGATGATGATGACACACTCATTCTTACCTGGACCTCTAGGGCCACCTGGGCCTGCAGGTGAGCTTTGTCGATATGCTGCTTATTATTATTCTGTGTTTTATTTTCTCCCAACACCATTCTTCTGTAAACTTGTCTCTTTTTATGTCTCTCTCAGGGAGCCCAGGGCCCAAAGGTTCCCCTGGTCCTCCAGGACAAATGGGGCCACCAGGCATGCCTGGTCCTAGAGGCGACATGGGGCCCATGGGGCCCTCACCAGACCTGTCGCATATCAAACAGGGACGCCGTGGCCCAGTGGTACATTTCAGCACTCATCAGCTGTAATCAGTATCTAAAGTGTCTGATTTGAGGACTAATGTGCTGTAGTTCATTTTTCCTGCATCTATAATAATTAGTCTAGTTGCCTGTGGTTTACATTCTTTAATATCAGTCTAGATGGGTGTCCACATTTATTGTGACTTACTAAAGGATGTGCTGAAGCAGATTCAAGGTTGAAATGCATGGGTTGCCCTGTTCTATGCCTGGAAATCTACTTTCCTGCTGAGGTTTATTTGTAGTGATTATATAACACACAGACCTGTCACTGTTAAATGACCCTTGAGAAAGTAGTTTAAATGTTTTGCCACTTGCTTGAGCAACTTAATATATAAATGTAGAAGTGAATGTGAAAGTAAAAAGCATTGAATAATGTGTTGCTTATATTTATTAAATATACATATATATATTATACATAATATGATGTGATATAATGTAATATATTTTCATTTAATATTTGTATTTTGTTTCTTATTTATATTTCAATTTTATTAATTTTTATATTATTTATATATAATGTTATATACAGTATTTTTTATTTAATATTTGTATTTTGTTTTTTATTTACATGTCAGCTTTATTTCAATTACATAAAATAATTTTAATAGCAACAACACTTATAATATAATATAATATGAAAAAAATTATGCTAGACCTATTAACAGAAAGAATTTTCTCTATTCTTTGGAGAAAAACGTTTGCATAGCAAAATGAATGGCATTTCAATTTAGTCTTTGGCTAAAAATGGCAGATTATCATAGTACAGTAGTGATAGTTCAGAAGTGAATCAAAGAATTATTAGAGATCCATTGTTGTGTTTGAAAACTTGTGACGCGTGTTCTTAATGCTAGAAATCTAGACTTCCTGGGATCAGGCATTTAGACATAACCTCTGCAGGAAGTCAGGCCTCCAGGAGTAGGATTGAGCCCCCCTGCTGTAAAGATGATAAACATCACATTAAACTTACATTCTTAAGAGCTGAGTAACTTCCTAATTGTTAGTTGCACTTGATCTTCATTGTTGCACAGCATTTGCAGATTTATTGAGTCAAGCTTCATTTTAGACACAGCATGAAGGTGTTACAGCTCGCTGACCTGTGGTTGCTTTCGACGGTGACACGCTTTATGGACTGTTAACCCTCATTACTCTTTCACACATTCTTCCCCAGACCGACAGACATAATGAATTATCATCTCACACACACTTTAACCTTTTCAGCCGAATCATCACTTTGCGGCATGTGTGTATCTAGCCTCTGGAGACAATGTCTTAAGTTCACGACCGTGGATATTTGTAGATCTACTGAGCAATTCGGTATGTTGTTGACACTGGAAATGTCACTGAATGTTTTCTTTAAACACTTCAGATGCATTTGTACTTGAAATAGTTTTACTCTAAGGTCATGAACGCTGAGTAAATCTGTACTGTCTGCTCTCATTTGGGACATAATCAGTTTTGAGCTCTCGTAGCCATGGAATTCTTTGTTTTTGGATGCAGTTCCACTTTGTGTTTGCTTTCACGGGAGGCTCTTAATAGTTTCAGCAGCCTTGTAAGAGTGAAACTGGATCAGCAGGTGCAAGATCGGTTTCAGCTGCACTCATATCATTTGAAGAGTCTTCGCACTTCCAGCATATGTGGTTGTTGGCCAATGAGATTGCAACAAAATATCCTGATTCTCACGGTTGCGTCTGCTTGGGACAAAATCTAGATTTATCTAAAGAGATTGTGTCAATTTGTCACACACTGCGAGGCTTAATGAACTGATCCAGTATTTTGACAAACACACGTTTTTATATCCTGATGGTTTACGTTGACTTAAGACTTAAGTTTACATTTAATACTCTGCCAAGACACTTTTTTTTTGACGTGAAGTACCATTAAGATTTTTGATGTTAACCATTGTGCCATATCAAACTGACCCTGCCAAAAAAATTATATACTCAGTCTCAGTTTCAAATCATTCATGCAAAGTATATCGTTAGAGTTCAAATCAGCTACAAATGTAACTGGTGATTGCTTTGGCATACAGCTGCCACCGTGATGTCATGGTGTGGTGGAGTGGTTGCAGGCGTTGCTATACAGAATTTATGTTCTTCTGATTGCCTGATTTGATTTGATGTTTCATTTAGGACCACATTTGAAAGTTTGGGGAAAAAAATCCAATCCAACATATTCATTCCAAAAAAACAAACAAACAAACAAAAAACAGAACTGGTTGAGTGTAAATATACTCTTAATATATACATTTATCATTATAAAATATTTTCATATTAATTAATTTAATTTTAATTAATTAATTAATTAATTAATTCGTTTATTTTAATTTATATATTAGTAAATATTGATATTTAATTAAATTACATTTTAATTTTAAAGTATGCAAGTAGCTTTAAGTTCAGTTAATTAAACCAACATCCTTTATTTTGAATTACAAATGGAATTTTAAAAGATTTAAATATTAATACATTTATGAATTTATAATGTTAATGTTTAAATATTTAAAAAATTTAATAATTGTATTACTTTTTAATTGTAATTGAATTGTATTAATATTTTTATATTATTTTAATACACTTTAATATTAATGTTATAAATTAAGAAATATATGAATTTGTTTCATTAAAAAATATTACATTTTTCATTTAAATAAGAAATTGGAAAGTTTATAAAATGTCAGAAATTTTTAAAATGTCACGTTAACACTTTAGACACTTTGAAACTTTAAGTAAAAAATTAATTAAAAATTTTAAATTAAATATTAATATAAAATATAAATATTTTAAATATTTATATATAAATATATATATTATATTAAATATATTAAACATTTATATATAATATAAATATTATATATTAATATAATATAATATAATATAATATTTGGTCAATTTATTTTAAGGTCCAATTATCACCATTAACTACGACTTTTGCCTCGATAAACTCTGTTGCTTTTTAATAGTAAGGTAGTTGTTAATTTTATGTATTGAGTAGAATTAGATATGTAGAATATGGTCATGCAGCTTTATAAGCACTAATAAACAGCCAATATGTTAATAATAGGCATGCTAATAAGCAACTAGTTAATAGTGAGAATTGGTCCCTTTACTAAAGTGTTACTCATTTTAATGTTAATATTACAAATAAATAAATGTATTAATTTTTTATTTACTTTAAATTACTTAATCTTTTATTTAGTTAGTAGAGATGTGACTTTAACAGCAAGTGTCTAGCTGCAATAAAGCAGCAGATTTTCAGCTTTCGGCTCATGCCTAGCTGGGTCACCTCCGCCTGGGCCGACGTTTGAACACGTGTCCCCCAAACCCCCTGACCTTCAGCTGGCTGACCTCTGACTCTCTGAAGGGGGGCGTCTTTGCAGGTGGGGTGGAAACTAGGACGGGTAACAGGAATCACTTTCATCCTTTTTTTAAATTTCCTTTTTTGTTCTTGAACAGGATCTGTCCTCCTTTATCATGTTTGATCCCCTGTTCTTTTTGATTGTTGCTTGATATATTTCCTACCAGAAAGCTGGTTGTCTGCCAAACTTTTCTTATAGTTTGTGCGTGTAGAAACATTACATTTTTCAATATACCGAAGCACAACATTCATCCTACCTCTGGATGTTGACAAATGATAATGGCAATAACAGGGAAAAGGCTGACTGCGTTACTGCACATGGGTTCCTTTCTTTGGCCCGTGTGCTTCTCGAGGGCGACTGTTAACCCGTCCGATAGAGTCGACCTTTTGCTTTTAATGCATTGGACCACATCGCTGAAGCACGAGTCGTCAATGAAGAAAAATACTGCTGAAGTATTGCAGTAATTTATGAATCCTAGAAACATGAGCCCTTCAATGCTCTGGAGTCGTAGCTCATAACATGAATTTAGTTCAAGAGTGCTCAAAATTTCAGTTTTTAATTTGATAAATGACAAGTTATGCAGTGGTATTGGAAAACACTGCATCTGTGGGATCTTGTATTCTGCTTGTGCATAAATACAAGTCTGAAACCCAACATGTGTAGTGATGGACCTCTGCTGTCTGTCACAACCGCTCCGTCCATGAACACATGCACTCTGTGTCTTTACTAAAGGACTGTAGACGTTGCCGCTGGCCCAGAACCAGCTCTCTCTAATCACCCGCATAAAGAATTCAATGCAGTATTTTTAGATCGATGAATCATGTTTTCCATTCTGGTACAAATATGGCTCAGATCTGCCCTAGAGATCTTGACAGGCATGATTTGATGTGTGAAAATATTTGAGAGTTGAATGAATAGGACCATCAAATATATAATTCAGTGAATATAAATATGCCTTTCTTGGAGTGCCGAGGGTCCTTAGTTTGGCCTTTAGCTGTCATGTGGTTTTGGTCAGATAAAAAGCTATTTTATGAAGCCTTTTCAGAGATGAACTTTAGACGTAAATTTCATGCATTCATTCATTCATTCAAAATAAATGTAAAAAATATTGTATTTACATATTTTACAGCATAAGACATTTTTAACAGCTACATTTATATTTCTAAACTGAAATTTTAAACATGAACAATTGTATTTTAATTAATTTATTTATTTATTTACTTAGTTATGTATAACAATTCTAAACATATTTATGACAAATGTGCAAGTTTCATTAATATTTTTTTTTAAAATGTAACAGTCACATTTTTTTAACAATCACATTACTATATTTCTAAACTGAACTTTTTAAACATGAACAACTGAATATTTTAGGTTCTTTCTTTCTTTCTTTCTTTTTTTCTTTCTTTCTTTTTCTTTCTTTAAAAAGAACTATTCTGTATTTTCTGTTTCATTAACTAATATTTGTACGGTATGATAACAAATTTTTAACAATTACATTATTATATTTATAAACCGAAATTTTAAATGAACAATTGAATATTTTAGATTCTTTCTCTATTTAAAAAGGACAGTTCTGTATTTTCTGTTTCATTAATTAATATTTGTACAGCATAACAATTGTTTTAACAATTACATTATTATATTCCTAAACTGAAATTTTAAACATGAACAATTGTATATTTTAGATTTTAAATAATATTTATTTATATATTTAAAAAGCACAATTCTAAAGCTGCAAGTTTCATTAATAAACATTTCTGCAGCACCTAAAAAGACTTTAACAATAAAAAATATTTTCTAAACTGCATTTTTCTAATTATTTGCTTGCTGTTTCATGACCTCATAGTTATTGAAAGACCACATGGAATATTTGTCTATTTTATAAATTTATTTGTCACATATTGAAGGCAAACTGTTGGTAAAAATTGTGATAAAAGTATAATAAAGTATATATCTTTCCATTATGCAGTCATAAAAAATGAAACCTATATAGTTGATGGGGAAAAATGTTCAGTGTTTTTTTTTAATAGATATGTTCGGTTGTGTGTTTAATCAGGATGTTTGTGTGTGTTTGTAGGGTCCATCCGGGGCTCCAGGAAGAGATGGCATGAAGGTACGGTATGTTTTCTATCTATCTTTATCTCTCCACTACTTCTCAAAGCTATGGCTAAGGGCTGTTTTCCATGTGTGGAATGCAAACATTTGGAAAAACAGGATAAAGATGTTTAAGATCAATGGTGAGCGATCACTAATGAAATAAACTCTTGGATGGCGTCGAGTCGATGACCAAAGGCCAAAATGTTCAAATATGACATCATAGATGGCAGAACGAGTTGCAGATATTTTAGAATGTCAAAACATAATTATTGCGTCCTTTAAATGGCAAATATGATTAGTCCAAATATTGAGTAAAATTACACAGAGGGATTTCACAATACACCAGATAATCATGGTTTATTAAAGCTTTGATATCATATATTTATATTATCATATCATTGTATATTTTTATATATCTCTTAAAGTTTGTGAACTAAGATAGTACTGTCGTTTACTCTCAAGTCTAACCATTACATGTGATCTGCTAGCTCATGATCTAAAACAGTACTAAAAAATTGACGGTTTTTGCTAAATATTATATCAAAAGTTGTTCAAGTTATAGAAGAATTGAGGTAGGTCTTTTAAAGCCAACTAGACTAGGCTTGGAGATTGCTTAATAGTCAAAATCTACATTAAAATACACTAAATGTAACTCAAAATGAAACCAGAAACAATGTTTTCACAATTATACAAATGTATATGCAAATATTCGAGATATTGCACATTTTTGCATTACTGCGCAGTAAAAAGTTGCCTTTAAATGTCTATTCTAGTAGTGTAACAATATATTCTGGCAATATACATTCAAGATACAAAAATGTAGTAATATTTATTGTTGATAGCGACAGTACATATTGTGTATAGTTCACTCAAAATAAAAGTTTAGATGGATTTAATTAAACATCAAATAAGGTAAACCCAGAAGATCACACATTTGAGCATTCATGTTTATTAATTAATATTAATAAATTGAGGTTACACTTTATTTAAGGTGTCCTTGTTACAGTGTAATTATACATTTAAGTAGTGAGTAATATTAATTAAATATATATATAAAATAAAAATATATAAATATAAATAAAAAAATTACAACATTTAAAATGTATGTAGTCCATTCCTCATGTACATATGTGTATAGTTATATTTTAAATGAATTATGAAAATATTTTTCTGTATGAAAAACATATTTACTGTATTAAAAGTAAAAAAAAAAATTATTTAAATCATTTCAGCTTTGTTTAAAGTATTGTGAGATCAGTATCGTGAATTGAACTGAATCGTGACATGAGTGTGTTGTTACACCCGTATTCTGAATGTTATTATTCAGGTAGCTGGCAATAAATATGTCAACAGTTTAACTAACTTTAACCAGATTGATTGTCTCTTGATTGTCCATAATTGATCTACAACAAAAAAACTAGCTGTAGGAGTAAACTCTTCACGCCCTTCAAATCAACTCTGATAATTCAGAAAATACCTGTGTCACTTTATGAACTTCGTTTTCTGACATTTCAGAACACAACACAATATAGCTAGCTTAGCCAGAAGCATTTACGTTCACATATTTAGATTTCAGGCCTATATAACACACTTTTTTTAATGTTTTGTTTGTTTTCTGACATACAGTATGTGTAGAGGTTCAAGGTTAATCCATGTATAGTGTGTGCACTTCTGTTACATGTTTGTATAGAAAGTTTTTCTGGCTTTGCATTCACAAATCAAAAACATCTGGGCCACTTACTACCTCTCTGTGAACCCTGACCCTACATAATCCCCACAGAGGGGTCAATATCTCACAATGTCTGTCTGTGTGGTACCTACTGCCATACCTCAGCCCAAATGAGCTAGAGACCAGCTGCAAATGGTGCGCAGAAATGCTGCCAAGATAACGTTTATATACACTCAGATGCTGAATAAACTTGTTTCTTTATATTGCATTGTTTGGTGATTGAGTTGCTGAACGACGGAGATGGCCAGCGATGGCTTGTTTTCTCACGTGTGATCGTGTTACTGAGAGATAGTGGGCAATAACTGTCCCGTTGGACTTCGCATGGCTTCTTTACTGTAATCCTGCTAACCCAAATATTTGTTTGGTTTCTCCAGGGAGAGAGAGGGGTTCCTGGCCCTTCCGGACCTCCAGTAAGAACTTCTTATCATGGCACTTTCTCTCATGGTTCTTATGTCTGAAATGTATTTGTCTGTGTTATTCTCTCTCGCTCTTACCTTTGATCACTCTTCATCTGTCTACCTGTCTGTCTCCCTCTCAAAGCGCTACAACTGACATCTTATTGTGATTATCCACAAAATCAGGTCTAGAAGGTTTATTTTTCTTGAAAACGGGCCAAAAAATCTCTTCTACCCCTTGCAAACTTTGATGTGACTTTTTATACTTAACTGGATAAGGGCTGTGTGCCACAACAAAACTAGATTATAAAAAATAAAAAATAAATCAAATTTATTTTTACAAATAAATTTAAATTAAAATCAAATTACATTTGTAAAAAAAAAAAAAATCAATTTTATATTTGTGTTTTTTTTAATATAATTCTATTAATAATAGCAATTAAAAATAGTAATAAAAATCATAATTCATTAACACGTATGTGATTATGAATTTTTCTGTATATTTAAATAACTTGTGGCTTTTTATGTAAAAGCTAACTCATGATATTTTTGGTTTCTACCCTTTAAATAAAAAAATAAGTAAATCAGTTTTTTAACCATATATCCATATATATGTGCAGCTGTTATATTTGAAATGAGTTATGTATAAAAATATTTGTCTCTTCTAAAATGATGTATGCAAAATCACTGAAAATATAGGAACTTTTGCAGAAGAAATTATTATAATTCTAAATTTGTATTTATTTGTATTTTTTTTATTCTTGTATTTTTTATTCATTTTTATTTTAAACATTCTAAGGATAATTGCAAAAAATATTAAAAATAAAATAAAACTAAATTATTAAATAAGATAATTATGAAATAATTACAAAATCACTGAAACTAGGAAGCAAAAATATTACACCTTTTGCTTATGTAGAAATTTTATATTACCATTAAAATGAATATAAATCGTACATTTTTAGGAATGTATTTATTTATTTATTTATTCTTCATGAATTTTTATATATGTATAATGCATGCAAAAACTGAAAATAGGAAACTTGAAATAATGGGTAAATATTTTTGTTTTCCTATTTTCAGTGATTTTGCATGCATTGTTTTAGCAAAAATAAAAAGTAAATAAAAATAATAAATAAACAAAAATTCTATATTTATATTAATTAGGCAAAATCAAACAGCTCATACAGAAAGACAGACAGTATGTTGAAAATGTGACTCATCTGTATTTTACATGATTCCTTAATGCTCATTTCTGTTAATCCTGTTGGTGTGGGACAACTCTTACTCCAGCGACCTGGAATTTCATGTGATGATGAGTGTGTTTGTGGTTTCAGGGCCCACCAGGATCCTTTGACTTCCTGTTACTCATGATGGCTGACATTCGTAATGACATCGCAGAGTTGCAGAACAAAGTGTTCAGCAGAGCGTTGCACTCTGTAGAGGATTTCCCATCTGCCCCAGACAATTGGAGGGACACCCAGGAAAGTCTGGACTTTGGATCTGGAGAAGACTACAAACCCCAGATCCCGCCTAAGAGCACCAGGAAAAGGAAATTGCCCCAGAACTTAAATAATCCAGACTGGCCAGTTTAAGATTGCCTTCGAACAGTGCCAGAACTGAAAGAAAGAACTGATTATAGAGAGAATGAGTAGTGTAAATATCACAGAATGACTGCTATTTAACTGTATACCCGCTGAAAAAAAGGCTGAATGTATTTCACTGTATGAAATTTCTATTTTTATAACATAAAAGATGTACATTTTGTATTTTGAACGTGTCATTTGTCAACCAAATAAATAACAGGTTACATATACCATAGTTCTCTTGTTCTGGGGCAGGATTCACGGAACATTAAGAATAAAATTCTTCTTAACTGCTGATTTCTTATTTTCTATCTTAAGGAAAAAAAGCTAAGAATATTTTGTAGCTCCAAAAATACTTCTAAAAATATTCTTAAGGTTTCTTAAGATAACACTTAAAGGGATAGTTCACCTTTGTCTTGACTTGCATGGTGTTTTTTTCCATACTATGGAAGTCAATGGGGACCAGCAACTGAAGGTGAACTATCCCTTAAAGAAGAATTTAAATTCTTTTTTTTTTTTTCAAATTAAATCCCCAACAGTAAGATACTTAATAAATTTATTGGGAAAATATTAAGCATTGCAAAACTATAGAATGTGCAACATACTACCGTTCAAAAGTTTTGGGTCAGTCACGTTGTATTTCATTTATTTATTTATTTATTTTATTTATTTATTTTTTAATTAATACATTTATTCAGAAAGAGTGCATTATATTGAACAAAAGTGACAGTACAGTGTTACAAAAATATCAGGTTTGACTACAGTACTATTCTTTTCTATTCATTAAAGAATCCTGAAAACAATGTATCCATTTCCACAAAAATATTAAGCAGCCCAACTGTTTTCAGCATTGATAAGAATTGTTTCTTGAGCACTAAATCATCATATTAGAATTTCTGAAGGATCATGTGACCCTGAAGACTTCATAAAATATATTAAACACCACTCTTTTAAAACAATAAATTCAGTTCTTCATACCCATGATTAAGCAATAATAGAGGCCAATCAGTGTGAGCTTTCAACAGTTCTGTTTTTCTCTGTCATCCTCACCTATTAAACACCTTGCCATCTCTCTCAACTCTCTCCTCTTTGTATTTCCCCTCACAATTCATAAAGTGGTTCACAGCTATGGAACGTTATTGCCATTTGACCTTCCTGTATGCTCATTTATCTCTGAGGGAAACAACATCATGGATAGCTGTTTCTACATCTTCTGTAGCTTCTGTTTTCCATAGGTGTTGACATGACTAAGGAACTCTTGAACAGGCTGTCTGTAAATGCTTTGAGAGCCTTGTAAAACTGGAACGTGAGGTAAAATAAAAGTGGGTCGAATACCGATCCCTGCAGAATACCATTGAGTTCTTGGTGCTTTCACCTTGATCTTTCATTTCCAGTGTGACAAATAAATCAGAGGTAATATCTGCCATTATATCTTTGTTAATTTATAATTTAATTGGACTTATTAGTGAAGGGAAATTTTTATACAAAATTAAATTATATTAGAATAATATATTCTACCGTCCAGTTTGGGTCAGTAAATTTTTATTTTTTTTTGAAAGAAGTCTAATCATATTTGTATTTATTTGTGCAAAATACAGTAATATTGTGAAATATTTAATTTTAAAATAATTTCTAATTTCAATGTATTTTAAAATGTAATTTATTCCTGTGATGACAAAGCTGAATTTTCAGCATCTTTACTCCAGTTTTCAGCATCACATGATCTTTCAGAAATCATTATAAAATGCTGCTTTGCTGCTTATGAAACATTTCTTATTATAATCAATACAAGATCAGGTCAAGTACATTGCACTGTGAGATGGTATTTCAAACATAACCTGTAGGCCTATATAATATAAAATTATTTGTTGTTGTTTTGTGTTTGTTCAATGAACATTGATCATAGTTGAGGTTGCAGCACAAACTTGTTGGTAATTCTGCCATTTGAAGCTTGTAAATCAGATCCAAACATGCTTGACTGACCTCTTACCCACATTCCCATCGTCGGGCAACCGTCTGATTTTGATACTGTTTTCCCCTCCACATTTCATGGTTAAGTTGTACTGATCCCTGTGAGAGCCGCTCAGTAATGGCCCATGAAAAGAAACTGTCTGAAGTAACCAGCCAACAATTGCGGCCAGTTCACCCTGTAGGCCAGTTATACAGACTTCATCAAAATATCGTTTTCCAATGAGACAAGAACAACTTGAGCTGTGAGTACTATGTGAACACAAAGACAATATTTTGATTTGACCAAGTGAAACAATTAATATGAAAGTTTGAAATGGCCAGTAAGTTTACATTACTTGTTATTAAAGAATGACGCATAAGAAGAATTAGATGTCTATTTTTGTGGTACTTGATCTCCTTTGCAAATTGTGAATGAAAAATAGATCCACATTACAGAGTTTAATTGCAAAAAACTATTAAAGTCAGTTTTTCCCATGCCATTTTATATTACAGTATATTTACTGTAATATAAAATGGCATGGGAAAAGCTGACTTTAATAGTTTTTTGCAATTAAACTGTAATTTAAATATATTTTTTGAGAATTATGCACATTAATTTGAAATACAATAATATAAATAAAAGGACAGCCATGAATAATGTTAAAATAGTCAATAGAAAGTGAATTAGAAAATCAGACTAAATTTAACCTACATAAACAGAAGAGGAAAAAAATAAAGTTTAAACTGTACTCTTTATTGTTGTATGTTTTGCCATTTAAATTGAAAACAATCACATAAAGAGTGACAAATAATCATTCTCATATAAACTAAACAAATGTGTGAATTCCCAGCCTGGAATTATTTTATCTTAATTTATGTTTTATTTTATTTCATTTTATTTTATAAACATTTATATTTTTTGCCTTAATTTTATTTTATTTCACAAATGTATATATACTCTGCCTGGTATTTATTTGATTTCATTTTATTACTTTAAAAACTATTCTTATATTTTAGCTTGGGTTTTATTTTATTTTACTTTACTTTACAAGTGTGCATATACTCTGCCTGGATTTTATTTGATTCCTTTTTATTGCCTTTTTTATTGCACACTCTTTGTTGTGTGATTATTGAACCACTAGATGGCATCTGTGGTGTATTATAATCAGTTTTTCAGCCTGATTGTTGTAAGAGCACCTGGAGATTTGGTTTGAGTCTCTTCACACTGCACATAGTGTGACCCATTAAATATAACTATAAAAAATAAGAAAATAATAATGATTATAATATTATTGCACTTTATTTAGATTTTTTATTTTAATAAAATAATAAACAAAATAAAGTGATAATCCTTGCTAATAATTTAATACTTTAATATTTTAAAATAAAAAGGGAGTATTAAATTGGAGGACACTGTATGTTGTATAGTTATTCTGGTGCAGCTTCACACAATCAACAAGGTGCATGGAAGGAGAAGTATTTTAAAATAAAACCAGCAACACTTGTGTAGTGGAGAAATCAAAACTACTCAGAGAATGGAACTGAAAAAATTGCTATTTTTTTTGCCAATGCTTTTCGGCACACAGGCCTTCCTTCATCAGGGCTAATAAATTTTATTTAAATACTTTTGTTATCATCATAGGACAGAAGGTTAATGAGATCTACTGTATAAACACCATCAATATTAACTTATCAGAAAGCTGAAATAACACTACAGTTGTAAAATTGTAAAATGATTTTGCACTATATGCTGGACTAATTAGGAGAATTTGAAGCAATTTGGTTGAGTCTGAGCCATTGTGGCTTTGCCACATTTGTTACAAAATTGTTTTCTGTACAATAAATGTCCTCAGCAAACAGCAAACTTCTGTTCAATCAGTAGACTCAAAATAGCAACGTTCCAACAATGCATCTGAACACACCTCGTTTTCAGACCAGCACGCCCATGGGCGCAAATACATTTGCTATTTAAACGTGGCTCAGGACGTGAAAATGATAACTGCGTTGTGTAGAAACTAGCAAAAAACACTTGCGTCGCGCCTTGTACCGCATTGCGCCGGGTGTATGATAGTGCCCAATGACTCTTTCATTCGGCAGATTGACTGATTGATTCAGTAACGAAACACCATCGTGTATTCCTCAGAGATGCAAAACAGTTCTGCTGTGGCTTTGTTTAAAACTGTTTTCGTTGTCAAAATACAGCAAAAACAAGAACTGTTGTGTCTAAAAAGTATGTCACTTAATATTAACTTCTTGTTTATTGAGCTCTTCATCAAATAAATAGGCTATCACATTTGCAATTGTGCTGATATTTGGAAAAAAAACCTCACTCTTCGTGTGATATTAACTATATCAGATGACATAAAAGACGAAAGTCATACAGGGGCATTTTTGCCCCCTTATCTTGAATTTTGGGGGAATTCTAAAAAGACTAAATCACGCAGTAAAAGTGTGAACTCTAAATGTAATCGCACAGTAGTCTATCTCATATAGGCTGTGTGTGCACTCTGACAGTGGGTGTTTTTTTGTTTGTTGCTGTTGTTTTTGTTTGGTTTTTACTATATACTCGATAATGTCAAATTGCATATTGTTTAAACAATTACGATATTATCGTAGATGATATATACAGTATCACACACCCCTATTTCACACCTCTTTCAGCCTATGGCTGAGCTTCCTTTCTCAATAATTTTCTGGAGCTCATCTGCTGTTCGTCTTTGCTGCATCTCATGAAGAGTTTTGATGAGAGCTGGGTAGGCTTCATCTACTCCTTGTCTCTGGGACCAATCTTGCAGAAGTGCGAAGGTCTGTTCTTTCACATCATTATGGTGATTAAGCTCATGTTCCTCAATATCAGTTTTACTCATGCCACTGCACTGGGCAACACGTTTCATCGTTTTCCAGCCCAGAACATCAGCAATTTCTGATAGGTGAGGGTTCAGTTCTAAACCTACACAGAAAAAGAAGACTGATATAAGCTCATTATCCTGCTATTATTTAAACTGTGATCTATTGTCTTTATTTCCTCCAGAAACTTTAGGGGACAAAATAATGCATGCATTTATTTTGATGGCTATTTTAAATAGTTTATTTACCAACAAAAAACTGTGCAAAGAGGTGCTAATATTACATATTACATTACTAGTAATTGAAATTAGTGAATGAACTGAACATGAATTCAACAGATTTGATTCAAGAAAATTACCATTTCAAGGCAGGATAGTGATATTTGATGAATTTAAGAAAATATTTTCATGCAAACGTGTCAAAAATTTCTAACAAGCAAACATACCTTTCAGGGCAAGGTCTTCCTATATGGAGAAAAAAAGCCAATCCATCAGTCACAAAAGTTTTAAAACGCAAATAAAAATAAATAAATAACATGCAGTTCCACATAACACTACAAGGGTGCAATGAAAGCATAAAATAAATTACCTCATGATTCATTGCATCTCCGCTCTGTCCATCCTTAAAACAAAGCTTGTGTTTTCTCCATAACCAAAACACCACCACACCAAAAACAAGTATGAGCAACACTAAAACAGCTACAATGGGCCCTGAAATAAATAGTCATGTTAGTCCATTATGTAATATACTGTAATGAGGAATTTTTATTAATTATTGCTTATACTGTGTGTACACATACGTGCTCTTGGGACATTGGCTTTTAAAATGTACTAAAATCAGTGATAAAGCAGCACTTGCCTGTGTTTGGGGATTGTGGATGTACAGGCTCTTTCTGTGCATTATTGCACACAGTGTTGGTGGTTTCTGTGCATGATTGAATTACTCCATGTTTCTCACACCTGTTGGGTAAACAATAGGCAAACAAAGAGAAGACAGAATAATAAACTGAAAGCTAACATGTAATATACTGAGATAGTATAAAAATGCTTTAAAAAATTCAGATCTTCGAGTAACTGTTAATAAACCCTTTTTTAAGTAACATGAGCAGAAACACTCCACGAAGAAAAAAAAATGCAAATATTTAGGCCAGCTGTACCAGGGTTATAGTTATTTAATATTGCTATGTATTGTTTTGTAAAGCATTTTTTAGAGAGAGAGAGAGAAACTAAAAATAACATATATAATTTCAATATTTTAGAAATGTTCATGCACAGCTTTTTACAGTAATCTCCATGATAACACACAGACATCTGCCATTCTTTCCAGAGAGAAAAATGACTTTGGCTGACTACATACCTGTCACAGGGGTAACAGGCCTTGCACTGGTCACCCTTGTCACAGTAATGATTCTCCTTGCACCTGCAGACAGTGTTGGAATACGGTGAACATCTCTCCATCGTGTCCATGTTTGCTATTGCAAGAAGAGAAAGCAGAAATAAGACTTTTTTTAAATTTGTTTTAGTTCTAAACAAGAGTTAACTGTCTGCTGCCCATTTGTTAAATTTGATGTTTATTAGATAGGTATACCAAAAAACATATGGCATATGTGCATTTCCTCAGAGCATCATCAAATTAGCAACCAAAAACACTGATTCACAGAAAAAAATCACTATTTAACTGACAAAACTAGGCTCAGATGATAAGACCTACCACTGGAATTGCACATTTTACAAAGCTGGCATCTGTAATCACTATTCGGGTGGTCTATATAGGTGCCATGCTCACACTTGTCACAATATGTCTCATCTTTGTCTGTGCAGTCACTTAAGACCCTGTAACCTGTAAAGCACACAAATACACATGTTTGTTTGTATATACCCTTGTGAACATCCTTTGATTCTTTGAAATTAAAAAAAAAAAAATGAAATACTTGGTTCTGATTTGTCATTAAATATCTACTGGCTGCTGAACGTTTTATCTCTCCATTTACCAACATACTGACATTACTTTCATGTCTGTCATATCACTCCACAGGATATATGGAAGTAACTTGAATTTGTAATTACTATTAAGTTAATCTAATCATATCTGCTACAATCTTTTACTTCCCCCTCTACAAGTTTTCTTAAGGAAGAATGAGAGAAAGAACTAGGAGTGGAAATTTCTGAGGAAATGTGGCAGATGAGTTTAAAGGATATTAATGAACATTCTATCAATTCTAGACACTGCCTTATTCAGTTTAAAGTCATTCACAGATTACATTATTCAAAAAAGAATTTACATAGAATTTTCCAAAATGTCTCACCTCTTTGTGACAAATGTCCCATAGTTTTATTTTTTGCTGCAAGATACAGAGTTATTGGAATGGAATTTTTGATGTGCTTTCAGAGGTTTTTAGGGTGCAATTGCAGCCGGATCCGGCACTTTTCATTCTGGGATTTTCTGAAGGTATGCATTCATTATCAGGAGCACAACACAAACTGCTTGCATATAGTTTAACTATAGCCAAGAAGTTAATACTGTTGTTCTGGAAGAAAAAGGAGGCTCCTACATGTAAGCTATGGCTTGGAGAGATGATTTCAACTTTACATTTGGAACGAATTAGGTACTGTTTGAAGGGCAAATTTGAGCAGTTTGACCAAATTTGGCACCCTTTTCTCTGTTACTTTGATGGAAACCCTATGGACTAATGCATCATTTGTTAACGTCATGTTTTAATTTTTTTTTTTCTTCATATTTTACAAACTAATGTAAGAAGGTCTTGTAAGGGATGGTTTGTTATGTGGGGTTTTGTTTTATTTTGTTTTTCTTTATCCTTTTATTTTATTTAAATTTTTTTTTTTTTGATTGTATTCTCTGTACGTGTAATAGAAACGAAATATGTGAGATTGCAAATCCATCTTCAAAATCTTCGTCTTTCAATAAAACTTATTTGACAAAAAAAAAAAAAAAAAAGTTAATCTAATCACAAATCAGTAGTCTATTTCATATCCATTTATTTATTATCCATTTATTTATGGATAATCTACAACCAGGCTGTCAGTGATGAAAAGTAAAGCCCTGCTTAATGTGCATTGCATAACGCAATCCAAACTCTAATTCTACACTTTGTAATGTGAAATAAGAAACGAAGTCCACCTCTTTAACAATATATACTGTGTATGTGTGTATAGGCTATATTAGATCTTACCTGTGGAACAAAGGCAGCAAGTTTTTCCCTCATGCTGGTAAGGTCCGAACTCACAGGCGCCGCGTCTCATGCGCAGGCGTCTTGCTTCTTTCTGTCCAACGTTTAACATCTGAAACACGGAAAACTGCATTTAACAGATAAAGTATCAAATTTACGTTACGCTTTCTTATTGAAATTATTTTCTGGCATGTATTATCAAGGTGGATAAACCACAGTGACAGCATAAATCGCTTCAGAAATGGAAAGTGAAACTAACGTTAGGCTTATTCGCTTAGGTATGTTAGAGATGTTTGGTACGTTGTGCGATTTTAAACTAATATGTATTCAACTTATTTCAGTTTATTATAGCCAATCAACAAAGATAACTCAGACCATTTCCATAAGTTTCTGTATTCCTCTAGTGATTTGTTGTCGATGTAGGGCGTTTTAGATATTCTTCTTTATGAATTATCCTGAAGTCCAAAACTGAATAAGGTTAAGGCTTTACTTACGACACAGCACGGAAATACGACGAGACTGTAAACACGCATGTCTGAAGAGTAACAGGCACACAGTAAGAAACAGTTTAGTAGTAAAACCCCCAAACTACCTCGTTACTACTACTAATGCAAAATTATTGCTGAAGTGTGACACACACATGTAGTGGGTTTGTTTCTGCGTTGTGTGTGTGTTGTTGATAAAAGAGACTCCACACGATGATGCAGTTGTCATGTGGTTTACTTTCGGCTTCTCAGTTTCTGCATTGAAACATAATAAACACCATCAGACAGAAAAAGGAGAATCTCGGGTCTAGCCGTGCCTCTCATCGCCATGACATCCCACGAAAGAGAGCGCGTATGCATTACTACATACATTGACAGTTCAAGAACTATGATACTATAATGTTAAGAAAAAGAAATATACAGAAAAACAAAATTATAATGATCCATTTACATACCTGCATTGAAACATAATAGACACCATCAGACAGAAAAAGGAGAATCTCGGGTCTAGCCGTGCCTGTATATACTTTTTCAAAGTATATTCATTTAACAGGAAATGCATTCAAACTTCTCATGGATCATTAAAAGTAAACGGATATAACTTCAATCAATCATAAATTTATAACTCATACCACAGATGAAACTTTTAAACTCTGTTTTACCAAAGAATGCATCATTAAATAACGAAACTCAGTAGCATAACCCAAGTGTAATGGCGGCCGTTACACAAATTCATACTCTGAATATACATACTCTTACAACGTTCATAACTTGAATGACTGATCTTTCAATAAAGGAAGGGTAACAAACAAACACATTTCACACAGCAATTCCATAAACAATGAGTAATTAACAATAGTTAAGCACTTTTCTGAAGAGCCGATAAAAACACACCTCTCATCGCCATGACATCCCACGAAAGAGCGCGAGCTACCGGAAATTACATCAGCTCTATCCTCGCGCCTACTCACGACATAACTTGCGTGGCAGCACTTCCTGAACATTTTGACTAAATTAACAAATTCATAAAAAGGGAAAACCAAAAACAATATGCAAGAAATACAAATATACCTGTATAAAAAAATGAAAGTAATACTTAATATGTTGTGCTTGTAACCACATGACCGTGCATCACTCATGCAATCTCTCCTAATTACAATTTCAAAATAAAAGCCCCGTATATTAGTACCATTAATTAAAAGTAATTACAATAATCTAGTGTAACAACATTACACTTGCCACACACACATTACGCTATATTGATGGACGCATGCCCAGTAGTTTATCTGTAACGTCCCTTCTGACTTATAAGCGTACGCCTTCAAAAACGAAGTATACGTTCAGCATCGGCAGCTGTCAGCAAATAGGACGTCAGCTGTCGCTAAAACACTTAAATAAGTACATAGGCTATTAGTCAGTATTGTGTATTATTTGATTAAAAAGGTTTTTCAAATGTAAAGAAAATTTTTTTGGATAAATGTAAAATTTCAGCTGTATATGTTTATGGCCTATATATATGTGTGTGTGTGTGTGTAAACAGACGGAGCGCAATAATTATGTTAAATATGCATTTTACTAAAATATTTGTTGTTGGACATTAAATGTGCCTTTTGCAGATTTTTAAACCTACATATAAGTGTATTTTTATGAAAGCAGTAACTGTAAAGGGACTAGCTATTGTAAATAAAATAAGCTAATACAATAGGGTAGACTGAGTACATTTGTGACGTGTACAGTTTAACACCTTAAATAACTTGTGTACACAAGAACCCCGAGCCATGATTTCAGTGTTCTCTTTGATTGTGGGAAATTTGAAATGTGCGCGTCTTTCCACTCAGAAGATATCGGCAAAAGTTTTTTTTTTTTTTTTTTTTCCAAGGTGAAATTTTCATTTGACCATGTCTCTTCCTCAATGAATAGCTTATTATTCTTTTATGATTGTTAAATTTAACATATGTCATTGCAAACGTTACGCTGTGCTCTAAAATAGACATATTTTATAACATTGTGCCATGCAAGGTGTTTTCATAATCTAGAGAAACGTGCGAGCATGTCAGTGGGGTACAGATGAGACACAGTGTATCAACTGTACCCGGATTGGTGTCCTATTGCTTCACATGCTGTTTAGTTGTACAGTGTTATGATAATAGGATAAAGGTCACATTTACACATGCTATGCAAATTCTGTTAAAAAAAAAAAAAGATATTTGTGATATTTCAACTTTTTATTATTAATGGACATATTTTCTAACATGAATGTTAAAAGGATTACATAGCATTTTAAGAAATATACAAGGTGGTAAAGTGGGTACAGTTGAGACACCCATAGGTTGCTATGTACTGTATACAGTAACAGTTCAATCATAGAAAATAAAATGCATACAGAGGCTGTGTGTGTTTGTATACTGCTATTACCTACATTATGGGGACCAAATGTCCCCACAAATAGTAATACCAGTAAATTCTAACATGGGAATATTTTTTAGGTCCCCATGATGAAGCAAGCTTATAAATCATACAGAATGATTGAAAATGTAAAAATGCAGAAAGTTTGAGTGATGCATAGGTTTAGGGGTAGGGTTATAGAATATATATATATTGTAAATTTTACTGTTATGTTTACATTTGTACTGTTTGCCATATATTTTCTAGTGTTAAATATTTGTTCCTATTTTGCTTAACTGAATCTGAATTAAATAAAGGAAAAAAATCAATTTATTTTTAAACTGTAATTATTTAAAACTGTAATTTTGTAATTTATTACATTTGCTATAAATGGTTAGCTAGCTTTAGAGCATTAAGAATTGGTGTCTCAACTGTACCATGCTACTGTTTCAACTGTACACCATATGGGTACAGTTGAGACAAAAATGTACCTTATGTTTATGAGCTAATTGTGGAAAACATAAACTACTTATGGCTATTATCAATTTATGATATTTTAGTACATAAGCAAAAGAAATATCATGTGAAAAATCACTTCATTTCAGCATCTAGTTTTTGTGTAGTGATGAAAAAATCAGAAAGTGTCTCTACTGTACACAGTCTACTCTACTGTAAGCTAATACAGTTCTAATTACTAACCTCAGATGAGTTATGAGATGTGTGTTTCTTATAGCACTTTTAATTTAGTAATTTTAACTTTTAATTTATTGATTTTAATGCTTTAAAGAGCAATTTTAGATTGTAATGTTCTAATGTTCTGCTATTCTGCTAACTATAAAAGGTACAGCTGTCATAAAACCAGAGAGAAACGCTGCATGGCTATAATATTATGTGATAGAGTCCGTGGTAATATCATTGCATTCCTATTGGTCAGTGTTAGAGGAGCTCAGCTTAGCCTGACAGTTAGCCTGCCCTGGACCAGGTTAGTTTTCCAGCAAGTTGCCACAGTGACTGAGATTGATCTATGTTAAATTTGCTTTATGGAACCAAATCATTTGACAATGAGTCAGAATAACTGAAATAAGCCCGGCCTATTTGGTAAATTTGTTTTATGAAACAGGTCTCAAGGTGTTAGAAGTCAGAAGACACGTAAGTTAATTTATGATTTGCTGTCTGTCTGAACCAAAGAACTAAATGCCATCATATTTTTTTCCATTGCATCGCACTGCATCGAATCGTGTTGAATCGAAGCGAATCGAAATCGGATCGCACTGCATCGTAAAGCCGCCTTTCCACTGCACACGACATTCCCAGCAGGCACAAAACAGGCACACAACGTCATAAGACGTTGATATTTGGTTAAATTTCGGTTGCGACGTCGGGTGACCAAAATTCAACGTAAATTCAACGTCTAATGTCAATGTTAAATTGATGTCCAATACCGACGTCAGCTGACGTTGAGATTTTGTTGTTTTTAGGTTGTGCAACCAAAATCCAACGTTAAGTCAACGTCAAATTGACGTCAAATATTGACGTCAACCCGATTTTCATTTTCAACCAAAATGCAACGTCTGTCCGACGTCATGTCCAACGTCAACCTGACGTTACATAGACGTCTGGTGCCTGCTGGGTTCGGACACGACTGTCGCATTTCTCCTCCTAGTGGCAGTCGCACAGTACTTTCAAACTGGTCGCGCAGCAGCCGTTAGCTCGGCATATTCACCATGGTAAAATTAATGATTTGAATGAATATAATTAATGTATGAATGTATCGTCACAAAACAAATGACCCCCAAAATAAAAACATAGTAGATTTTATGGGGCTAATCTACGTAATAATGTTTTAATAATTATAAAATTATTATTTCTGCCATAATTATTCTAAAGCATCATTTTACAGAAATAGTGTTTAAAGAATAATGTTAAAGTGAACAAAATATTTGTAATTCTAACCTTACGCTCATAGTTTTTAATAGAATACATCACATCCGGTCGAGCGGTCGCATACGGTCTAGCCGCAGAAGTTCAAATATTTGAACGCATCCGCAGCTCAAATCGGATCCGATTTTTCCGCATACGCATATGATCGGAACTCCACGCAGCTCCCGAACTACTCTCCATTGGAAATGAATGAATGAAATGAATGGAGGTAGTGGAAAGGCGGCTTAACAGGGGTGAATCGTATCGCATCGCATCGCTAGCTGCTTCATATGAATCTTCAGTGTATCGTATCGTTGGCTATGCATTGAGATGCGTATCACATCGGCCTCAGTTATGGAGATGCACATCCCTACCCTGTACACTGCACGAACACTGCACGACAAACGACGCACGACAAAGCTGAAATTCGGCCCGACTCAAAAAGAGTCGCACGAGCCAGAATTCGGCTCAAAATCGGACGAAAATCGCACAGTGTATGCCCAGCTTTACTGCGATGGAAGCATTAGGTGCGTTCGACTTAACGCGGAGCTACGCAGATCGATCAAATTCGGAGGGTATATATACAGGTGCATCTCAATAAATTAGAATGTCGTGGAAAAGTTCATTTATTTCAGTAATTCAACTCAAATTGTAAAACTCGTGTATTAAATAAATTCAATGCATGCAGACTGAAGTAGTTTAAGTCTTTGGTTCTTTTAATTGTGATGATTTTGGCTCACATTTAACAAAAACCAACAAATTAGAATACTTCATAAGACCAATAAAAGAAACATTTTTAGTGAATTGTTGGCCTTCTGGAAAGTATGTTCATTTACTGTATATGTACTCAATACTTGGTAGGGGCTCCTTTTGCTTTAATTACTGCCTCAATTCGGCGTGGCATGGAGGTGATCAGTTTGTGGCACTGCTGAGGTGGTATGGAAGCCCAGGTTTCTTTGACAGTGGCCTTCAGTTCATCTGCATTTTTTGGTCTCTTGTTTCTCATTTTTCTCTTGACAATAACCCATAGATTCTCTATGGGGTTCAGGTCTGGTGAGTTTGCTGGCCAGTCAAGCACACCAACACCATGGTCATTTAACCAACTTTTGGTGCTTTTGGCAGTGTGAGTAGATGCCAAATCCTGCTGGAAAATGAAATCAGCATCTTTAAAAAGCTGGTCAGCAGAAGGAAGCATGAAGTGCTCCAAAATTTCTTGGTAAACGGATGCAGTGACTTTGGTTTTCAAAAAACACAATGGACCAACACCAGCAGATGACATTGCACCCCAAATCATCACAGACTGTGGAAACTTAACACTGGACTTCAAGCTACTTGGGCTATGAGCTTCTCCACCCTTCCACCAGACTCTAGGACCTTGGTTTCCAAATGAAATACAAAACTTGCTCTCATCTGAAAAGAGGACTTTGGACCACTGGGCAACAGTCCAGTTCTTCTTATCCTTAGCCCAGGTAAGACGCCTCTGACGTTGTCTGTGGTTCAGGAGTGGCTTAACAAGAGGAATACGACAACTGTAGCCAAATTCCTTGACACGTCTGTGTGTGGTGGCTCTTGATGCCTTGACCCCAGCCTCAGTCCATTCCTTGTGAAGTTCACCCAAATTCTTGAATCGATTTTGCTTGACAATCCTCATAAGGCTGCGGTTCTCTCGGTTGGTTGTACATCTTTTTCTTCCACACTTTTTCCTTCCACTCAACTTTCTGTTAACATGCTTGGATACAGCACTCTGTGAACAGCCAGCTTCTTTGGCAATGAATGTTTGTGGCTTACTCTCCTTGTGAAGGGTGTCAATGATTGTCTTCTGGACAACTGTCAGATCAGCAGTCTTCCCCATGATTGTGTAGCCTAGTGAACCAAACTGAGAGACCATTTTGAAACCATTTTGAAGGCTCAGGAAACCTTTGCAGGTGTTTTGAGTTGATTAGCTGACTGGCATGTCACCATATTCTAATTTGTTGAGATGGTGAATTGGTGGGTTTTTGTGAAATGTGAGCCAAAATCATCACAATTAAAAGAACCAAAGACTTAAACTACTTCAGTATGTGTGCATTGAATTTATTTAATATACGAGTTTCACAATTTGAGTTGAATTACTGAAATAAATGAACATTTCCACAACATTCTAATTTATTGAGATTCACCTGTATAAATATATATTTATATATTTATGTCCCTGTTACACTTAATGTTGTCAAAACTGCCTCCTCATTTTAAAACACCACCGCACGCCACTTATATATATATATATACATGGATTTATTTTACTTGTATTTTGTTTTGTTTATTTATGAATGTATATTATATGTATTTTGTTTTGTTTTTATTCTGCTATGTACAATGCTTTGGCAATATGTACCCAAGTATGTCATGCCAATAAAGCAATATGAATTGAAAAATTGAGAGAGAGAGAGAGAGAGAGAGAGAGAGAGACAGAGAGAGAAATGCTCAAACTCAGCAGCACTTACATAATTAAAATAGCTCTAGCAAAATTATTCAATTTGATCTTATTCTCTGGTGACTTCCCTGAGACCTAGTCTGAAGGACTGATCACACCTATACATAAAAAATGAGATAAATTCGATCCCAGTAATTACCGTGGTATTTGTGTGGGCAGTAACCTAGCAAAGCTTTCCTGCAATATACTAAACAGCCGCATAGTGACATTTCTTACGAGACACAACATCCTAAATAAATCACAAATTGGCTTTTTACCAAAACAACGTAGGTACATCCGATCACATTTATTCTCTCCACACTCTAATTAACAAAAATCTAAAAGGCAAACAAAGAAAAATATTTACATGTTTTGTTGATTTTAAAAAAGCTTTCGACTCTATTTGGCATGATGGTTTACTACACAAATTATTACAAATTGGCATTGGTGGAAAAACATTCGATGTTATACAATCCATGTATAAAAACAGTAAATGTGCGGTCAGAATTGGGAATCTCAGAACTGCGTTATTCCAGCAGGGTCGTGGAGTGAGGCAGGGATGCAGTCTGAGCCAACCCTGTTTAACATTTACATCAACGAGCTGGCAGAAGCTCTGGATCGCTCCAGCAGTATCCCAGGCCTCACTCTGCATGACTCTGAAGTCAAATGCCTGCTGTATGCAGACGATCTGGTTCTGCTGTCTCCCACAGCTGATGGTCTCCAGCACAGCCTGACCCTGCTGGAACAGTACTGTAAGGAATGGGCACTAACAGTAAACCTGGACAAAACTAGAGTCATGGTGTTCCAGAAGAAGGCCAGGTCTCAGGGAAACAAATACCAGTTCAATTACGGAGGAGATGTCCTAGAGCACAGCACCAGCTACCCTTACGTGGGCATTGAGATCTCAGCATCAGGGGGCTTCAGTCTGGCTGTGAAGGCCTTGAATGAGAGGGCCCGGAGGGCATTTTATGCCATAAAATCACAATTTGGCCAATTAAAACTACCAATTAGAACATGGATTAAATTATATCATGCAATCATTAAACCAATTGTTCTGTACGGGTGTGAAATTTGGGGACCAATATTAAAGTTTGAAAATTGGGATAAAAGTTTAATAGAAAGAACACAATTGGAATTTGCCAAAAACATTCTAAAGATAAACAGAGGCACTTCTAACAATGCCTGCAGGACTGAACTGGGCTTATACCCCTTACAAATTGAAATTAAAAAAAAGAGCTGTTCAATTCTGGCATCACCTGACTCAATCCAACACCGAATCTATTCAATATAAAGCCCTTCTTGCCAATGAATCCCACACAGTGTCTCATCCTCTAAATACACTCGTACTTAAACTAATGAATGAAACTCAAGCTGAGTCTGACCCCAACATTCATAAAGAAATTGACAAAAATCTAAAATATATTTATGATGAAAACTTAAAAAACGAATTTGACCTCCAAAGCAAACTCCAGTGTTATTCGGCCCTAAACAGAACCACCAAATTGGCAAATTACTTATCAATCAAACAATTAAAAGAAAGACAAATCCTTTCAAAATATCAACTAGTGACCACAATTTAGAAATAGTAAAAGGAAGACATAAAAAATCCTGGATTCCTAGAGAACAACGATTATGTAAACACTGTGACTTAAATCAAATAGAGGATGAGAAACGCTTTCTTCTTGTCTTCCCCAAATACACCTCTACAAGGCAAAAATTCTTTCCACAATTTGAAGCATTGAATTGTTCATTTTTGTCTCTAAATGACTCAGAAAAACTATGCTATATACTCAGAGAGGATGACATTGCAGTCAAACTAGCTGCAAAATATGTATACACCATACACACCATACGCAATGGTTAATTCATTGTATCCATTTGCTTTATTTGACATTCTTCATTGTGTATAATTGTAATTATTATTATTAATTTTAGAAATACTGTCTGCTGTTGTTTTTTATTTTATTGTATTTATCTATTTATTTTCTCTCATTTATTACTCATCTATTGTCTCCTTTTTAATCATATTCTGTATTTTATTCTGTATTCAGATGCTTTGGCAATACTGTAACAAATGTCATGCCAATAAAGCAACTTGAACTTGAGAGAGAGAGAGAGAGAAATGCTTATGTTACAATGCTGTATAATATTGCGCATAATGCTGTGAGGTGAGTGTTGTCCACAAGATGGCAGCAACAACACACAAGCTCCAGACTTTGTCCTCTCCTAGAATGAATGATTATGACAAACCTATAAATGAAAACTGGTGAAAACAAAGTGACCATACTAATGTGTTGTGACACTGAGTAAATTTATCACTTCATTCTAATACTGCACAGGTCACTGAGTACCATTATTCTTTGTGTATTAATTTCCTGCCTCCTAATGAGATAAATAATCAGGTGGAGCGCAAGTAAACACAAAATGCCTTTTGTAAGCACTTCACTCACTCAATTAAATCTAATAAATGTAAAATAGACAACAGAGACAGCTTGAATTAGTGTTTATAGCCTCTCATGCCACCTTTCCAAACACATTCAGTAAGGTTGAACTATTTACTTTCCTTGATTTGTTTTAAGCCTAGTTCTAAATAAATAAGCCAAAAACATGGAGCTAATAACTGTTAAAATGGGGTCTTATTTTGACATTTCATTGCCTCTGGTTATTTTAGATGGAGATGAACAACTCCCCCTTTCCATCTCAATCCATTAATGAGGGTTATTTGGCACAGCGAAGCTCATTCAGGACTGCCTCGGCTTGCTTTCCGAGTGGCAAAATGGGGGAAAAAAATGATTTTGACTCTTTTCACTTAAAACTCCGCCAGTGTCCCTTATATCAAAATACCATTAATTTCACTGAAATATGGCATCACTCTAGCACTGATTTTGTTTGTTTGTTTGTTTGTTTGTTTTTAAAGTCCCAGTTTAAAGAGATAGTTCACTCAAAAGGTTTTTTTTTTTTTTCAGAATTTACTCACAAACATGTTATTAACTTTTGTTGTATACAAGACATATTTAAACAGTTACAAAAAAATAAAGATTACAGAATTTACATTTTTGGGTGAACTGTCCTTTTAAGAGACGGAAATGCTGTGCTAATAAAGCTATTAATGTAAGTTATTCTCTTACCCAATAAGTGATGTCATAAAGTTAATTTTGGCCCAGTGACATTTAACGCACTAACATTATTAACCCAAAAAGAAAAAGAAAAAAAGTGGCATGAAACAAACAAGAAGCTCTTAAGATCAGAAGAAGAGAGGCTGGGCGGGGAGGAGGTAAACAGGACATTATTCAGCCCGAAATATTCTTCCCATCTGGAAGTAATTAATGGACAGTTTACAAGAGCCAGCCTTAAAAGATTTCAAATATTTGCTGAAGTGCCCCCTTGTTCCTAATTATATCTCACTGGCTGCCTCCCTCATTATTTAGAACTGCCCACTATGAAGGAAAAAACACAAGCAAAAGTGAATGCGGCGGCCCCCCCGCCCGGGCCCCGTTCAAACAGCATCAAGCTAATGCTTAATGACAGATCCTGAATGAGTCACTGTGCTGGAATAAAAGTCATTAATGAGGTAATTATATTAACGGCACTCGCTCGCTCACCACGGAAAAACTTCCAGGAAATTAGGGTTTCACTCCGCGCTAATTAATGCCTTTAAGAGATTAAATGCAAGCGCCAAATTAACTGCCCCAAAAACCTTCATTGAGGTGAAGAAATACATTGTTGCCCTCCCATGTAATTACAGGACAGTGCAAATTCAATTTTAATGAGGCGAAAGCCACTCCTTCAGCTCATTTTTCCCCCTCTTCAATCCGCCCAAAGAAAGAGAGTGCCAGTGAAAGCTTGCTCTTGTTGAGACCTAAATTAAAGGAAGCACCGGCAGGACAAAGGCCGATTGTGTGCAAGCCCAATGCTTTAGAAGCCGTAAACAGGTACAGGGGCCTGAATAGCTCTCCTTCTGAGACTCCTGGGAGGCCTGGCTTCCCATCTCCACAACATTGGGCTCTTAGAGCGGTAGAGAAGGAGAAACAAGGTGAGGAGGGGACCTTCGGTGCTGAAAGGGCCGCAGCCGTCCTCCCGCTCTCGTCGAGTTATCTTTATACAGGTTTTGTCTCTTCTAATTGGAGCTGATGGGTGACTAATTGGTAGCTTTTTTACAAAGCGCGCTACTTAAGCCGCGGCAGGCCGAGGGAGACAGCATGAGCCGAGTTAATGAGAGGTTTTACACAAATAAAGGTCTTAAACTAGGCCCTCCATCTTTGCGAGGGGGCCTCAGAGGAAAGTTGAGGATATCTTTTTGTCGTAAATTTCTCTTCTTCTTTTTTTCTTTTTTTCCGTGCAGGTATCTGAAAAGGGGAGACATTCAAAGGTGGAGGAGATGGCGAGCACTTGTGAGGATAAAGGAATCCATTCCATATTGTTTGGAACCTTTCGTTTTCGTATGTCGGTAAATAAGAGCAGGGCACGGCCTCTCCGGTGAATGCTCTTTAGTTCGGACAGATAATGAGAGAGCACTCTACATACACACACACACACACACACACACAGGACTGTGTTGAGCCACTTTAAGGTAATGTTTGAGTGCTCAAAACATCACACACATGCACACACAAAGGGCACTATTGCTTTATGTAGACACACACTCTCTAACACAATCGCATATAAAATAGGTGCCACAAGATGTCGAAGAAGTATGTACTAACGCTTCATTTAATTGGCACATATTTGAAAATACTTTTTTAAAGTTGTTCTTTTATTTGTATTTATTTTATATTTTAGAAATCTAAAATAATAAATGCTAAATATTAAAGATATAATATTTAATTATATACTTAATACTATAACATTTCATTTAATTGGCATATATTTCAAATTTCTGTTTTACTTATTTGCTGTTGAAATAGAAGTTTTGTAATATAATTTTTTTATTCTAGATTATATATATATATGTATATATATATATATATATATATATATATATATATATATATATATATATATATATATATATATATATATACATATATATACATATATATAAGTAATTTAAAATGTTACAAAAAATCAAATAAATCCTGAATTAATTAATGTTCTGTTCAATAGCATTGATAATAATAGAACCATTATTAATAATTCATCGCCAATAACAACTGATGATAACTTAGCAGCAAATAAGCATATTTGATTTATTTCTGAAGGATCATGTGACAATGAAGACTAGAGGAATGGCTGCATAAAATTCAGCTTTTCATCACAGAAATAAATTATATTTTAAAATATATTCAACTAAAAAACTGTTATTTATATTGTAATAATATTTCATAATATTTTACAATATTTCTGGTTTTAGTGTATTTTAAATGCAGTCTTGCTAAGCATATCAGTCTTCTTTCAAAAGTAGTAAAAAAAAAATCCAAAAATTATTGTTATTCCAAAAGTTCAACCAGTAGTGTAAATAATACTAATAATAATACATATTATATATTAAATATAATACCCACAGAGATTTAACAAACTCATGCAATGTTTTTTTTAATTTATTATGGTCATTCAATAGGTTAACACTCCAATAAGTCAATAACAAACACATCCCTGATTATCGACCTATTCATTACTTGATCTACACCATAAGTTAGTTTTCCAAATAGGGTCAAATCTTAATGTGGGTTCAGTACCATAATGAATGGACCATCTAGGGCTGAAGTGCTCACCATAGTGAAGTAAACTCCCTGCAGGTGAAGGATAATAAAGTGCTGCATGCTGCTTTTCTTCCACACCGCTGTTATTTACTTAGGTTTTGTTGTGGAAATACTTGTTTTATGTCTGTTTGCATTAGTTCGTGAATTCAGTGCGAAAGACACACTGAATACAGAAAAGGGAACCCAGCTGAGAGGTGAGAAACCATGCTCAGCTGCTCTGTGTCCCTTATGACCCGAAAAGACCTTTTTATAATGCACAAAGAGCGCACACAATGAGCCCTGTTAGGAAACACTCGCTGCCATAATTCAGTTTTTCTTGCATATCAGGAGTTTTTATGACCCTACTTGCCATGGCGCTTTATTTTACATGTAAAAACTGTGGCCTGTCTGCATCTGCTTTCCAAAAATAACATTTCTTTGGCTGCATAATTAGCTGGCCAAATATTTGTCCTGACTAATTTGTCGAGGTATTCTCCTGATGTGTAATCCATTAGCTCCCATCAGGTGCCTTTGTCTCCAATCCAAATGATCCATTTGCATATCCTTTGTTATTTAAATCGTGCATTTCCTCCAAACTGTGAGAATTAACTTCCTAATGAACTTCACACAAAAGAGAAGGGACCTCAATTACAAACTCTCTCCTCAGGCTAAACTAATGATGCGAACAAGAGAGACACTTGTCATGATTAAGGGAGTATCGTGAGCCGGAGAATAGGCCACAGGAAGAGATCAGCCGGAGTGATGCTGATGCGTTACTCACAAGCAGGGATTCCAACAGCCTTTGCGTAACAAGGCATGACATTTAAGTCTGTCTAAGGATAAAAAGAGAGTTTTGGAAAAATGCAACATGACATGGTTTTTTTCAGGCAAGAGATGAGTCAAAAAACTTGATTTTGACATCAAAAACAAAATGCTTATATGTGGGCAGTTGACATTAAAATAGCATGATCATTTTTTACAATAAGGGTTAAAATTATTTGAATATATACATATATACAGTATCTCACAAAAGTGATACATACAAGTTGCACATGTTGCTATCTATCTATCTATCTATCTATCTATCTATCTATCTATCTATCTATCTATCTCTCTGTCTGTCTATATATCAACAACAAAAATAATTATTCTGCCCCAGCATCCCGTCTTTGGTCTGGGAAAGGGATCAACATCAACAACATAGTTCTTCAACATCACAGGCTATACTGGCCCTGGGCAGCGGGGATAAAATCCTCTTGCATGCCTGAGCCAACCCTGACACGCATCAACTAGCACCGGCAGGACATTTTTTTTTTTTTTTTTTTGTGATATTGACACTGGTGACAAGAATTATGAAAGTTCTAATGTATAAAAAAATGATATCATAAAAGACCTTATTTAAAGCAAATATAACTATATTGTGACATATATTGTTACTGTGAAATAAAATTATGATTTTAAGATTTTGATCATATCACCCACCCCTACCGTCATATCATGCCCCTTCCCAAAAAATGATTGTGATTATGCTTAACTAGCGTATAGAATGCCTTCTCTCAGCTCAAGTCGATTAATTTATTACTGATCTTTTCCTTCCTCATCTGCCTTCTTAATTTCTTGGCCTTTAACCGCAACATGGCTCTTGTTTCCATGCAGTCAAATTAGACAGAACATACCTCATGTGATGTGTTGATGTAGTGACAGTTAATTCACCCATGAAACCTCTAATGTCTGCTCATTTGCTTCTTGAAAAGTCTACAGGTTTCTCTTCTTGCCAATGAAATCCAGGGCCGAACTCACAAAACTTATTAACAATTAACCCATAACACAATGGAATATGCCCCAAAAACAATGTCAATGTTGTAGAAACATTTACAAATATAAGCTTTTCATTTATATGGATAATGCAGAATTCCATTAGTTGTAAGCCGATTTCTTCTTACCACTGAATTTAATGGTAATATTTCACCATACTTTTTTGTTCATATTGTCAAACTGTGCAATAGGCACTATAATGAAATGTGCATGTCTTCACCATTTTTACAGTGTAAGGTTTTAGAAAGTAAGATTTAAGAAGACAACGTTTGAAAAAATGCAAAGACAAAATATTTCATATGCACTATGAAAGGTTTCAAAAAAGAGAAAATGTACAGTGAGCTGGTCGCAAAATTAAACCTTGACAGGTTGATCAGTGCCCAACCCTCAATCTGGAAAATGGTGGGTGAAGCAGGAAGCAATCATTTAAAGCAAATAAACCACAAACAAGTGTAGCATATCTGACACATATCAAAAAGGTGAAATGTGTATGTAAATAACACAGTCAGGTTAACATAAACTCTGATTTAAAGGGATATGTCAATTCAGTTAAATAATAATAATTAATTTTTTCCCTCAGGAATTGATTTTCAGGGGCATTGTTTACCTTACAGGGCATTTTTTTTTAATATAATTTATTAATATATTAAAGGAGGACCAGAAGCTGCCTTTGACATGGCGTTTATTTAATTACACAGTCTGTTTTATGCTGCTTATGTCCATATATTTCATAATTATTAATGTTGATTAAAAGTAAATTTTTTGTGTTTGGAGAAACACCACGTTGACTGGACATTGAATTTAAGCTCAACAGAAACCTGTGTGATTGCTTATAACACTCAACGCTGAAAACCACACGTAAAAAGAAATCTAATGCAACATGAGCAAATCTACTGTAAACATAATGCCACAATTTACACATTTCGTTCATTTTCACAGTTCATTTTAATTGCAACAGCCATAATAGATTTAGCTTGTTCAGGAGCATTTTATGTCCCATTATCTTAAATTTGGGGGGCATTTTGCTCCAAGACCCCATTAATTTCTGACCCTAAGTGACAGGACATTAGTAAGTATTATGAGGAACAGGTGAATTTCCCAGTTCGACGCAGAAAAAGAACAGGTTGTACAAATCCATCCAGAAAATAACCAATTGAAGCAATAAACCACAGAGATGAAATATGCCTCTGTGTTAAAATGAATGCAGAGATTTTATAGGGGACAAATATGAAAAGAACAGCAAGAGTGGTTAATAGAATGTGGTTAAATGCTCTTCTTTTCATGTAGTTTTCCGTCTCTTTCTCTTTCACTTTCTCTCCTGGTCCTGACTGCTTTAGAGCTCTGAGAACAGCCACAAGACAAAACAACTGAACAAAGGGGAAAATTAAACACTGCACTTTGAACAGCCATGCATGTGGAATACCGTGGTGCAAGATTACAATGAACACACAAAACAAACAGGAACCAAGAGTTACTATCCAACCAGCAGTGCAGCAGAACACTTTATATCTGAAAGGTTTCAACTTCAGAAAAATTACAGGATGAACCACTGCCAGGTAACGCTCAACACAGATCAGACACTGAAACAGAGGACGACCAGTGATGCCTAGTCCTTGCAAAAATTCTGACGATGTCTTGAAAATTGAAAACCAAAATGACATTATATCAATTAAACATTTCAGGCAGTTTCCAATTTCACAAACAGACAGGTTTAGGTTCATGAAATCCGTTGCAATTCCAGTTTCTGTGACAATCAGCCATATAACATAAAATTGTATAGGAAGACCAAGAAGGAAATTGATGCTGCACACACACAGTGTCACACTGCTCACTAGTCCAATGGAATGAGTTGTTGAGTTTGTAGTGAAGTTCACTATAGAGTTCACTTCTTCCATATTTTTTGAGCTTAACACTGCATGGGAAAAGAAGTTGAAAAAATATTAAATGACATCAAAGTGCATGCATGATCGTTCAAGTAACTTAATAAATCCAAAAAAAAGTCATTAATTCTTATCAATACTTAAATTATCCAAAAAGGCAATTGCATTCCAGTTTTAAAATTACTCTAAAATATAGCTGCATTCATTATTGTCAAACAAGTCATCATTATCTGATGATCACATTGCTATTTTTGCATATTCTTGACTGCAAAATACTTAAATAAAAAATAATAAAAAAGAGAAGTTTGTCACCTGAAGACTGAATCTCTAATCCCTTTACTCTGTGCTGTTTTTGTAGTCTTCAAAGCTGTCACATGAATGACATTATATGTAACACTTCACATTAAATGGATATGCAAATTAATAAAAAAATCAGGAGGTTCAAAATGATAAATGATATTTGATTCAAATGGCTTAAACATTTGAATACCAAGAAAAAACTAACAAATGAGAGTTTGTCACCTGAGGAGTGAATGTCAAGTCTCTCTGGATTTAAATATAATACTCTTCACTGTTTTCACATAAAATAATACATATGCAAATAATGCGGTCAACAAAAAAAAAAAAAAGAAAGAAAGAAAAGAAAACGAGGTGTAAAATGATAGATGGTGTTTTTAACCATTTGATAAGTAAAAAATAAAAAGTAAAATTTTAAAAAAAAAAAAAAACACAATTTAACACTTCTGTCTGGTCTTATGATACTTATGATACATTATCCTGCTGAATGATGCACAGTGTGTTATAACCAAACAGGAAATTGATGCAGAAAGCACACATTTCCAGACTGTCGATTAGCCCAAAGAAATGAGTTGTGGAGTTTGTGGATGCTTCAGGTGTGGTGAAGTTCACTGTAGAGTTACTCATCCTCTCAACCAAACAGGATATTGATGGTGAAGACACAGATTCTCTGTCTGTCCACTAACCCAAAGGGAAAAATACTTCAGGTGTTTTCATACAAGATGTAATTCCATAAAATTCCAAATAGAAACATTCCAGAATTATATGTTTTACAATTTTATTGCAGATCACTAATACAGCACTGTGAGTCATTCTGCACTACACAAAATCCCAATAACCAAATAGCATAAGAGAAACACAATCCAATGACTTCAGAACATGAACTACAAGTAATTATATTTTTCCAACTTTCATATGTTTAAATGGATAATCAGATCCCTTCTATTATTTTTTTCTTAAACGTCTCACACATTATTTTTTTAAATCTACATAATCTATAGCACATAATAATGTCAGCAAAAATATAGAATGTTACAAAAGTGAAAACAACTAAATTAATCAAATGTTTATCACCTGAAGAGTGAATGTCCAGTCTCTCTGGATATATATAAACCTCTGTGCTGTGTTTTGTGAACTGAATTCACAGCTGCCACAAGAATATATGCTACTATTTAGGGGTAACCCCGAATACTCGAAGATTCGATGCTTTGATAGGAGGAGCCAGATTCGACTCCCAGTCTCACAGTCGAATATTCGCGGGGTGTTATGATCATGCCATTTTGGCTATATGGGGGTGCTCAAATGTCTGATTTCACATAGAACTACCCGGTTTCTCCCAACAAGTTAGTATACAGCCTATTAAGATAATGCTGCAAAAAAGAATCTGAAAAGAAAGAAGCTTTAAATAGGTGAATAAATCCAACCACCCCTATAGATATAAGTTTCACTTTCCATAATCAGTGACACAGAGGAGCATCTTGGCGGCAGGGATTTAAATCTTTAACAAGATTCAAACACAGGCAAAGTGAAAGTCTGCATTTTTTCGATCAGGTAGGGTACAAGTGATTTCAAAACATTTCTATATATCGTGTATTATTTATCTCATACAAGATGCATTTGGTTGAGTTGCGCTGCAGTAAAGCGCTTCAATGTACCACGGTAATGATCTCTTCAGCGCGCAGCGCGAGCAGCACAAACAACAATGCAGAATATTAATAACTATGACTGGGACTGAGCCGCACAGACACGTTCATGCATTCAGGGTATTTTGTGCAGATAGCCTATAAGTCGTAATATAACGTTATGTTGTATAAATAACGAAGCTTATTCTATATGAGATAAATGATGAGTTAAATCCCACTGATTAAAAACCTGCAGATGCTTCATTCTACTGGTCATCTTCAGCGTGCGCAGCACAAAACAGAAATGCAGAACTTTAATAACTACTGTCATATATAATGTTATAATGAGAACACTATTATAAAAAATGTTGTGAATTCTTAGGGTTTCGGTGACGTTTAATGCGCTCTTTTAATCAAAACATAAAACATTATTTTTGCATATGCGAGGCGTCTGTAAGACATTTTCCCTGTGTGTTAAAGTCAGTAATTATGACTGCCGAATGTCTGACTTGACTCTTGGTAATGTATTTTGCCCCAACCCCCAAACATATGATTCGACTATCAGTCGACTATCGGCAAGATTCGAAAATTCCGATTCGACTATGAAAATCGGGGACACCCATAGTACAATTTCATCTGATACATGTCACATAAAACATCAGATATGCAAATGTTAAAAGCAAAAAATAAACGTGAAAAACACATCTGAGAAAACATTGGAACAGTAACAAAAGATCATTTTCATGTTGACAATGATATGTTGACCACTTACAACACTTTATTTACTACCATGTAGTAAATGACTGTTTTGACAAATGTGAGATAATAAAACAGGGAAGAGCAAGAAAAGTTACTTTATTATCTAACAAATAGCACATCTCTTTGGACAAGAATAAAATATCATTCTCTATAAACGTTTTCATATTTTATGTTGTTTCGTAATTACATCTGACATGACTGCTTTATTTTGATGTCAGATTGAAAGTGTTCACCAAGCAACATTTGAAAACCATTTATCAACTGACACTTAACTTCAACACTAGGCTGGCAAAAATGATTGCTGTCATATAGTCTTATTTTCATTAAAAACATCTGCTGATAAAATAGCTGACATTTTTGAGGTTATGTAAGAACTGCAAAAAAAGTTAGTTACTAATTTTCCTGTAAAAGATTTTTTATGAAGAGAAAAAACAGGAGAGTTTTCCAATCCGGTGGAGATAAAGAACAGGCTGAACAAAAACAGCTAGGGCTGCATTTCCCAAAAGCATCGTAAGCCTAAAATGATCGCAGCTCCATTGGTTTCAGTGGGTCTATGATGTACTTAAGCTTACGATGCTTTTGAGAAACACAGTCCAGTACAGTACAAATAAAATCATATGGGGGAAAAAGTAAAAAATAAAAAAATAAAAAACCTTACAATTTTTCTCGATTGCTAAAACACTATAACCAGGCTTTTGAACTAAAATTTCAAAACCATAATGCCCTTTTTAAAAAAGCACACCCATTTCCCTAAACTATAAACACTATTCCCCTGCTTTAACACATGAGTCAGATTTGGTGAACTGTTACTGCAAAACTCTACACACAAATCCCTACATTTCTCAGTGCTTACACCATGTGCTCATTTAGAAAGCATTAGCATTCAATATTGTTCACTCAAGTCTGCAAAGTTTGAGCTCAATTAGCACACAATTACCCAAGTGGAAACACAAGGAGTCAAAATTTTTCACACACCAATCAGAACATTTGATGGATAGATAAAAGGGCCAAAGTCAGCTTACAGTCTCAGTTGCTTTGGTGCATTTCTCAGATCAGAAATGAAATTCTCAAAACTACTTGTTCAACCTCCACATCATCTAGTCACTTGTGCACATCATAAAAAAGTTTCTCTATTGAACACGTTCCGATTGCTTTGGTACGTTCATGCAACTGATTATGTACATTTGTCTGCCGTTTCCTACATTATCAGTTACTATTGTCATGTTGCTCAAAATGTATTATATAGTTCTCTGTGCTATAGTCGTATCCCTCAAAACATCAAGTTATTATTTCATCGTATAAGTCATTACGGTAAATGCTAAATGGTTGATCTAGTTGTCATATGCTGTCAGGCATATTTTCTACACATTTCTATTAGACTTTTAATAAATTTGCCATGAATTGTTCAAGTGAATCTTGACTTTCACTATAATAAAGAGAATATAGATCAACCAATGACGAACCAGATCTGTGAAATAGCTCAAAGGTGCGTCTCATGAACCTTCAATTAGAAAGCATATAGACAGAGGACAACACAAGAGCTACAAATTCTGACAGTGGACTTTCTAATTTTTGTTTTCACCTTTGTGATAATAATTCTTTTTATTTTCTATTTCACAATGACATTGTAATGTGTGTGTGTGTGTGTGTGTGTGTGTGTGTATGGGTGTGTGTGTGTGTGTGTGTGTGTGTGTGTGTGTGTGTGTGTGTGTGTGTGTGTGTTTTCTTGGTCAGACTATTAGTAAAAGTGTAACTGTGAATCATATCCAGTCTTTTTCAATCAATATCCCACATACATAATGTGTACATTCATACTTTTGAAATGGATCTATGGCATACATAAGAAGTGCAGCCTTCTGCATTTCAGTACAGTAACTGTCATCCAGACTGTTGTCATACTTTACATCAGGTAATACTGACAGAGAGCACTATTATATTGACAACATAACTAAGCATTTTGCCTGTCTTGTTTGTGAACAATGACACAAGGACATCAGGCATGCAAGAGGATTTTGCCCCTGCTGCCTGGCCAGGGCCAGTATAGCCTGTGATGTTGAAGAGGTTCTTTGGCCTGTCCCAGGCCAAAGACGGGATGCTGGAGCAGAATAATTTAATGTATAATTTGTGTGTCATGTCTGAGAGCAACGTTTGGTTTTTCAGCAAGATTGAGTTGTTTTGAGTGGAGAGCTTCATTTTGACCTGAATATAGGAAGTTTAGGAAATTGAGTTAGAAGATATGGATTCGTGTTTAGAGTTTCGCAAAAAAAGAGGCATAATTTCAAGAAATGTGTTTAAACAATCGAGAAAAACTGTAAGACAGTCTTAACGTGGTGACTACATTTATATGCAACTGGTCCTGATTCCAATGGTTCTTTATTTGTCACATACACATTTATTTGTCAGATATAGCAACTCTTGTCATCTCTCTCTATCAATGCAAGTCTATGGGACTTTTTTCCACTTTGACAGTTAAAAGTGTACATCAGATCTCTTGCACTTCTGTTTTCAAAAAGCCATGTGTTTTGAGGAAGTGTATCATTCATGTTTGTAGCACAAATGGTGCAGGATAAGTTACACACAGACGTTTGACACTTCAAATATCTAATCCTTATGTATGCAAAATAATGAACAAAAGCAGAACTAAGTATAAAAATGCAGTTTAAAATAGTGTTAGATGGAGTTTAGCATGTCACCCTGTTTTGATGTGTCTTTTGATTAACATAATTTTTATACTCTTATATGTAACACAACACAAATGATACTGCATGTAATCCATTGCAGGACACTCTCTCTCTCTCTGCTGTGTCAGGGTCAGCTGATGTTAACCTCAGAGTGAGGTCATCCCCTCATTAGCCCTCAGCTATTAGCATAGAAAGTGAATGGCGGGGGGTTATAACAGACCCCCCTCATGTCCTGCTGAGGGTTTGGGACGCCCCTATGAAAAAGACACCTCAGGAGACCCTGCTCTCCATTGGGCTGTTATCCCTTCCACATGGTGCTAGTGCTGCATTAGCATTGACCTGAGAGCAGAGGGTCGAGCATTGGTCAGAATGACAGCGTGCCATCTACCTGATGCAGCCCACAGTCAGAGGTCATGCCAAACATGCAATCTCATAAAGATAGCACTCATTAAGACCTTAATTACAGGTTCACTAGAGGACATGGTGAGAGTCTTTTGTTCTGTCAATCAAGGTGTGTGTACTGAGAAGGACATAGAGTCTTCTTATCCCAAGCTTTATAGCACATAACTTCCTGTTCCTGTTGAATGCTTTGATATACAGCACTTCTAATATACAGGTGCATCTCAATAAATTAGAATGTCGTGGAAAAGTTCATTTATTTCAGTAATTCAACTCAAATTGTGAAACTGTGAATTTATTAAATAAATTCAATGCACACAGACTGAAGTAGTTTAAGTCTTTGGTTCTTTTAGTTGTGATGATTTTGGCTCACATTGAACAAAAACCCACCAATTCACTATCTCAACAAATTAGAATACTTCATAAGACCAAAAACTCATTTTTAGTGAATTGTTGGCCTTCTGGAAAGTATGTTCATTTACTGAATTGGTGGGTTTTTGTTAAATGTGAGCCAAAATCATCACAATTAAAAGAACCAAAGACTTAAACTACTTCAGTCTGTGTGCACTGAATTTATTTAATACACGAGTTTCACAATTTGAGTTGAATTACTGAAATAAATTAACTTTTCAACGACATTCTAATTTATTCAGATGCACCCGTATGTGTAAATTGTGCATAACAGCTGTACATAATTGTTATATAATATAATATAATATATTTAATATTAATATATTATATACAATAATATATTATTTAAAAATAAAAGAACATTAAAAACCTTTGACTATGAAAAGTATATATACATAGCACTAAATATAAATGTACAAATTTACATGTACACAAAAATAAAATAAAAAATGTATGTAAATTTGTAATTGTATATATATAATGTATGTATATACATTATATATATACTATATATAATATATAATATATATATATATATATATATATGTTTTATAAATACACACACCATATGTATACATTTATTTAATTATAAATAAATGTATACATATGGTGTGTGTATTTATAAAACCATATGTGTGTGTGTGTGTGTGTGTGTATATATATATATATATATATATATATATATATATATATATATATATATATATACACATACATATATATGTATATATATATATATATATATATATACGTATATATATATATATATATATATATATATATATATATATATATATATATATCAGTATATATGTATAAAATCATATAATAATTATTTATTTATTTGTGTGTGTGTGTAGTTATACATGATTAATAAATAATAGTATGCATATAGATATTAATATAGTATGAGTAATAATACTAAATTTGCATGTAATCATGTTTTATATATATATATATATATATATATATATATATATATATATATTATAATTAAGTATATATGTTATTTATTGATTTATGTATAATACACAATAAAATATAAATTTTAGAGTGTACATTATAATATAATTTATTTAGTATGCATTATCTATTTGTGTGTGTGTGTGTGTGTGCTATATGCTTGTAATCAAAAATACTGAAAAATATTAAATTATACTGGCAAAAAATATTAGCCACTCTAAACAGTCTGAAAAAAAATCTCATATAAATGTAATCTCACCACGGCAAGAATAACTTTTAACACCTCTTGGAAAAAAAATCAGCTACTATAGTAACTTACTGGTTTGCTATGACACGTCTAGTACCAAGTCGTCAGTACCTGAAAACGAGGCTCAAAGCGGTTCGCAGATTAATTCCCCGAGTGTCAATCAAGCGCTTCAGCCAATCAGAGAGCGCCCTGTTGGCCCTTCAGCGTTTCCCGTCATCCCGCCCCTCTCTGCGCTACGTCAGCACTCCGACTCAAACATGGCGGTGTCCACAGCCAAGTGCCTGGCAGCTTATGCCTATTTATTACTAATATCTTTAATATCTCCGCACGTTTTCGCCGACAACGCTGCCGGGGACTCGCCGCACCGGCGCTTTGAGTATAAATACAGTTTCAAAGGGCCACATCTGACACAGAGTGATGGAAGAATCCCATTCTGGATTCATACTGGGAGTAAGTTTATAGATGGGTATCTCTCTGTCCTCTCTCATCCATCTGTATCACTGTCTGTCATTTGTCAGTATGTTTAGTCCATGTAGTTTCGTGTAGTTTAAATTCGCCTTTAAATGTATGTAAAGTTGCATTAAAATTAACTGAACCAGTGGTGCAGTCATTATTGAATGAATGATGATAGATTGCATTATTTTGCATGTGGGGTTTCTTGTAATAATGCAAATTATGATATTTTGTAACATGTCTTGATGTAAATAATGCACATATTTTAAAATCAGTGCACTAACTCAGTTCTGATATGTTTGGTGCACTGCCAGCTGTGTTTTTGAGAAATCAACAGCTACTTTTTAATTTTAAAAAAGTGTCATTTTAATTAGTCATCAGATTCACATAATCATTTTTGATGCATAATCTTGGTGACATTGTTAAAACTATGATTAATAAATATATGCATGCAGTTTCACAGTTGACATGGCACTAAGGGTTAAACAAATCTGTCTCGGCATGTGCAAAGAGCAAAGTTCTGTTTTGCAACACTTCCAAAAATTTCTCAAATACATTGAGCATATTAGCCGGCAGGAGCAATAAATGCTGTTTACTTAGTCCTCAGATTTAATGTTGTGGTTTCTGTCGTGTTGTTCTGTTTAAATAGATTTAGCCTATTTCAACAGAGAGGTATGCTGTCAGGGAAGTCTCTACTCTTAAACCTGGTGTTGTGCCAGATGTTACACATGGGCGTGATGATGAAATTACATAACGTAAATACTTTCTATGTTCTATAATGTAAGATAAACTGATTGGTTTGGTAACTGATAAATGCTTAGAAACCAGCTTTCATACCTCAGCTCTTCTTGGTTTTGAGAAACAACAATTTAGTATAAAAATGACTAAATAAATACTTTGAGAAACTTGTTTACATCAAATCAGGTTGCTCAATGATCAGTATATTCTTCATATTATTATTATTAAATAAGTTTCTATTCATGAATTTTCCATTTTCCATCTTTTCTCCAGATGCCATTCCTAGTTCAGATCAGATCCGAATCACCCCATCTCTGCGGAGCCAGAAGGGTTCGGTATGGACAAAAACCCCTGTAAGTTTTGAACACTGGGAAGCTGAAGTGGCATTCCGTGTGTCCGGACGAGGACGAATGGGAGCAGATGGATTGGTAAGAAGGGGGGAAATAATTATTAAATATATATCTAATATTATATAAAATAACTATTTATATTGTATATACGAGCCTCATTTCTACATTTTATGGCTATAGGCATTTGTAAATATACAGATGCACAGACACAAATTGTTATCTTTATGACTCTGGAGGGTCACGTTAACCCTTTAGCTTGTGGTTAACAGCCTTGAGCTTGTGTCACAGGTTGAATCCCAGATCAGGTGATCTGTGAGCTAAAGTATTACTGATAGAACGATTGCTCTATAACAGAGAACATTACGTATAGATCAATAGATAGAACCCTTTTGAGTTCTTAAAGTTGAGCATTTAACCCCGGTTTCTCCAGTGTGCATACTCATACAAGTAGTGTATGAGAAATTGCTCTGGATGTACACTTTCGTTTAAAAGTTTGAATGATTTTTTTTTTCAAATATTTTTGGAATAAGTCTTTTATAAATTGAAACTTATTTCTGCCACAAAACAAATGTAATTGCCATTTTTTAAAATCTTTTTTTAATCTCATAATTCATAATTCCCCCCACAACTGAGTTTAAATATCACAATTTTGAAGAAAAGTCTGAAGTGTGATATATAAACTCTCAATTGCAAGAATTATGAGATAAAATGTTGCAGTTACCTTTTTAATTTTTTTTATTCTTTGGCAGAAACAAGCTTCCATTATAATGCTTACCAAGGCTGCATTTATTTAATCAAAATTCTGCTGTTAAAATCTTTTAATTGTAAAATATTATTATAACTTAAAATGTAAGATCATTTAAAATCTAATAATATAAATCTAATCTAATAAATCTAGTATTTTAAAATGTATACCTGTGATGGCAAAGCTGAATTTTCAGCAGTCTTCAGTGTCACATGATCCTTCAGAAATATTTCTAATATGCTAATTTGGTGCTCAAAAAGCATTTCTTATTATCAATGTTGAAAACAGTTGTGCTGCTTATGATTTTTGTGGATTCTTTGAATCCCTGCATTTTGCTAATAAACATGATGTTTAAAACTTGTACACGACACAAGTGCAAAACTTTAACTGACGTGTGAAGGAAGCATATGTGACACAGAAACAGTGAAGCAGAAGGGCAGTATACCTCCTGTGAAGTCATGTCTAGAGATCAGAAAATCATACAGATTTGATGGTGGGAACTCTTTACTAACAGCATAGAAATAAGCTAACAGCCACTCAGAACACTTGCATAGTCATGCCCGGGCAACCACCCAGAACAACCTAGCATTGTGGCGGCAGTTTTGCATGGAAACCATAAAATGGTAGGGGTGCGCCGATCCGATATTCAGCATCGGTATCTCTCCGATACTGGCGTTTTCTGCCGGATCGGGGTATCGGTCAGACAAGGCCGATCTAAATTAGATATTCTGCGTAGCTACTATTGTGCTATTGTTAAGACCCACGAAAGCCACAAAAACCATTATAAAGCACAATAAAGTTTTCGTGGACTATATTTCAAGTGTTCTGAAGCCGTTCCATAGTTTAATGTGAGGTACGGATGAATATTTAAGTCAAGTTGACATAAACTCTTCTCTCCACCGCAGCTGTCTGTCATCCTCCATTCAGCATTCAAACTGTGTGTCACGTTCGGTTATGACAGTCAAGACGATAAAACTCTCTCCACTGTTCCTATTATACTTGATCTGTAAATAAAGTTCAATGGTTTTGCATAAAAGGATTTTATCTTGCTAGAGTTTCTAAATCGTGTTACTTTCTACCGGGTGTCTGTTAGATCAGTGGTTCCCAACCACGTTCCTGGAGGCCCCCCAACACTGCATGTTTTCCATGTCACCTTAATCAAACACACCTGATTCAGATCATCAGCTCATTAGTAGAGACTCCAAGACCTGAATTTGGTGTGTCAGAGAAAGGAGATATGCAAAATATGCAGTGTTTGGGGGCCTCCAGGAACGTGGTTGGGAACCACTGTGTTAGATCACAACACTGTTGTAGAGAGCACTATTAATGGTTCTTCACGAGCACAGTAACTGACATTTAAAACGGTTAAAAGAAAAGGCTCAATAAACTGTCGCACATACTTAATACACTACGCATTAATATATCTTTCTCCTTTGTGCTTTGAACTTCTCTATGCGGACTGCGGAGCGCTGTTCCTGCGCACTGTGACTCTGTGTTGCTTCAAGCACATCATTCTGCGCACGGGGTGCGCGTAAGTGCTTAATGCCGCTCTGTATTGGAGCCTTTCGTGTTATAATATTTTTGCGCAATGAAAGATTATTAATAGCCTTTCTTGTTCGTCTCATCTGTCATATGGTGCTGCCTCGTTACTTTGCAGTACGTTTAAAAGAAATGTCTTTTAATTTTACAGTATATATATATATATATATATATATATATATATATATATATATATATATATAATTTATTTATAAATATATTACTTGTTTTCCATGAATGTATTTTACAACAATACAAAGAGCAATATATCATTTTTACCAGATTTAGTCCTACACTTATTCACTTTTCTTTGTTCCCCAATAAATGTTTTTTTTTTTCCACTAATTTTAGATTTTATAAAATTATTGTGCACTCATGATTTTTCTAGAGTAACTTTTGCTACTGAATTATCCACTAACCTAGTTTATAAAAGTATTTTTGTCATAGATTATAATTACATATTCATTCATTTGTTGTTTTTCTTTACAGTAAAGTTGTCTGTATTTAGTAGAGTGATGAGCAGGTCAACACACACTGAGGAATAGAAATTCTACACTGATTTAAAAAACTGTGCTTGTATCGGTTCGATATCGGTATCGGCAGATACTCCGAATTTTTGGTATTGGATCGGTTCTGAAAAAGTGGTATCGAGCCAGCCCTAATAGTAGGTTTACATATCAGGCTCTCTATGATTCATCATGAGCTCACTGTGTGATGCTGTATTCCTGTTTGCTTTAACTTGCACAAAATATGATTTTCTTGAATTGTTAGAAGTCATTAGGTTTAGATATTTCATCTTATCAAAGACACTTCTTTTAGCACAGAATAAACCGTTTTATCAGGAAAGGCGTCCATAGGTCAGCCGTGATAAATTCACGTTGTTCGGCATTTGCGGTGTAGAATGAGCAATTAAAATGTAGTGTTGTACAAGTAACATGTGCTTTCTTTGAATTGTCCCACAGTCCAGTGGAGCAGACCACTCTGATCTCAAGCACCACTTACCAAATTACCCATGCTCACTGAAGAGAGCCTGATGTGTGTGTGTGTGTGTGTGTGTTTCTGTGTTTTTTAGGCCATATGGTTCACGGCCGGTCAAGGTCTGGAGGGTCCTGTGTACGGGGCCGCTGATCAGTGGAACGGCGTGGGAATATTCTTTGACTCTTTTGATAATGATGGAAAGGTGATTCCACACAAGTATCATTTTAAATATAGCATTTTATTTTTTATCATTTTATTTCAGATTTATTTAATTTTATAATTTAAATCTATCAAAATAATATAATTATAAATTATTTATAGCTGTTTCAACTGTTATTCAGAATTGTTGTTGCTTTTAAGGCCTCAACTAAAAAGTTAGGATGTAGTATATTAAAAATGCTCAAGTTGCATTTTTTCTAAATAAAACTAATATTAAAAAATTAAAACAAATAATATATTGACTTTTAAAGGCTTTTACTTTTCTGTCTCAATATAACGTTTTAAAAATATTGTAATTAGCAAATTTTAATATTTGATTAATCAGCATGATTGTTTTTAATCATTTTTCAGCTCTAGAATTTAAACTAGTTATTAGTTAATTGAAAAAAAAAATGAACATCTGTTTGTGTCAGTAAAATGCCCCAATAATGTTTGTTTTTGAACGATGTGCATTTTTCAGTCAAAACATCTTAAGGTTGAGCTAAATATATTTTTATCAAAGGATTATGATTATGTGTTTTGTGTTTGACTCAGGAACAAACACCAAAGAACCTCAGTAGATTTGTCTCCTCTGTACTAAATAAGGATTATGTCTCTTCTCTGTGACCTTGCTATTGTAGAAAAACAACCCTGCTGTCCTGGTGGTGGGTAACAATGGAAAACTTATTTATGACCATCAAAAGTAAGTAAACATATCCTCCTTGCTGACATCACCGATCTCATTTTTACAACTGAAAGGAGATTAGGAAATATGATTATTTATAAGAGAGAGAGTCTAATCCTCAGTCTGTCTTAATCTGAGTGCAGTAACAGTGAAAGCATTAAATTAGATCTGTGAGCCAGTGGAGCTGTCAGCAGCATATGTGTTAGACTGCGCAAACATACCGAAAAATACCCATAGGCCTTCATATTCTCGATATGTTTTATTATTGATTCGTGTCATTAAGGATTTTTTTAATAGAAACTAATTTTGTTTTTTTCTATTGACATGAAAAGGAAACGTTTTACTGATGTTGTCTTTGTGTTTAAATATGTGCATGTATTTAATAAACTATATTTTACCTCCAGTGATGGCACAACCCAGTCTCTGGGTACATGTCTTAGAGACTTCAGAAACAAACCTTACCCTGTACGTGCCAAAATCACCTACTACCAGAAAACTTTATCGGTAGGTCAAGTTTATATTAATTCTAAAGAACCAACTATAATTTTGGTTATTTTGCAATTTTAGTTCTTTTATAATTATAATTTTGTTTATTGTACCTTTTTTTTTTTTTGCATGTTCATGTAATTTGGGCTAGTTTTTAACTTGTCATTTCAAAATAACCTCAACAAAAAGGCCCAACTTACCTAAATTCATCTTAGAAATTCTTGAAGAAGTTCAAATGAAAATCTGACATTTCCAAGCTATAATAACATCTGAATATTCTCACTGGTTTCAGGTTTTCATCAATAACGGCTTCACTCCTGATAAAGATGATTATGAGTTCTGCACCAGAGTTGAAAACATGATCATTCCTAATACTGGTTATTTTGGCATCTCTGCAGCCACTGGAGGACTTGCAGGTATGGGATAAACATAACCAAATCCAGAGTTTTCTCTTTCAGATTGAAATTGCAGTGTTTTCTTTGTTATCCTTCAGCCAACAAGAAAATAGTTGGCTTTCAACCATTAAAGACATCATTCATCATTTCCTCACCCTCTTAAACACAAAAGAAAATATTTTGAAGAATGTTCCTTAGTGTTTTTTATCCATATTATGGAAGGCAATGGCTACTGTCAACTGTTTGGTTACTGACATTCTTCAAAATATCATCTTTTGTGCTCAACAGAATAAAGAATCTCATACAGGTTTGGAACAGCTTGAGGATGAGTAAATGATGGCAGACATTTCATTTTTGGGTAAACTGTCACTTTAAGCCATAGAACGTAATCTAAATAAATACTTTATAGCATTTATAGCTGAAAGGAGCAATTTTAAACTTTAAAACATGTTTTGGTGTTTCTGGTGGTACAGGAATTGCACACTGCAGCTTTAAAAATATGGCTAAACTATTTTTTTTTCAACAGATGACCATGACGTTCTGTCATTTTTGCTGTTCCGACTTACCGAGCCTGGGCAGAATCTGGTGCGCATTTTCCTCCCCACACAGTCGCGTACACACATTTAAGTATGATTAAAAAGAATCGGCTATACTTATTTCATAAGTGTCCACCTCTTACTCCATTCCTCTTGTTCATTATAACTGGAGTATGCGTAAGTGTGTCTATGTGCGTGAGTGGGTTTGAATGTGTGTTTTGTCTCTTTCTATAAAGCCTCCCCCAGAAAAAGAGATTCCCAAAGAGGAGAAGGATAAGTACCAGGAGGAATTTGAGAATTTCCAACAAGAGCTGGACAAAAGGAAAGAGGAGTTTCAGAAAGAGCACCCTGATGTCCAGGGGCAGCCCAGTGAGTTGCTCTCATTCTGTCTGAAGTTTTGACCTCAAGACACACATTCATCTTTAGGTTTTCACGATGTTCATAGTCAAAAGAAATGTCCTGGAAACATTAGAAGAAAATGATATAAAACAACAGACATCTAGAATGATGAAATTTTATTTATAAAACATACTTTCTTTTTCCAATATACTTTTTATAAACCCTGTTCTGATCTTAGATTAGGCTAATAAACTTGTAATATACTTTTTTTTTTCCACTTATGTATTATTATTATTATTTATTTATTTTTGTATTTTTTTACAACAGATTCTGTTTCCACTATAATTAATTTTAACTTAGTGAGTTTAAAGATGAAAACTCATATTTGTAGAAAACATCTGTTCAGTGTTTCTCTTCTGACAGTTGAGGACCTGTTTGAAAGCGTTAACGACCGGGAAATCCGTCAGGTGTTTGAGGGGCAGAATCGAATCCACCTGGAAATCAAGCAGCTGAACAGGCAGGTGGCCATGATTCTGGATGAACAACGCCGTTATGTGTCAGTCATCACAGAGGAGATCTCCAAACGCTCATCACAAGCACAGTCAGGACAGGTAGGACACCACAAATTAAATTGAAATGTGGCAAAAATACATTTAACAACATATTAAAAATATATTTTAAGCATAGAACACTAACGTTGACCAGATTTTTATACTGAATGCCATGACATGTCATCTCAGTTCCAATCAATATCCTTCATAAGATGTATTTAGGTCTAGTCTGACATCTTTTAAAACATGTTGCTTTAACAGTTTGTGAAGCACCAAAATTATGATTGCTTTAAATACTTAGAAGTGATTAATCTAATTTATGATCTAAACTGTCCTTGAGTCTAACTAATAGTTTGCATGCTTTATTTAGGCTCCCAGTCATGAAATGGAGACCATTATTAGTACGCAACAGGAGGTTTTGAGAAACCTTAATGAAGTAAGGTAAGTTCCCAAGAAAAATATTGTTCTCCTGTCCAAAGCAACTGAAATATTACCATATTTTCTGAAAAATAAATCACACTTGATTTTAAGTTACACCTGGTCAAAATTGCATTGTTGAGAGAAGAAAAGCACAGAAGTTGCATGAGTATATAAAACACATTTTATTATTACATTCAGAAATGATGTAAAATACCGGTAAATAAAATGAAACCTTTACAAAAATTAAAAGCATTTTATTTTCCCTTCCAGTATTTAGAACAGAACTGAAATGGATAAATATAAGTTTAAAACAAACATGCGTTATAGTTGCATTCATTATAAATAACGTTTATTATAAATGCAAGGCTAAACAAATGTATTAAATTGAAACTAACTAATAAAAATCTAATACGGTATACTTCAGAAAATTCCTAGCCAATAAAGTGTTTGGTTGCATACAATCTCTGAGTGAATCAACTACTTACAGGCTTTAGCGTATTACATGCCCTTGCAAAAGACTGAACAACGCAACAGATTAGGTTTTGTCTGTAAACTTCCTGTTTGTTGTGTCTTTACATAAAGATCTAAAGATGTTCATTGTTTAATCCAGATTAAATACATTTGTTTGTTCTTCTGTTTTGGCCTCTGTAATGTCAGCATTGTTTTTTTGTTTTGTTAGCGGACAGTTGTTTGTTTTCCTCCAGGTGTTTTTGAAGCGAGCTGTAGACGAACAAGGATTAAAGCACAAAGACAAAATCAAACAATAAGGCTTTGGGATTAGAAACCAAAATACAGCATTTAAAACTCTTTAACTGTGCAAGGAGAGGATTAGCCCACAAAAGACTGTTTTACAACTCTTTAACTCGGATGTATCCAAACTATAATGATTGTTAAACCGGCTTTTAGAACAACACTTACCGATGGTTTTGTTGTTAGGGATTTAAGCAAGAGATTTGTTTGTAATGGATGCATTTAGATTAAGAGTTTGGTTGCAGAAGTGCATTGTTTTTAAACTTGTAATAACCTAATTATGTCCTATATTTTATTAAAACTGAAAAGCTTTAAAAGCTTTATTCTTATCTTTATATTATCTATCTTGAGGCTTTTACACCATGTTGTCCATTTCAACAAGATTGCGTTAGAAGGAATATGTCATTTTTTTTAAAAACATATAAAAGGTTCACTATTTAGAGCATATGCAAATATTGTTACCTCTAATATTGCTGTTAGCAAAACAATACAGCAGTCTTCATCAAAACGGCAAAATTGAGGCCACGTTGTCGGAAGGACGTCGAAAAGATCAGTAATCTGTGTCGATTGTTCATTTAGGCTAATCCTATTGGCGCGTGTATTTAAACAGCATTTGGTCCGCAACAAACAAATGCTCAGTTGATCGAATTCATTTTATAGATTATGCACATATTAAGATCTTGACCTTTTCTTTTTTTATCATAATTTCATTTTACTCATCTTAGCCCAAGAAAATGACTTATCTGATGGGAAAAGCGCCTTCCTCTGACATATAGGTCATTTGAAGTGGATAAAGATTACTGAGAAGGTTACTAAATGTTCACTTTTTGCCTCAAGGGAGATTTGTCTAATTTTTTTTTTTTTTTTCTCCCTTAAGAAACAAATTTGATTTTGTTTAGGCTCCTTATGGGCCTCTGTTTGATGGATTATATGCGCATCTTTAAATATATCCATCATATACCAGCGAATACATGGTCTGCTTCTGATTGCTTTCTTGTCTTTGTAATTCCCCAAGGAGACTGTACTTATGACTTACCAAACGTTTTCATTTTCTCCGTCCCCTCATATTTTTTTATCCTAGTAATCATCTTAGAATTTTTGAAGATGATATCCAAAGAAATGGGGTTCAGGCACAGGATAATACGTGATCAGTAAAAAATGCAAGTTAAGCAGAGAAATTATCTTAAATTTGAAGATGTGTTCCTGATTGAAAGGTTAAACTTTGCGCTGCTCTTTTTTAATATGTTGATCATAAATTTAAAAAAAAAAAATGCTATATATTAAAAGAAAGTTCTGGCAATAAATTTTAAATTAAATTTAATTCCCTTTCGTCAGTGTATTATAAAATAATTACATTTACAAAATGTTCTCTAATTCCCATAGTGTTTGATAATACAGTATTGAAGTATTTTCTAGATTGTTTGTTTATACTCACAACAGTTATAAATGTATCATCTTTTTATATATTCATTAAATATTTGAATAATATTCCATCTTTAATGACCATTTTAAGCGTATACTGCTTATAGCCAAATGAAAGTGTCCCCCCGAGGAAAGCTGTGGCATGGCCTGAATGGGTATTTCTTAATCATCTGAAATATGTTTAAGAAAGGGACCATGTTTTTTAGGAAGATTAATTTAGCAATCATTGCTGCTTGAGCTGCATGGTAATTTCATTTTTTCTATGAGGCTGAAGGATATATGGCCTTTTGGGAGAGTTAAGAGGAGGCTTAAAAGATTAGATTGGGACAATTCACTGTAATATTGAGATTAAGATTTTCTTGGCTGAAGACCTTGGGCACAGCAGTCATTTGCCAGTGTAATCAGGGACACCAGCGTTTGCATGCAGTGCTATCAAGATACCACTAGAGGTGAGAAAAAGGCTCAAAAAACGTTTATAACAGTCAGAGCTGAACAGTAAGTGTGCATGGTGTTTGATTTATTAGGTTTTATGGCTCATTGAGACGTGAAAGGAGTTCAGGAGATGTTTTAGTTCGATTTTCTTGCATGTTTTGAATGTTGTCATATTGCATTTTATTTTTATTTTAAAGGTTATTTTATAACCATTTTGTTGGTGAATATTTGTGTCATGGTCATATAAAACTTTTTGGATAATAGCTGGCAATTTTAAAATTTCCAGTCTTGCAATGATAAATCATATTGAAAAAATATAATATTAATCTATTTCTCTACATGGGCACTCTCAAAGTTGTATTATCCACTGAAACGCATTGAAATGTCAGAATGTTGTTTGTCTTTTTGGAGACAATTATATATCAAGTATAGTATAATCGTTTAAGTCTATTAGTTCCATGGATTGGTGCATGACATGCTGCAATTTTTTAATACTTTGAGTGAGGATAGGAAGTGCAAATCATCTTTTTGCATGCTCATGTCTACAATAAAAATAATGTCATGAAATCCAAAAAACATGAGCTTTGTCTTAGGAATCAGATCAGATATTCTAAGCTTAATATTGTTTTATGCATTTAAAATATAGATTAAGTCTTGTGACACTCAGTCTCAGAGGAATTGATTGTTTGATAAGATCCTCTTGTATGACATACCGTTCTCTTGTATGTAAACAGACAGAAAACCATCTGTATCTGGAACCATCTGTCATGCAAAGTCTTTGAAAATATTAAACTTTTCTTCTTTAATAATTAGTAGTATTTTACATGCTGTCTGACTCATGAATGTTTTTGAAGTTTTTAAAATGACAATTGAAGCATTGCACTAATGTTGTTGTAATGTTGTGTTGTGGTTTGTAGGAACTCATTGTCAGGCTCACTTAAGCAGTTAGCAATGGGTCAACAGCAGGGTAACACAGGCGGACTAGGATCGTATGAGACAGTCCAGCATTTCAATGACATCAAGGAGCATTTGCATGTCGTCAAGAGGAATATCGAACACATAATTCAGAAAAATGTGGTAAGTTCAAAATAAACCAGCATTTCTGATATGGACAGCATGTCCTTTAGCACAGCATATGTGAGGCTTAGCTGACAAATAACCATAAAGACATAATCAAATAGTCAAACCATCTTGTTTACATTTTTGATGACATGATACAATTTAATGGTATACTTGACAGGGTTATCATAGTAAACTATGTAATATCTAAAAAACTTCAGCTGTTGCCAAGCCAATATTTCTCATTTTATTTTTAACCTGATGTACTAAAAGAACTAAAACTAAAAAAAAAAAAAAAAATGAAAATGGTATAGACATATTAAATAATAATAATAAAAAAATACAAAAATGCAAAACAAAATTACTAAGACTTGAAAATTAAAATGAAAACAAATATAAAAATAAGACTAATTTGAAATAATAATAAAATTTTAATAGTATATCAATGATACTAAAATAACACTGATAATTATGCTGTAACAAGTTTTTTTAGTTTAATATTTATGAAAATGTTATTTTATAATTATATTTATTCTATTCTGTTATATTAAAATATTGTATATAACAATATATAACAAATATATAACTTTTTTTTTTTGTAGTTTAGTATTTAGATTATAGAATCTCTAGTAATTTACCAATACCCCCTCACTTGTCCATGTGGTTTCTGTGGTTTCCTTGTTTTAAATCGTCTATGTCCAAATTATATTTTAAAAAAAATGCCAATAACCCCCTTTTTTTGGTCATGGTCTTTAGAATCCTGCAGAGAAAATGAAATGTCCTGAACCTCCTCCTTTACCCACCTGCCTCTCTACCACACACTTTATGATCTTCATCGTCATTCAAACCCTCCTCTTCTTCGGCTACGTTATGTACAAGTGAGTGAATTTTTATATTGCAGTGTTCATGCAAAGTTCTTTAAGAGGTAAATGGTAAAAGAGATTTGTTCCTTTCTGATTGGGTGCTTCATTAAGCTTCAGCTTTTGTCTTCCTACAATGGCTTCCTCTGATGTTTGATTCTTACTGAAATCTCTCCCGGTGTCTTTAAATTAAAAGCTGTCTTGTTCATATAATGAAAAAGCAAGATGGAAATCACTCAAAATGGACAGTTTATATGCATGGTACAAAAATTGGTGAATTGCTTAGTGTTTTTATTTTTTCTTTTTTTCTTTTTTTCTACTTCCAGGAGTCAGCAGGAAGCAGCAGCTAAGAAGTTTTTTTGATGATTTGTAGCTCTTGGTAAACACAGCACAACATGTAAATTGTCCGTTGTTGTTCATTTCCGGTTGGTTTGTTTTCTGTTTGCAAACTGTAAATTATTACACTTGAAAACTGAAGTATTTTGTTTGAGATCTTTTTTTTAAATCTTGATTTTTAATTTGATCAGAGTTGTACAGAAATGAATGACTGCTCTTTTCCAAGTGTGTGTGGCATTTGCAATGGAAGATTCCTGAATATGATGTAATATATTCTTAAGAGGTCTGACATTATATTTACTGTTCAATACTGGTCCAGGAATCATTTCATAAACTCAATCACTGTACCAGGAACGTTCTGAACTGTGGTAAAAAAGTAATCGCAACAGGATCAAGTATTTTAATGCATTCACTTTGGTAATACCTTTACAATAAGGCAGATTTTTTTTTTTCTCTGAAAGTGTTAAAGCTTTATTGTACTGGCAAAAGCAAGAACCTAAAGTTGTGAATGTGTATTTTGAATCTTTAAAAAAAAAAAAAAAATGCTTTTCCTGCTCAAACAATTTACATAAAACACAAATCAAAGACTTTGTTTCTTGTTTTTATTTAAAAAAAATCTTGTGTATGTGTGTATATATGTGTGTGTGTGTGTGTGTGTGTGTGTGTGTATATATATATATATATATATATATATATAGTGCCTTGTGAAAGTATTCATACCCCTTCATTTTTGTTTTCACGTTTTATGTTACTGCCTTATGTTAAACTACTTTAAATTACCAAAAAAACAGGTTTTTAACATCTTTGCAAATTTATTAAAAATAAAAAACTAAAATGATTCCATTGCATAAGTATTCATACCCTTATCTGGGACAGTTGAAATTTAGCTCCGGAGCATTCATATTGCTTGTAGATGTTACTACACTTCAAGTGAAGTTAACCTGTGGCAAATTCAATTGAATGGGTATGATTTGAAAAGGCACACACATCTTAATAAAAGGTCTAATAGCTGATAATGCATATCAGAGCAAAAAAAAACAAGCACTAAGGTCAAAAGAACTGCCTGTAGAGCTCAGAAACAGGTTTGCGTCAAGCCACACATCTGTGGGAAGAGTTCAGAAAAAAATTCTGCTTCACTGAAGGTTCACAAAAGCATGTAGTCTCTGTTACCCTTAATGGAAGATGTTTGAAACAACCAGGACTCTTCCTAGAGCTGGCCTCCAGGCCAAACTGAGCAGCTGAAGTTGGTGTGGTGACCAAGAACCTGATGGTCACTCTAGTTGAGCTCCATGATCATATGTGGAGACAGGAGAAACCTACAGAAGGACAAAAATCACTGCAACACTCCACTGATCTGGGCTTTATGCCGGTGTGGCAAGACTCTATCCTCTATTCAGATAAGATACATGAAAACACATTTGGAATTTACAAAAAACCACCTAAAGGACCCTCAGACTGTGAGAAACGATTCTCTGGTTTGATGAACCTCAATTCTAAGCATCATGTTTGAAGGAAACCAGGCACTGCTCATCACCTGCAGAGTATCATACCAAAAGTAAAGTGTGCTGGTAGCAACCTCATGCTGTGGGGCTGTTTTTCAGCGGCAGGGACTGAGGAACTCGTCAGAGTAGAAGAAAAGCTCAATGCACCAAAATATTGAGATAGCCTTAATGAAAACCCAGTCCAGAGCATTCAGAACCTCAGACTGGGCAGAAGGCTCACCTTCCAACAGGACAATGACCCTAAACGCACAGCAAGAGTGGTTTATAGACAAATCTGTGAATGTCCTTGACATTCTGGAGAAACCTGAAAATGTGCATCTGCCCCGTCCAACCTGACAGAGCTTGAGAGGTGAAGAGGTGAGGAGAAGAATGACAGATAATTGCCAAATGATGATGAGCAAAGCTTGTCACATCAAACAAAAAAAGACTTGAGACTGTAAAGGTGCTTCAGCTAAATATTTAGTTAAGGGTATGATTACTTATGCAATGTACTTATTTCAGTTTTTTATTTTTAATAAATTTACGAAGTTGTGACAATTCTGTTTTTGTTTTGTCAGTATGGTGTACGAAGTGTAGATTGATGTGGGGGGAAAAAAATATTTAAAGCAGTTTAAAATAAGGCAGCAACATAACAAAACGTGAAAAAAATTAAGGAGTATGAATACTTTCGCAAGCCACTGTATATGTGTATATATATATATACAGGTGCATCTCAATAAATTAGAATGTCGTGGAAGTTCATTTATTTCAGTAATTCAACTCAAATTGTGAAACTCGTGTATTAAATAAATTCAATGCACACAGACTGAAGTAGTTTAAGTCTTCGGTTCTTTTAATTGTGATGATTTTGGCTCACATTTAACAAAACCCCACCAATTCACTATCTCAACAAATTAGAATACTTTATAAGACCAATAAATAAAAAACATTTTTAGTGAATTGTTGGCCTTCTGGAAAGTATGTTCATTTATTGTATATGTACTCAATACTTGGTAAGGGCTCCTTTTGCTTTAATTACTGCCTCAATTCGGCGTGGCATGGAGGTGATCAGTTTGTGGCACTGCTGAGGTGGTATGGAAGCCCAGGTTTCTTTGACAGTGGCCTTCAGCTCATCTGCATTTTTTGGTCTCTTGTTTCTCATTTTCCTCTTGACAATACCCCATAGATTCTCTATGGGGTTCAGGTCTGGTGAGTTTGCTGGCCAGTCAAGCACACCAACACCATGGTCATTTAACCAACTTTTGGTGCTTTTGGCAGGTGCCAAATCCTGCTGGAAAAGGAAATCAGCATCTTTAAAAAGCTGGTCAGCAGAAGGAAGCATGAAGTGCTCCAAAATTTCTTGGTAAACGGGTGCAGTGACTTTGGTTTTCAAAAAACACAATGGACCAACACCAGCAGATGACATTGCACCCCAAATCATCACAGACTGTGGAAACTTAACACTGGACTTCAAGCAACTTGGGCTATGAGCTTCTCCACCCTTCCTCCAGACGCTAGGACCTTGGTTTCCAAATGAAATACAAAACTTGCTCTCATCTGAAAAGAGGACTTTGGACCACTGGGCAACAGTCCAGTTCTTCTTCTCCTTAGCCCAGGTAAGACGCCTCTGACGTTGTCTGTGGTTCAGGAGTGGCTTAACAAGAGCAATACGACAACTGTAGCCAAATTCCTTGACACGTCTGTGTGTGGTGGCTCTTGATGCCTTGACCCCAGCCTCAGTCCATTCCTTGTGAAGTTCACCCAAATTCTTGAATCGATTTTGCTTGACAATCCTCATAAGGCTGCAGTTCTCTCGGTTTGTTGTGCATCTTTTTCTTCCACACTTTTTCCTTCCACTCAACTTTCTGTTAACATGCTTGGATACAGCACCCTGTGAACAGCCAGCTTCTTTGGCAATGAATGTTTGTGGCTTACCCTCCTTGTGAAGGGTGTCAATGATTGTCTTCTGGACAACTGTCAGATCAGCAGTCTTCCCCATGATTGTGTAGCCTAGTGAACCAAACTGAGAGACCATTTTGAAGGCTCAGGAAACCTTTGCAGGTGTTTTGAGTTGATTAGCTGATTGGCATGTCACCATATTCTAATTTGTTGAGATAGTGAATTGGTGGGTTTTTGTTAAATGTGAGCCAAAATCATCACAATTAAAATTATATATATATATATATATATATATATATATATATATATATATATATATATATATATGTGTGTGTGTGTGTGTGTGTGTGTGTGTGTGTATAGTATTTGTATTTATATATAGCATTTTATATATATATATATATATATATATATATATATATATACACACACAAATACTTCATAGGTCATTTCTGATTGTTGCTAGAGTATATTGTAATATAATTGTCAGATCAGAGTGTATAAATGAGTAGCAGAGGTGCGGCTGGAGGCTTTGAGCTCCTGGATGCAGATGTAACTCTGTCTGACAGGACCGGCCTCATGCGGGGGATTATGTAAAAACCCCAGCCGTGAGCCACAGAGCTGCTCTATGGAAGCTTCTATGACCTGGGCCATCGTTAGGGATTAGATCAGAGACAGAGGGCTGTAACACACTTTCTCCACCTTTATTCAGCTCCAGTCATCACAAACAACTGATTGCATTTTGGTTTAAATGATTTCGGTCAATAGTGAAAAAACAGAAGCGATTGCAATCCAGAATGTTTTGAAAAATACAGGCTAATCGGTTTATGATGGGATAAATGTTTTCTTACAGGAAATGTTAGAAATATAGCTATTTTATTTTATTAATCTTATTTTGTTTTATTTTTTAACTGTAGTTCTTTGTAGTGAAAGAGCAGTAGTGACTGCAGTCCAGAATGTTTAAAAAAAAAATACAGGTTGATCAGTTTATGATGGGATAAATGTTTTGTTATGAGAAATTATAGAAATGTAGCTTTATATATTATTTTATTTTATTATTTTTTGTATTTATCTGTGGTTCTCTGTAGTAAAAGAACAGAAATAATTGCAGTCCAGATGCTTTGGAAAAATACAGGGTGAGCTATTTTTATTTTATTTTGATGGGATAAGTATTTTGTTGTGGGAAATGTGGTTGTTTTATTTTTTATTTTATTTTATTTAATATCTCTTTGTTTATCTTTATTGGAAGAACAAAAACAATTGCAATCCAGAATATTTAGAAAAATACAGGCTGGTCTTTTTATGATGGCATAAATATTTTGTTATAAGAAATGTTAGAAATGTAGCTTTTTATTTTATTTTTTGTTGGAATAAGTGTTTTGTTAGAGGAAATGTGGCTGTTTTATTTTATTTTTTTTTTCTCTGTGTTATTATCAAAGTATTGTTTGTTTGAGCATCCTGACCAGCCTGTTTTGGGAAATGTTAGAAATTTAGCTTTTTTTGTTTTATTTTGTTTTGATGGGATAAATATTTTGCTATATTTTATATATATTTTGATTTGATTTGATTTTTTTTTTTCTTTATGGTATTATCAAAGCATTGTTTGTTTGAGCATCCTGGCCAGCCTGTTTTGGGAAATGTTAAAAATTTAGATTTGTTTTTTATTTGATTTTGTTTTGATTTTGTTAAGGAAAATGTGGCTTTATTTTATTTATTTGTGTGTGTGTGTGTGTGTGTGTGTGTGTGTGTTTGAACATCCTGACCAGCCTGCAGACAATCACTGATATTATATCAATTGCTACATGTTTAATACAGAAAATTTAGTGTTTATAGTGCCACCATAACTAATCCTCAAAACCTTCTTTACATCTTTTATCGTTTACCTTATGGTTTTTAAAATGTAATACAATATTAATAATTAATTATTAATACGCTTTTCTAGCGTCCATTTGTGACATTAGAGTATTGCGCTGGGATATGCCGATGATTCTTAGTGCCGATAATCCACCAGCCGTTCCCTCCCTCTGTCTCTCTTCACTCTCAATCACTGCTTTGGCTTGATCGCATACTCTCACTCTCTCCCCCACCCCCTCCCTCTGTCTTTTCAGGGGATTACACAGAGACATGTCGTGTACGTTTAGCACATCTGTCACTCCATCCCACCATGCTGTGCGATCAATCCAGCAAGAGCTCACTGGCTCTAACAGGAGATGCAGTTGTGAACCATTTCAAATGGCCTCCTCTACATTTTAATTACCTAGTTACTTAAAGACTCTTTAGTAGTTGCGCCCTTTCAAGGCAACCATATTGTCACCTGAGGCAAATGCAATTTTTAAGAACTTTGTCCACAACAATTCACTCTTAAAATGACCTTCCCTTCAGGAATAATAGTTTTCAGCATATTTATGTTTCCAATAGACCCATAATTGAACAGTTGTGGGGACTTAATGATGTCCTTATTTCTGTAAGTGGTAAGTGTCTTCACCTTGGACAGGCATTGTCAGCTTCAGATTTGACGGTGTCAGAGCTTTAATAAGAGATAATCGCCTCACAAAACGAGAGTTGTTTTGTCGGACAATAGTCAGACTACAATATGAATTGACCCGAGGTACTTGTCAACTGTGAATAATAAAATGAGACCTTTCGGTAATTACATTGAGTTTTTTTTTTTTTTTTTTTTTTTTGATTTTTCTTCACAAGGGTCATGGGAGTTCGTAAGAACACAAGTTCGTATGCACACCAACTTAGATTGCTTTAAGCTGTTTTTACCATAGGACAAAGAGAGATAATCGCCTCAAAAAAACAAATAATTTAAAAAAACAAGACTTTTCAGTAATTGTTGAGTTTATTTACAAGGGTCATGGGAGTTTGAAGGATTTAAAGATGCTTAGTATGTGTTTGTAGTGTGTATTGTACAAAGACATGTCTGAATGTTATGTTGCATGCTAATATGCTAAATGTTAAATTTATTATCTGATAACTGAGCTATTTCATGTTTGAACCATGCTAATGCTAACAAATTATAAATGTCCTGTGGGCTTAAAACAATATGCGGTACACCACCTTCGACTATTTTAAGATGTTTTTACCTCAGGAAAACATAACTTCTGTGTCAGTTTAAAAAGGACATATTTACCTCACAAAATTAAAGTACAAAATTCAAGAATTTTGTAGGACAGTAGTTGAAGTGCAACATGAGTTGACCTAAGGTACTTGTCATCTACGACCAATAAAATAAAACAAGACCTTCGGTAATTGTTAATTTCATTTAACCTACAAAGATTATGGGAGTTGAAAAGATCAAAGATGCTTAGTGTGTGTTTTTGCTGTATTTGCTGCTCATGTGTAAATGTTATGCTACATGCTAATATGCTAAATGGAGAATTTATTAGCTGGTAACTGAGCTATTCCATCTAAGGTACACCACCGCTGGGACTGTAGTGTGTAACATTGTGTCAGAGCTTTAAAAGAGGGATATTGACCTCACAAATGGAGACTGCAGATTCAAGAATTGTTTAATAGAACTTCAACATAATTGACCTGTGGTACTTGTCAACTGTGAATAAAAAAAGAAATATTATACTACATGCTAATATGCTAAGTAACAATTTTAATGTCTGAAATTAGCTATTCCAGTGCAAAGGCTAATAAGCTGTGGACCACCTGACCACTAGACCAGCTTGGACAGTCTGGAAAACCTTATGAAAATTAACCATGGTTTTACTACAAATAAAAACTACGGTTACTATAGTTAAACCATGGTAACCACAAATTAACCATGGATTTTCTACACTAACCATAGTTTTACCATGGTATTCGTATTAAAACTGTGGTTATACAAATGGCAATCAATACGCCAAAAAAAAAAACATGGTTACTAAACTTTTACTATAGTAAAACCATGGTTAATTTTCATAAGGGATGGCGAGTTTGTTCAAGAGCGATGTTCTTTTCAGGCAATATTTTATATTACGTGTAATAATCATTATCTGTCTCTTCTGAATCTTCTCAGCGGACAGCTACTGAAAACTGCTGAACCTCCTGGATGTTTGCAAGTAAAAATGGTGTATGAAATTGTAGTTTGCCATCATCATCTTCACATACTATGGTTTGTAAACCTGTAGCTGTGCTTTCCTGAGCTCACAAGGGGTTTAAATGGAAAACCTTTCGGTAGACCTTGCAGTACTTTCAGTTTATACTGCTCCATGTGTGAATGTTATGCTACATGCTATGCTAATTGGGAAATGTAAGGCCTGAAGTGAGTTATTCCTTGTTTAAGCAGCACAAAAGCTAATAAAACACAGCTAAAAACAGTCTAAGGTGGTTTGCTGATTTTAGCTGGCTAACAGGCTGGTCAAGTTTAAAGGGTTTAGAAAGGTTTGGAGCACTTGTTAGCTAGTCAGCCTGGACGATTAGCTCACTGACTAACTAAATCAGCCAAACACTATGTTTGCCAGGCGGGGAGAACAACTAGACCACCTGAAGACCAGTTTAGTCACATTGGGAGGTCAGCTAACTATTTTAAACCACCAAAAATCTGTGGTAAGTAAAGTTTTTATTTGCAAGTCAGTATTTTATTTCATGTTTAGTAACCATTATCTGTTTTTCTTGAATTTTCTCAGCAGACAAGAATTGAAGAACTGCAGAAGCATCTCCAGTTTGCAGGTAAATACAGTGTATGAATTCATAGTTCCTGGTCTTCATCTGTGGAACACATAAACAGGTTTGTAATCCCGTATCTTTGCTTCTCTGTGCTCATAAGTAACCGGTTGGTTGCGATGCATGGTCAGTCTCTCATTAAGTAATGTGATTAGCAGTCAGTGGGTGGATGCAACAAACATGACGTCAACAATGGAGGCTGCCCTAATCTCCAAAACACAGATTTCATAGTTTTCAAGTTTTCTCTCTGTTGTCTACTACTACTACTATTTTCCGTCTAGTTAGAGCTTTTGATTGATAAATGCATTGAGTTCTTTGACTTTTATTGTGTGGAAAAGAGAAAGCCACAGCCATCTGCCTCTCAGTGTAGATGGTCGCATCTTAATCCAGATTATGGCTGCAGCATAAACGTTTTTTTCTTTTTTTTTTTCTGACCGCCATTATTAGTCAACAGTGTGTCCTTGATAACACACAGGCAGGTCAGTTAGCCTAGCTCCAATTAGACCACCAACAATCCATCTGAGGGACTTCTCTGGACTTTCACCAAATTTCAGATTTCAGGAAATCACAACTTGTCATCAATCTAGAGACTCCAACAGGGTGAAAAATGGCATTTTTAATCAAAAGTATGGTGGGGAACCCACTGAAGGGAATGGGATTTGGAGGAGGAGAGGAAAAAGCTGAGGGGGAAACCCCCAAGGACCCTGCAGCGGCCGCCGGTATGACTAGAGAAGAATATGAGGAGTATCAGAAACAGCTAGTGGAGGAGAAGTAAGTAAAGTTTGGGCCCCTCAGGCCCTATTTGTGCTTACATGCTTAGCATTTAATGACCTTGACAAAGTAAATGGAGAATCCTGCATATGCCGTCATGCATATTAAGTTCTGTATTTATCTCTTTGGAGATTTTTTGCTCTTAGTGGGATTAATACATTATTAATCTCAACTGATAGCAATTTGGTTCTGGATCCACCCTTAAAGCTGATAATACATCACAGAAACGCTGTAATTAAAATAAAAACTGGACTGATGTCCATTGCAAAGGGAGCTGCAGAGATCATCAAGAGCATGATGCAAACTTAAACTTAAATGCATCTGATATTCTCCATGATGATGTATTCATGCGAACACCTGCACCTTAACTATCTTGGGTGTAAAAAAGATGATAATGTCAGTGATTAAAGATGAACAGACTCCATGTTGGTATCAGAAAGTAAGCGTCAGGTGCTAGCTGCTAATCAGTCCTGAGAGCAGAGCTTAGCGTGGGTTATCCTGGCCTTGTTCATCTGAATAATGCTATTTTTAGAAGCAATCATGGTAGAGAGTGAATAATGAAAGTATTGGAGAATTTTAGACCTCTGCATATATAAAACGTGATATTTATTATTATTATTATTATTATTATTATTATTATTATTTATTTATTTATTTTTCCAGGCCACAGTTGGCAGCCATTTTATCTACTGTCAAAAAGACCTATAGCTGATATTTACTTATGACTTATTCATAAATTATGACTTTTGCAGTGTAACAATAGAGGTCTGATTTAATTAAACTATCTAAAAATATCTTTGTGATTTTCTGAAATTCACAGTGTTTATAATTCAGTGTTGCTTATAAACAGGGAATATGATTACACAACCAGATTAACACATGGAATGATGGCATTCACTCAAGTCATAAAATATTTTGCATATATCCTAAAAAGTATATACAAACTAAAATATAAAATACAAAAAAAAATCTATTTCATATATATATAGCTTTTGAAAAGAGATTTTCCAATCAGTAATTGTACAGGAAAAAGCATCTGAAGCATGCTAAAATCTGATATTATTCATGTTCAAATGAGATGAGATGATAACTCACATCAGCAGGCTCACTTAAGTAGTAATATGCCTAGGCTAGAAACAGATGATTCATGCAGTAAACATACATGTCTTCTGTGAGATTACATCTAAACATCTGAAGATCTTTGTGTTGCTTCAGATCAAACATTCATAGGATTTTATTATTTAGTTGCTGGTAAACTAGCTAAAAGCTTTGCCTCAAGTATAGCCGTAGCACTGCCTGAACAATGCTGTAAGCATCCTGAAGCTCTTTATCTGGAATTAAGCTGTAAACCCTGGAGGTCATTTTATTTTACTGCTGCAGTGTTTTGTCATGCATGGATTTTAAAACAAACTGTTTGTGCAATGCATGTTTTCCACTGAATTATACGTGTTTACGGTGGTATGTTTTTTACATGAAAATCACAGATTTGTAACCACTGTATTACATTGATTTTTTTTTTTAAAAATCTAGATTAATATGCTGTATTTTTCTTAGCACGTGTTAACGTTTTTGTCAAAACATTTCTGATCCACAGAATGGAAAGAGATGCAGACTTCTTGCACAAGAAAGCAGAGAGGGCAACTCTAAGGGTTTGTCTACGAGAAAAATACCGACTTCCTAAAGTAAGAGTCATTTTGCTACTCCCTCCCTTCTCAAATGCAAAAAAATATATATATTTTTAATAAGGAAATGTCCTTCATTTGGCAATTGGCCAAATACTTTTTTTTTTTTTTTGCCAAGATTAAGGTAATCATTTATATGCACTACCATTCAAATATGGGGTAAGTAATTTAATTTAATTTGAATATTTTTGAAAGTCTCCTATCATGCTCACAAAGCCTGCATATTTGATAGAAAATAAAAAACTCTAATTGTAATAATGTTTTACAATTTAAAATGACTATTTTCCATTTTTATTTACTTTAAAATGTGATTTATTCCTGTGATGTCAAAGCCGATGAATAGCAGCCATTATTCCAGTCTTTAGTGTCACATGATCCTTCAGAAATCATTCTAATATTGAAGTAATTAGCTGAAACCATCTCTAGCATTTCTAATTTTCATGTGGCTCCCACACATGCACATATACACAAATGCAGTGTCTTTCATACTGACGCAGTTCTTGGCAATTCTGATAAAAAAAAAACTAACAAGATTAAGAGAGTGAACTGAGGTCTGTGCAAGCCTCCAACCTTATTGCCTCTCCTCAACATCTGTTCGCCTTTGTACAGCTTCATTCTCTCTCTTAAATCCTTAATGTAATGCAATAATGCAAAAAGACTAACATACAGATAGTAGAGTCTAAAATGTTGGATATTTAAATTATAATGGTATATAACAGCGTACAGATCTCCCCGATCCACCACAAATTCATTAGCTGAGGCAAGGCTGGTCAGGATGTTTAAAGTAACTGTGTATGCACCACTGATCTACATTGTTTTTAGCATTTATGAACATAAACATTATGAAAATAAGAGGGTGTGTATTTACCCCTCAGAGTGAGCAGGACGAGAACATGATCCAGATGGCAGGAGATGACGTGGACGTTCCCGAGGAGCTGCTGAAGATGGTGGATGAGGATGCCACGGAGGAAGAGGAGAAGGACTCCATCCTGGGGCAGATGCAGAACTTACAGAACATGGACATGGATCAGATAAAAGAGAAAGCCAGTGCTACGCTCACAGATATCAAGTCCAAGGCTGAGGAGAAGTGTTCTGTCATGTAGTGGTTTAACAAATTCACACATTTCTACAAACCAGGGCTGCGTTTCCCAAAAGCATCGTAAGTTGATCGTAGCTCCATTGGTTTCATTGTGTCTACAATGTACTTAAGCTTTCGATGCTTTTGGGAAACGCAGCCCAGGTCAGGCTTTTGATAAAGTACAGTTTTAAAAAAAAAACTCAGGTGACTTTTTCTGACATGTCTTTAAATGAAATTTAATTTGAAAGCATGTCAACAGAAGTGACCCAAGTTCTTTGTTCCCAAAAGCTGCAAGATCTGATTCTGGATCAGCTTTTCAGCCCTCTATTTTGCGGTTGAACTTTTTCTTTTGTATGTGTTGTTTGAATAAATGATGTTGTAGCCTATTCCCTCCTTTCCCTTTTTTTTCACGTATGATGCAATATTTACCTGTAAATATATTTAAAGACATATAACTTGAACCCGAGGTGGAGAAGCTCTCTTTAAATCCCCCTCCTGCTGTTTTGCACAAGGGATGAGACGAATGTGATGCTGTTATTTCTTCTTTCTTCTTGGTCTTGAGCAGACCATCTAGCACTGAGACATATGATATTGTAAAGCTCATTAAGATTCTTTAGTCGTATGTAAGTTTTTATGTGAGGTAAATAGGTATGAATAGGATTAATGTCTCGTGTAAACAGATGAATAAAAGAGTCGATTGAAAAACTGAGTCTGTCATGCATTTGTGATCAAAGTAAGTATATGTCTCTGAGATTTTCTAGGCCATAACATCAAACTGTGTCAATGTTTTATGCCATGTAGCTTTGAATTTATAAGAAAACAACTAAATCTAATAAAAAAAAGGGTCTGAAAAACATGGTTTATTTAACAACTCACATGAAAAGTTGTTACCACATGACTACACAGGATAAAATAAATATTAAATGAATCTAAGTTCATGTTTATTGAAAAAGAAAGGCTTTGGACTTTTAAAGACCTGCTAATATTGTCAGGTCTGAGACAAGTTAAATGCCTTCACTAGACATAGTAACATTGTAATCTTGTGTCTTCACATTATGTGACCTCATATTAATAATTTTTTTTTTTATGTTTGTTTGTTTAATTTTAATCTCAAATGTATTTTCATTTTTTGTAATGCCAATAACAGTAAAATAACCACGAACCAAACAGGTAATAAAAAAAAATAAGGTATAAAAATGTGGTATTTTACTACTTTCCCTTTCCTGTAATCATACTTTCCTTTTAAAATTCGCAGTGATTTATAATTAGAAAACAACGCAATATATAGATTTCAATATATATATATATATATATTGCGGTGTGTTTTTGTTTTTCGAGTATGTGTGTGTGTGCGTGTGTGTATCTTTGAATAAATCTGGAAATACCAACATTATCTGTTGTAATTAGTGAAAAGCCAAGCAGTTGAAAGGATTTGTGCTGTTTTGGATAGAGGGGGGAAAGTGTGTAATCCCCTCAAACCAGCGTGTGTCCTGCGGATTATCAAACTGCTGTCAATCTTTGTTCGGAGCTAATTACACGTATCCATTCAATATTGAGGAAGTTTGCAAATTCTTCCAATTAACTGCACCTCTATTGTAGGTTAGCTCTCAGGGGTCGCGCGCTTGCTGCTTGAGATCGCGTTTTGTTCATGTAACAAAATCCCCTAAAGGCCGAAACCACTCCACGCTCCAAGTGTAGGCCTAAAGTAGTTCTTGGTAGTGTTTTATCGTTTTAGAGTTGTAATTAGTTAGTTTGGCTGCTTAAATGTTTGACCACCAAAACTTATGATCGTTTCATTCTACTGATACCAATTTACCAGTTGTGTAGTCCAAGTCTTATTCCGTTCGTTAACTTTAATTGGTTTAATTTCAGTGTTTGGATAACATTGAATAATAACTATGAATAACATTTAATTTTCTTCTTGGAATTATATATAAACTACACTTTGTTTTTCTTTATTTTATTTTATATTTTATTTATTCAGGCTATTTTTATATAGCCTAGAAGACTATAATTTTTACAGTGGTAACCCTTGTAAATCGCGGAGTGTTAAACTAACACGTTTTGCCTAAATTTCTGTAAATAAATGTTTATTTTATTTTATTATATCTTTGCGCTGTGTTTCAAACTTTGATGTAATATTTCCATGTTTAGCTGCAAAGAATTAGTAGGCTATAAAATATAAACAACCTAAACTGTGTAAAATAATTTCAAGTATAAAGAGTAGACTTCCTACTATTTCATTTTGTTATTATTTTTTTTTAAACAGCCAATAAAATTAAACAAATATTGAAATAGGCCTATGTGTTTCGTCTACTCTCGCAAACGTGGCAATGTAGCCATAAATGCCATTAATTTATTTTATTATTTTATTTTATTATTGTTTTTTTTATTTGTTTATATATATATATATATATATATATATATATATATATATATATATATATATATATATATATATATATATATATATATATATATATATATATATATATATTGTCCTGTAAATCCTTTATATTTCCAAAAAGAGGCATTCAGATTTTACTGTCACCTCAGAAGGGAGTGATGACCGTAATTTCACCGTAACCTGGAATCTCCTTCAAACAGTATCAGAAAAAGCTTTAAAAAACTTGTCATTTGTTGTATTTTTATTTTATTTTTTTTTTATGAAAATAGTGTAGAATGCAAATAACTATTTCGGCGCTAGTGTTACCACAGAACAATTTTATAAACAGACTTTTTAATGGCATTTTGCGCGTACAGAGATCTTGATCTGTTTCGGCCCCAGAGATGTAATCCCAGCCCCAGTTCTTCTTATTTCTACAGGCCATCATGATCAAGACATCTGGAGTGGGAAAAGATGATTTAAGATTTATGTAAGGCGGTTTATAAAGCTGCCATTATGCCCACAAGGATCTCTGGGAGGAGTTAAATGCTCAGGGACAATACTACATCCCTCATTTCGGCCAATCTGACGTTTCTTGACGTGTCGAAGGGGATGTCACTCTCACAATAGAGTCCCGGTCGAGGGGGATCCATATAAGGCCCCTGGGGGCCACTGCATCCTCAGTGTGTGCAGGACCACTGCTGGAGAAAGTTGCTTCTGCTGGAACAGCCTGGACTATTGGAAATAGAGTAAAACGAGAGGAATCCTCTTTTTTCGCGAAAGAAGTCGTTCGATGAGGCTTGTTGGATCTCAGTCTCAAGACATGGAAGAGCGTCTCTCCCCATCCGCGCGCTTGGTTCGCAGTCCTGGATCCCAAACGAGGATCCACAGCATTGAATCCATTTTGGGATTTAAAGGAGAGAATATCTTCCACCCGGCGTTTTCTTTTGGATCCGGGAAGCCGGTCAAAGACACTGAGCATTTGTCTTCCCCCAAAAAGGACTCCAGTGACTCCAAAAACTTTGAAGGTGTGTTAACAGCTTCGCAAAGTGACATTTTTTTGGGGTTTAAAACTGGACGTTTTGACAGCACTTTATACTAAATTTCATTTTTTTAAGTCATGAATAAATATCTACAAGTACATAATAGACATCAGAATATCGATATATAGGTCGAAATCTGAAAAGTTTTAAGAGTTTAAATTTAAATTGAAAACGGACAAATGTTTTAAAAGTTTCTGAAAAAATAAAGAAGGGAAAAGAAACAAAAAGTGTTAAATTATATACATTTTATTTGAAAAAAAAGATCTAAAATATAATTAAATAATCAAATAGGACGATGTTAAATATATAGGCTATGAGTAAAAGTTTAATGACGTTTAGTGCTTTCATGTGACTAATCAGAATAAGTGAATTTTAATTAAATATGAATACATCACACATTCTCTAAGAAAACTCTGCATTGTTTTTCTACAGGTGTCTGTGGATCCGCCGTCATGGTCAGTCCGGATCTGCCGAATGCGGATGGGGGTAAATTGTCAGATGATGAAAATCCCAAGAAAAAGCACCGGCGGAACCGGACCACGTTCACCACCTTCCAGCTGCACGAGCTCGAGAGAGCGTTTGAGAAGTCGCATTATCCTGACGTGTACAGCAGAGAGGAGCTCGCGCTCAAGGTCAACCTGCCAGAAGTGCGAGTACAGGTGAGCACAGCATACACCACACACATGATGGACTTACATGATCCGTGAATGACACATGCTGGAAATAGGATCACTTTATTTAATAGATCACTGTTCAAAACCTTTCATTTTACATATTTATTATATATATATATATATTTATATATATATATATATATATATATATATATATATATATATATATATATATATATATATATAGCACAAATTCAAGGCTAGAAATCAAATTTTTATTTTATAAATAAAAAAATAAACAATAAAATAGAATAGACTAAAATAAAATGCAGTTTTTTCAATTGTGTATTGAAGAAAATGGGCGTTTATTTCTTTAAAATGTAATGATAGCAAACATTTGTTCAAGAAAAAAAATACAATTAAAAACTTTAGAAACATTTAAAGTGAATTTAAAAAAAGTCTTGTATTCCATTGATTAAAAGTAAAACTGGACAAAATTATAGAGATTTCACATCAGATTATTTTTTGTGTAATACCAAAGAAAATTTGAATTCCTCCTCCTTCTTGATTAGATTATAACATTCTGATTTAAAATATTAAAACGTAAATTTAGTGACAGCTAATAAAATGTGGCTAATATATATTTGCTTTCAACCATCTGAACCTTATGTGTAGCAAATTAAGATTTGAGACATAAATACCTGCCAAAAAACATTTATAATATTGTAATATGTAAAAAAAAAATATGTATATATATATAATATAAATATAATATAATTAAATCATAAACATATATCTACATATATCCACTTTTTTGCAAGTGTATTTGAAGGAGGTTTGCAAAATATGAACATTTGAACTTTTTTGCAAGTCTATTTGAAAGTTTTTTGTGATTTATTAATTTATAATATTGTAATATATAATATTACTTACAATATATTAAAAAATAATATAATACAATTTAATCATAAACTTATATCTATTAACTTTTTCGCCGTGTATTTCAAGGGTTTTTGCAAACTATGAACATTTGAACTTTTTTGCAAGTGTATTTGAAAGGTTTTTGTGAATGATTTATTTATTTATTTGAAAGGTTCTTGCTAACTATGAACATTAGATCTGTAGTTTTCTATATATTCTCTCACAGTTGGACTTTTATGTTGAAACTTCAACATTACAGCAAGAAAACAAATTATTACACAATATATCAAACACCAAAACCAAAGATAATACACAACCACTAATGAAAAGAGAGGCGAGAAGAAAAGGGAGAGCAAAATAAATAAATCCTAAATAAATAATAAAATAGAATATTTATACATAAATTATATAAACATAATCATATTGATCAGAAGGTAAGAGACTTAAGGTAAACTATAAAACGATTCCATTTACTAAAAGTATTACTTTTCCCAGAACATCTCATTTTTTCCAATTTCAGAAGAAAAAAATGGTATCCACCAGCCATTGAGAGATAGCTGGAGGCTTATTAGATTTACAGTAGGACTTTTAAACACTTTTGCATTCTAAACTAAATCCTTCCTACGTCAAATTTCAGGTTTGGTTCCAAAACCGCCGTGCAAAGTGGCGACGTCAAGAGAAGCTGGAGGTGAGCTCCATCAAGCTGCAGGAGTCCTCCATGCTGTCCATCCCCAGATCGGGGCCGCTGTCTCTGGGTAGTGGTCTGCCGTTAGAGCCCTGGCTCACCGGACCCATCACCACCTCCAGCTCTCCCCTACAGTCCCTGCCCAGCTTCATCACCCCTCAGCAGGGAGTACCAGCCAGCTACACCCCTCCACAGTTCCTCAGCTCATCCACGCTCAACCACCCTCTGCCCCATATAGGGGCAGTGTGCCCCCCTCCGCCAGCGTATCAGTGCTCGGGCTTTATGGATAAATTTACACTAGAAGAGGCAGACCCACGAAACACAAGTATCGCCTCGCTAAGAATGAAAGCAAAGGAACACATCCAGTCTATAGGGAAGACGTGGTAGACTGAGAATGATGCTGGACTGAGACACTCAGAGACTTGTTTTCATCTCCTTTATCAGACTCTGTTTGAAGAGAAGTGGTTTTCACATCTGTTTGTGGTTCAGAAACCTCCCAGAGTTTATGGATGCCAAGATTTGTTAAATTCACTGTACATTACTGTCTCCCTTTTTTTAGTTTATTTTTTTATCATGAGTTCATTTGATAAAATTTCCTTGCTAATTCAAACATGCAACTGAACCTGATTCTACCTTTTTTAACCATTCAAAGAGAGAAATAAAAAATTTGCATTATAAATACATGCATTTAATTTCACTGAATCACATTTGTCCCCATTAAGCCTTTAAAATGCCATACAGAGCTAAGGGTTTCATTCTTTAAGTATTGTACGATGCAGATGGTCAATTTCCATAAGATTTTGTTCTATGCTTTCACATTGTACAGATGAATTTTGTATTTTATAATAAAAACAAGCTCAGAAAAATATCAAATGCATCCTGTCTCCAATAGTTCTAAATGCGTATTTAAATTCATTAAAACACAGTTGAGGTTAATGCTATATGACAAAATAGTATGTTTGTAAATTAAAGTTCTAAAACTAAATCACATATATTCATATATTCCACCATTCATATATATATATATATATATTCCACCATTTTTTGTACATTTTTGTTATAATATTTAAAATATATATTTTTAAATATTATTTTATTTCTATTTATTTCAATAGGCTATAAAGTTACATTGTATTTTTAAGATATCAAAACAAACGTTTTGTTGTTAATTCAGTTTGTAATTAATACCTTCAGTATTTTAGAATGTTTATTATTATTATTATTATTATTATTATTATTATTATTATTATTATTATTGATAATAATATTACTGTTCACTTGCCAGGATAATCCGGTTCTCTAGTGTGGCGCTACTTCGTGATTATGCCGCCATCTAGTGGTTGCGTTTGGAACATTATTCTCCGTCCATATTGTAATAATTTTGGTGGTGGATTTTTAGGTTTCTGTGGCTGCTTCTCTATAGAAGTATGTTCTCACAATCACTAAACTAAAATAAATCTAAAGGTTATTATAAATCAGGAAACTATAAAAATTTCCAAAGCCAAACTAAATATATGTCCTTGTGTAAGCTTTTTCTTTTTCATTTATACTGTGTAAAATTAAAATAAAATTAAATAAATAAATAAATCGTATAGATAGTGTAAACACTTTTCATATACATTATGAAGACAATTATTTTTCCACACATAATGTCATGTAAGAAGTGTAAACTTTTAAAATAAAATTGAGATTTGTTTTAAAATCCCTCAGAAGATTGCATATCATCAGTTTAGCTCAATTCCATAAATTCCTTCATAGAGTTATTTGCATTAGCATTTGGGACCTCCACACCTGTATACCAATCCTGTCAGCTCACATCTTCATGAACACATGACTATCACCAAATATGACATTTGCCATTTATGCAGCAACTTTATCATTGATGCAATTAGATTCAGACTAATGGAGGTCACGTTTCTATTACTGGTCGTTCATCTGTGACAAATGAGGAAAGCAAACATCAGAAAGGAAATTGTGAACTAGATGAGCTTAACCAAATGGAAGTGGCTTCAATTGACATCTTTCATTGTTGGAAACATCAGTGTGTATAATTGGAGCCATTATTGTGTACGGACAGCTGAGAGCGGCGAGACAGCTAGACCATCAACAATTTCCAGCCAGATGTCACAGACAATGCAGAGGTTGTGATTTAGTTATTCAGACGGTCATTAGTGTGCGGTGAAGAGTTTTCCTGTCACCTGTCTGCCTCTGTTAAATGACTGCTTGACTAATAAGCAGGTTATGGCCAGCCGCTTCAAGAGATCGATCATAACCTGTAACAAATTGCTTTCAGAATGAGACAGGGTCTTTTAACTCTCACACTAAATGTACTAGTGCATTCAGCTTAGCATATTCTCTATTTAGTTATGATGCATGGACTGTAAGGAATTCATATGTTAATTGATAGACTGGAGTCGTGTGGATTACTTATGGATTATTGTGATGTTTTATCAGCTGTTTGGACTCTCATTCTGACGGCACCCATTCACTGCAGAGGATCCATTGGTGAGCAAGTGATGTAATGCTAAATTTCTCCAAAACTGTTCCAATGAAGAAACAAACTCATCTACATCTTGCATGACCTGAGGGTGAGTAAATTTTCAGCAAATTTTCCTTTTTGGGTGAATTATTCTTTTAAAAGCCTTATTCTAGTCAAGACATTTCAGATGATATGCAAGCAAGCAGACTGTTGTTTTATAAACCGCAGATAGCCCAACAAGTTAAAGTTTATTAAATATTAAACAACTGAACTGAGACTACAATGGTTACTATGGTGTCTGTTATCAAGAAGATGAATTCATTATAAAACAATACCATAAAATATACAGAATGATGACACGCAGTTTATGTGGGTTTCTTTGTAGAGATATTGACATACAAAAATATAACATGCTTATTTATATGTTGTTGAATAAAGAGGTTTGTATTCGATCAAGCCAGATGTCAAGTGAACTTCAAACCAGTCTTTTGTCCAGTTGGTCCTCAGCTTTCGTTGTCGTCCTGCATTAATAAAGCCCGCAACAAGACATCCTCACCCTGTATATGAAATATAAAAAAGAGAAATATTAGAATCAAAGGAAACATGCATATCATTATAACTTAGAAAAATGATTACAAAAACTAGTACAGTCAACTAAAACCATAAAAAAGTTTTCATTGCTTTAAATAAATTAAGCTTTAGTTTAAAGAAAACTTAAACTTATGCACTAAAATAAGTAAATCTAATACTGGAAAAAAAAAATTAAACTATGCAGACATTTAAAAAATTATAAAAATGACAAAAATACACAAAACCACTAAAACTTTAACTTAAAAATTAAATCAGAAAATAGAGAAATAAAAACTAATTAAAAATATTAATAAAACATTATAACAGTATCTCAATGCTACTAAAATAACACTGGTCTGTGTCTTATTTGTCATTTGTCTGGTCAGACGTGATTCTTTATATACCCAACAATGAAAAATGTTTTATTTTTGTTTATTATACACATTGCAGAATAGTTTTGTGATTAAAAATAGATCAAAACCACTTATATGCACTTTAAATGCATCCTGCATTCATTTATGCATTAACATAATGATCATGTCAAGGATTTCTTTCCCGTTTTCTTACTTGTCTGTCTCTCTCATGACCTTCCTCCCACTGAAGTCTCTTTTCCAGCATGCGCTGGAGCAGTTTATGAGCATTGATCTCCTCTGTGCCCTCCAGCATGCTCTCCGGTGCCATCCGTCCTCTCATGAGCACATGCATGAGTGGCAGCAGCAGATGTTTGTTGTATCTTTCCAGCTGCTGATCCTGATCTAGAATCGTCATAGAGGTCTCATCGTCGCTTTCTGGATCCTCAGGTCGCACCTGCTCATCTGTGCTTTTCTTGCCCATTAAGTGCCCTAAAACAGATATAGATCATTATAGACTGATTTTTGCTCTGATTATAAGTAAAATGAATGCATTTAACACAAATATGATGGATAGGAGAGCATCTCCACACTTGAATAAGACTTCTTGTGAAGGTTGCAGTGCAGTTGATGTATTATAGTACAATCGAATAAAGAAAGATCTATATATTAGTCATTTAAACAAATATTGACTATAGTCTGGTATTAATGTGCAAAACAAAGTGCAATCTGAGCCAAGATAATCCATAATTCCTTCTATTCACCATGTCACACTTCACTTTATGAGTATTTTTAGCTCTACTGAACTCAATCTCAATCTTTAAAAATCAAAAGAAAGTATCAAATTTTACCTTATTGTCTCTTTATTAACAAATTCTTCATGCAAACACACAAAAAGCCAGTTGCTTGCCTCCTATTTTCATCCAATTAAGACACGGCTGTTGCTCATTACACCCTATGGATCCACTTTCCCTCTTCAGACTCAAAGCTTAAGTGACACTTGAGCGTTTTGTAATCACTCCAGATACATTCTTAATGAATGTACTCAATAAACTACCACTGGTACATTTAATCAAGTGCTTTATATGGTTATTATCAGCTAGTGTTATTGATTTCAGTTGCTGTATACCCTTAAAACTTTATTTAATGGTTCACAGCTCCTTAGCTTCAGCAACAAATCCTCATTTTGTCCAAAACCATGGTTCTCTGGAGATCACAAGTTCTAGATGTTACATTACAGGTTCTTTAGACCAGCATATTGGTCATTTTTGGTAAAGGCACACAACAATATTAAACCTGATATTTTATCATTTTATTTAATTTTAATTTTCATTAATTTTCATAATTTTAATTTTATTTAATTTTTATATTTTCATTACTACCTGCTACCATTAATACATTTCATTTGTCAACAAGTATTGTTGTTGCACGTTTGACAAATAAAATGTAAACTTAAATTGTCAATCTTCATTATCTTTTAATCATTTTTACAGTTTTTTCTTTTTATAAAAAAGTATGCAGACTCTTGAATGTAATATATATAATATATATAACTGCTTTAAAAAAAAATAATATAAATTTAAATACTTGTAGCTACTCTCCTCCAAAACAATTTGCGTATATATGTGTATATTTATAAGTGTAAAATATGATTTTCACTCACCAACAGCCCAGTGATTTCCGCGCGGATAAACTTTTCCAATTGGTTGTGCGTCTGATGCATAAACATCACAGAGCACGACAACCAGAAAGATGAAAACGACTAATCTGGATCTCCATACGAGCCACATGACGCTCATGTAAGACTGGAGTCCCTTCAGCTTCTTTGATCAGTACTCCTGTAATTGCTCGTGCAGTTATTGTTAGTAGAGGCCCGTGTAATGCTGCATATGGATAATCACTTCATTTATATACTCCCGTGACGACGACCACTTAGAAAGTGAAAGAAAATGACGTGATAATTTCGTGCGCTATAGAGAGAAACTGTCGTGCCAATGTCTGGATGACTCGTGTGGGGTGGTACGCTGAAAGTTTAATGCCCCCTCCCAGGGCTTCTGCGTCAGTATCTTGGTAGGTTAGGCTACTTGACATAAAAACACAGAATGTCATGTTGAGCTAACCTGTCATTATCTCAGCCACGGGCTATTGTGTTTCCCAAGACAGATTCAATGTGAAATGTCATCAGTATTTCATTAGATGCGGGATAAGAATAGCTTGTAATGGCTTCTTATTGTTTTCTGCTGCAGTTGGTGCAATAGAGCCCCAATTGCTTTATGTCATAGGAAAATAGAGATAAAAATACAGAAAGATGTGTCTCTGACTGGCCTTGTCCCTGACCTGAGTAATGCTTCAAACCCCTTTAAAACCAGCCAAAAGATCAGTTAAGTCAGTTTTTATTTTATTTTTTCAGTTTCTTATTTTATAGCAGGGAAATGAATAATAAGGTTTCTGGTAATGGAGACTGATGGCCTAAAGCCAGTGATCTAAGTTGCACTTAACATATCTTAAGTTACAAATCTATACATTATAATACAAAGACATTATAGGCTACTATACATAAATACAATGACTAGTTCTCCAGAAATATTTTTCTTCTTCTTTTTTATTTCATTTGTTAATTCCATAAACATAGAATTTCTGTGAAACCATAGCATGCTATATTCATTATATATATCATTGTATTATATTTGTTTTGTTGTTATTTTTAGGACTGCAAAACAAGCATGATTTTTTCAACATATTTTTCTTCTTCATTTTTATTTGTATTTATTTTTTTATATATTTTTTTATGAACAGAATTTTTATAAAACCATATACAAGTACTTTAATTAAAAAAATTAAAATGCAATTATATCAAAAACAGATGAAGTAAAAGCTTAAAATCTCCTGAGAAATAAATGTTGGAACCACAGAGAAGAAGAGGCATACAACTCTGTCCATCAATGTAAAGTGCTGGGTGCAGATGTATAACTGGGAGAGAAATTAACATTTTTTTCAGGATGATCTTACAAAGCGGATGAAATTACTTGGCACTCATCGCTGATATCAGCTGTTCATTTCACATCTCTCACCCAGCAAACAATGGCAGAATGGAAGTTCCTGCAAAGCCTATAAACAAACAAATGTCATGCCATGGAGAAAAAAAAAAGCTTCAATAAAATTTAAATAGTTTTAATTACATGCCAAACAGTGCATTCAGTGGCACAGAAGGAAAACAACTTCCCTGGTAACCTCTTAAAAGCTTGCATTGTTCTGTAAATCGGAAAGAACAGATGGGCTTTGATGCTTGTGGTTTTACTTGGATGGAAAAACCAACAAGTGAACAATGCACACATGCAGATGAAGTGATATGTGAGGTTTTCTGTGAATTTCTGTAATGATTATACATACCCATTATTGGGATAATCCAATTTAAAGATAATATTTCAGGATAATGTGACCCAGATATCAAAGCCAAAAGGACAAGACCTTGAAGGCACTGTCGGTTTTGTAAACAACATAAAGCAGGGCAGCTGAGGTGAATTTCTCATGCTGCTGTTTATGTCACCATCACCGATTAAGGCTTAAGTTCTTAATGAAATTAAGTGTGAACGTCAAAAGAGACATTAATTTATAGCAACAAGTTAACGACTTGAAAAGCCTTGCAAAGCAAAGTAGCATATGTTGCTTTGGCAAGACCAATAAATGAGAAAGTAAAGCGTCATAATTCGTCTGAAAACTTAAATAAATAAATAAATAAATAAATAAATAAAAAGGACATAGCAGTATGTTTAATCGCATGCAACTAGAGTAAAATGCAATTCCTGCAAATAAACATAGCATGACTTTCACCACTAGATGGAACTATTTGGTTTCATTTGAAGGTTACCATGTTGCACACTCAGGTATCAGTTGACCTGAGGACATGTCAATATACAAGGACAAAAACTTAAGTACTGTGACACTTTAACATATAATAATAAAAGCAGTCACAGTTGAATAATTTGTAATAATGTCATCGTGTAAAAAATAAATGCATTTATTTGCAATAATGCATAAATTGCTGCATTCTGTATAGGCTGGATTCAGAATGACAATTAAAACTGCAATTATTAATTAAGATATTACTTAAAGAGTATTGCCTCAGGCTCAGTGAGCAAACTGAGCACTTTTTTTCAGATCATATTAAAGATGAAAAGGTCAGAAATGAAAAGATGTCAACACAAGACATCCAGGTCAAGTTTCCCTTCATTCTGTCAAACATGTAGACGAAGGTTTAGGCTACTGCTGTCTTTTATGGTTATATTTTGACTAAAAATGACCCATATGTAATAATCACCATTTTTCACTGTTTGTGTTTTGTTTGTTTGTTTGCAAATGTTTCTCCACTGTGTTCACAAACGTGGTATTCACAATTATTTATAGACATATTAATAGTGTGTTTAGATAGTTTAGGTTACCATAGACTCCTGTTTATCTGCTAGCACAATGCTGATGTGTGCAGCAAAGACTTCTGGGAATCAGGTTTGGTCCTATGAGGAGCTGAACTGGGTGGCTGCCACTCACACACCAAGTATACGCAAACGCATGATGTTAAGAAACATGTAAACAGCTGAATATTATAATAATAAAAAAACTGATTTAATAGGAGCATGTTTAAATATTAATTACGACCTTGAAGATTATAAGGAGCGAATAGGCATCACCGCGGTGATTCATGGGTAAGTGTGGCTCAAAACCAACGATCCACAAACTTTCCAAGGGAATCGTCAATTATGTTCCATCATTTCGCCATAATAACGTTATTTTAATATGTGAGAACGTAAATTCACTGCACGGGCTTATTTTGAGAAAGATTTCAATGATGTTTGATCATAACGTAAATCATCTACCGAAGATTTTCTTTTCCAAGTGCGGTGAATGAATCGTTCTTATGAGTCGGATCTTTTCAATGATTCAGTTGAACCGGTTCACATAACCGGATCGACTGAACGAATGGTTCACGAACCAGTGGTCCAAAAGAACCGAGAACAAAACTTTCGGACATGTCTGATTCGCAGTGATCCGGATTATTTGGAAAGAATTATGTATTGTTGTATTTCTCAGTCATATTGTAATTCTATTTGTTTAATGCTAATAATAGAAAATAACTGCTTGTATCACAGCTTGATACACACAGAGTTGGTTTAACATTTTACTAAAATGTGCAAAAAGTTATTTTTTTTTTCTGCTAGAATTCGCTCACGTTTTAGAGCGTGTAAAATATGCCACGCCGAAAGCATTTGCGTCATGACGTAAAGAATCACTGAATCATTTTGGAAATGGATGGTTCAGAAGAACCGAATCGTGCTGTCGTGATAATCGCAAGGGTTTGTGGGATTGTCAGTCAGTCACACAAAAAAATCTCAGCTCACGGTAATTAAAGCAGTGAAGTACGAAAGATAACGCAAATGTTTGTTTAATACCGAAACATTTTAAAAATGTGTCGCTGAGGGAACATTTCCAAAATGGGAAGAAAAGCAGTTTAAAAACCCTCATTATTCCGTTAATAAGCGCGAATAAATACGTATTAGAACTCCGTGGTGGCGTCATGGAACGTTGTGAAAGTCGAATGTAACATTAATGTTGCAACTGGCAGTATTATGAGGAATCAATAGGACACAGGCAGTCATGTGACTGCGCTTACATCTCGGGGGGTGGGCAGCAGCCTCTCCATGTCTTACTGCTGTAGTCGGCAGGGGAAAGCCATGCATTCTCGATCATTTTAGAGCTGTGCTGTCATGAGGGCTGCTTGCACCCATGAGCAACGTTTTGCAATGCTTCTTGACAGCACTGCAATGTATTCCTGAGTCCCTCTTCCATGCATACTGATGATGTCTGTCATTCTAGGTTGTGCTGTGCATTGCTGAATTTGGTGGTGCAGCAGGGAGAATCATGGCTGGCCTACTTGCCTTTGATATTTGCCTTTGCTTCCCTGCTGAGAAGAAGAGCCCTCACATGCAAGCTTTTAATTGAGACACAGCCCTTTCTTACAATACCCACAGGTAGGTCAGCATCTGTTCTTTGCTCTTTTGAATGGGTCCTTCTGATAGCTGTCATTGTGGTAGGCCAGGAGGGTTGCTGATGATGGGGTGTAGTGGAGAGCATACATGCATTTATTGGCCGTAGCATTGCTGCCGTCATGGTTTTCTGGTTTGAATGGGTGATTTCGTTTGCTGTACTTTGAGTCTGTTGGTTTGTTGTGCAATAGCTACATGCATTCATGTTCTTCTCATTGCAGAAGTCATCAGAAGTGAACCGCTCACTGCCTTGTAAATGATTCAGGGGCCAGAGCTAAAGAAGCCTCACGTAGGCCACAATGAACAACCTCCTTTTTTTTATATAGCACAGGAAATTATTATAATTTTCTTTTTATAATGCATTATAGTAGGAATATAACTTCCTCATTTTTCTTTAAAATCAACATGAAATCAGAATTGATCCTGTTTACTTTCTTAATGCATGTGGTGCTTGTACTGTTAAAGATTATTTCACAAAATATGTTTATATTTAATGTCAATTTGTATTTATAGTAATATATTTTATATAATATATATTTTAAGTATATCTAATATTTAATCAAAATGCTGTAACAGCTCATCTTGTGAAACAACTTTACGCTTGATGACATCACGTAGGCCGTGCAATTCTATTGGATAATGTTAACAAATAGCCAAACAACTATTAAAACAATGTTTATGTAAAGTGGCATTCAGTTTGTCTGCATACTGGTACGTAACGCTCACTTTTCACAATACAGTCAATTCCCAAAGGATAAATCAAGTTCCGTCCTACTTTTTTTTTTTTTTTTTTTGTCTCATTGAATATTAAATATTGAATATTCAGTCATCATATTCTTTTAAATTTTTTATAATTGATTATTGTTGAAGTAAGCATGGAATCAAAATTGACCCTATTTACATTCTTAATGCATGTCTTGCTCATATCATGAATGTTTTTTTTTTCACAAAGTGTCTTTGTAACATTTAAATGCTTTAACTTGCTCATTCTGTGAAATGACTTCACTGTTGATGTCATCATGTAGATCGTGCAACGCTATTGGATAACGCTAACCAACAGCCAAACAACTATTAGACACTGCTTTTTGTAAATTCGCATTTGCTTTTCACAGTCCACCCAATTCCCAATGGATACAAACTCATTGAATATTCATTTCCACATCAGATTAGGAAAGTACAATAGGTTGCGAATACCACAATTGTACGATTTGTGTTGACTTAAAGAAAAACAACAAAACAGAATCTGCTTTGTACTGACATGTGAGTTCATAAGTTCATGGACTAGTTTGTGTAGTGTTGGAAATAGCATTTGATTGGTCTTGTCTTTAGCATGTTTCTGCATTGTTAGGGTGTCTCAGAGTAGTTTGTTTGCTTGGCAAAGGCTATTGTGCTTATTTTTACATTATCAGCATAGCAAATGGTGCAATCATTTAAGAGAACAACACCATCACTGCATTGTAAATCATGTCACTAAAGCTTCTGTTGGCCTCAAAGAGGTTCTTACCTTAAAAAAAAGCACTACAAATATACCTGAGCCTATTGGATTGAATGTTTCTCTATGCACCTGCATGAAAAAACAACACATATGTATTATTTGACTGCAGGCTAGGCAACGCCATCATGGGCCTTTGTTCTTCCTGCTCACAGTCTCTCTGCAAACGTCATTCCAGAAGATTCCCTTCTCCCCTTACACCCCTCCTTCTAGTCCCGTCTCATATTCCCTCATTTTTTCTCCACCTCTCCTTTCTGCCTGTTCCTCTCTCTCTCCTCGATTCTGTTTGTCTTCTTTGGCTGCAGCAGCTGGTTGCAGTCTTGAACCAGAGTCTCATCCCCGCGTCCCCCTCCCCCTCACAAGTGCACGCATAGACAAAAGGCCAGGGCTGCTTGTCGGAAAACTGCCCCCTTCCTCCCTGCGCTGCCTTGTGCATCTGCAGAGGAGAGAGTGACCTATAGAAGGGGAACCAGCAGGCTCATAGTGAAGGGGGAAAAAAATCACACTCATACAGAATGGGGCCTGGCTGGACTGACGTCTTGCATAAGCCTTTCACGAAGATTCCCGGTAGTAGGGCCGAGGCGAAGCGGGGTAGGGCGAGAGCCTGCTTTTTCCCTGTTTGTGTGTCTCCACGTGTGTGTTTTTCTACGTGTCATGGCCTTTGTTTTTTCTCTCATTTGGCAGAGACCGACACGGTTGCCCATGGCTGGTGGATTAGGGGATGAGCAGCTGATTTTAATTGCCAAAGAACCATGTTTCTCACCAGTTTTCTGGGGAAAAGGCGAGAGGAGGAAGCGGAAGCAGGGACACTGGCTAGAAGAGAGGAACAGGGACCATGGAGAGTGTGAGAGTGAGGGAGAGAGAGAGAGAGGGAGAGGGGAGGCAGAGAAGGAAGTAGAAGCAGTCCAGTGCTGCAGAATGGGGTAAAACCGAGAGGCACAATCAAAAAGAGGTCAGGTACCGAGCCTGTTTAAATTCTACTTACTATCTCTGTGTCTTGTTTTCTTCTGTCAGGAGACGGTGCTCATCTTGTGGTTTTGGTTTACACAGTGCTTGTGGTTTTCCTCTGGAATGTGCATCTGCTTTTTGGCTTTTCAGTTTTCCTTCTCTCATTCATCCATCCATCCATATAAACCAGCCTCTAGTGTGCATGTATTTTTCATAAACATCCTCCACAGTCTGTGTTTTTCAGGCCTAGCGTTTGATTCGGCTCGGCAACGTCAACTGCACACGCATCTGAACACAAACCTCTTCGGTAATATTAACACATACTCAAAGCAAGAATATTTTGCAGGAAAATGGAAGATTTGATGAAGAAACGGCCAGCTTCTGTGTCTCCAGTGTGGCTGCACTGCAGCAGACACATTATGCAGGGTGACCGGAACCGGCTGAAACCGGTTTGAGGCAGACGAGGAGGCTCGGAAACAATACAGTCACTGTGCTACAGGCAGATAGCCGACTGCTTCATGGCAGCCAAAATGCAAAGGGGTCTTCAGGAGTGATTCAGCCCAGAGCAAGGACGTTAGAGAGATGGTCTTTGCGTACCTCCAGACGGTTATACACGTCAGGGAGATCTGAGCAGATATGGTGACCGTGGGTCACTGTGTGCTGTTATTCATGGTGGTCACCATCCAGGATGGTCTCTGGCATGCCTTTCCTCCTGGTGGATCGTTTCTTGAAGGGCCCTGCCTAGTGCAGAAAGTGGATTTTTTTTCCTCTGCTGTCAGGGAGAAAGGAGGAGGAGGGTGGTGGTGGTGGTGTTTTGTTGTGGAGGTGGTGAGAGAAAGGAAGGAAGGAAGAAGGGAAGGAAAGCAAGATTGTTTGCTCTAGTTGTCGGAACACCGAGGGTGAGGAGTGGCTCATTTGCATGTTTCCACTTCTATATGTTTGCATGTGTGTGTGTGCACTCTCTTTTTTTATGATGTGTGATATTTTGTATTGTTCTGATAGTTGGGCTACTGCGTCGTACAATGGCCTGATTTTAAAGGCCTCGGATAGAAACCCAAGAAGCACAGTAGTTTTCCTGTGAGCGACACTCTCATTTGAAATCAGGCTGCTCTGCTGTAAATGTGTTTAGGCCCCATACTGGCTTCAACAGCTTAATGTCTTTCATTAAAATCCTCTTGTCCCTGTGTTATTTCTCTCATTCTTTTTCTGTCTTTTGTTTGCTGCTCCTTCTCTGCTTGCATGCCTTACCACATTGGCTCCATTGTGTGCAGAGAAGGCCGTCTTGGCCCTGTGCACCCTGTGCGTGCAGATGTTATTAGCTGTAATGGAGGCAGGGCTGCAGTGCTGTCTTCCATTTCAATAAAAGCAGCAGTAGCAGGAGTAATGGGGGGTGGCTAACCTTACTAGCACAACACAGCTTTATTTTTTTTGTGATTTTTTTTTTTTAATTTTTTTTCTCTTATCATTTTAAATATGCAAAAATAATGATGTTCATATGTGAAGGTGTTTCTTTTCTCTTTTTTTTTTTTTTTTTTTGCAAAATGTATTATTTTTCACACAATGTGATCCTTTTTTTCCAAATTAATATATATTCAATATTAATTTTATTTTTCATATATATATTAATCCTTTATTCATTTTCTGTATTTAAATCTTTTATTTGTTGCTTTTTGTAGTATAAACATTAATTAATTTATTACAACACAAAAAGGGAAAAACATGCTCAGGCCTAATCTATTCAGCATTTTGATTTTCTTTGGAAAAAAAGAGATGTTTCCATAGTGCTGTACATCATACAGTATTTGGTTACAAAGACACAGTTGTCTACTTCTCTTCTTTTTAATGTTTAGATTGTATGTTTAGACATGTTGTATTTGACATGTTGTATTTGGGCCATTCTTACAATTTTCAGAGCCTTTTATATACAGATTTATTTACTGGGAAACTGTTTACATGTCCAGATAATTCACATGCATTTAACTGAATAAATTTGCATCTCCAGTGAGAAATACTTTGTATGGTACCCACAGGCAGGTTTAAATATAGCACAAATTAGTCATTCACATAAATAGGTTTCTATATTTCTAATTTTCTGGATCTTAGTTAATTATAATCTTATTTAATAAGAAGATAAAAGCATGTTTGTTGGAGATTGGTGAGGATGAAAAAGAGAGAAGTCCGATTATATCAGGTGCATTTTATATCAGCATTAAAAATGCTGCCTGTTTGACAGAATTTTTTAAACATGATTATAGTAAAAAACTTGAAGTTTCTGAATTTTGGTGCATAGGTTTTATAAAGTTGTAATGCCTTAAAGACATTTAGCACTGGTTCTATATATTTTATATATTGTGTAATTCATGTCTATTGTCCATATTATATTTCTTTATTGCTTTAAGCACTTCTTGCTGCTGTCCTTATACTACAGTCTAGTCAGGCAGTTTTTTACTTCTCTAATTGTAATATGGAACGTCTTTCCCTTGTTTCTCAAAGGTGTTTAGCTCATTCTCATAAGACCATGGGCGACATGAAAACCCCAGACTTTGATGATCTGCTTGCGGCCTTTGACATTCCTGATATGGTTGATCCCAAGGCTGCCATTGAGTCCGGCCATGATGATCATGAGGGACAACTCAAACACAATGCCCACCATGAAGAGGACTCCCATGCCTCCTCTGGTCCAGATGTTGGGGTTAGTGTAATTGTTAAAAACGTACGGAATTTTGATGCCACTGAACATCTCTCAGAGAAGGATGTTCATCCCACTGTCGGAAATGGACTGCACAATGGTTTCTTGCCCGTGTCACCCAACAACAGATACAGCAAAGAAACTGACAAGCTTCAAAAAGGTGAAATCCATGGGATGGCAGGAAATATATCCACATTCAACCAGTTCAGTCCCATCTCTAGTGCCGAGGAGTTTGATGAAGATGACAAGATTGAAGTAGATGACCCTGCCGACAAACAAAATAATTTACAGTTTAGAACAAACCCTCTAACAGGTCTGAGTGCAAAGACGGAAGAGCCTCATTCTCAAAACACCAAAACAGATGGTCCATCTAGGCCAAGAACAAATGGCAATTACAATCATTTGAAAGTTGAGAATAGTAGCGCAAATGGCACAGTGGGACACTCAACCCTGTATGAATCTCAAAAACCAAGAAAAACTGAAGAACACTACAAAGAAAGATGCCAAGAAGAAAAAGAGCTTGGAGAACCAGTCGTTGAGTTGAATGTGACCAACCTCTCCCAAGCCAAGGCCAAATCATCTGCAAAGCTTTCATCCTGCATTGCTGCAATTGCAGCACTTAGTGCAAAGAAAGCTAGCACAGAAGCAATGTCTCCAGAATCCCTAGCCACACCTCGAGATTCACCCAGAGAGGCTAAAGAGATCCCAAAGGTTACGGATAAATCACCAGAGCAGGAGTCAGCTCTGGAGCTTGGTAAGAAGGTGCTCTCAAAACAACCTGAGAGTCCTTGCAGTGTTACTAGTGAAAGCAGCAGCAAAGAGTCTCCTGCATCTCCAGCAGGATCTATACCAGTCATTCCCAAAGTCCGCATCAAAACGATTAAGACATCTTCAGGGCAGATTAAGAGGACAGTTACCAGAGTTCTGCCCGAGTTTGATCCTGAAGTCTTGAAGAAAGGTATTGATTCTTCACCCAATGTCGTCTCTTCTCTGCTGTCCTCTTCAACCTCGCCTTCTGTTTTCTCATCTCCCACGAGAACTCTGCCGACCACAGTAGTAGCGACTTCTGGAGGCTCTGCCATTGAGGTAACTAAACAAATGACCATCAAGCCCGTGGCCACTGCCTTCTTACCTGTCTCAGCCGTTAAGACAGCAGGCTCCCAAGTGATTAACCTGAAACTTGCCAACAATACGACTGTAAAGGCCACTGTCATACCAGCGGCATCTGTTCAGAGTGCCAGCAGTGCCATCCTTAAAGCTGCTAATGCCATTCAGCAACAAACTGTCATGGTGCCTGCTTCCAGCCTAACAAACACCAAACTTGTGCCAAAGACTGTCCACCTAACCAACTTAAATCTCTTGCCTCAGAATGCAGCAGCAACTGAGCTCCACCAGGTCCTGACCAAGTCCCAACAACCCATCAAGCAAGCCATGTTGGCCCAACAACAACAGAAGAAAGTGTCTCGGGTCCAGGTCCTAACCAGCTCTCAGAGCTCCGTGGTAGAGGCCTTCAATAAAGTTTTGAGTAGCATTAACCCTGTGCCAGTTTATGTACCCAATCTCAGCCCTCCGATTTCTGCCTGTATATCTTTACCATCCCGTGGGTACAAATGCTTGGAATGTGGTGATTCCTTTGCCCTGGAAAAAAGCCTCACTCAGCATTATGACCGTAGAAGTGTCCGCATTGAGGTCACTTGCAACCACTGCGCCAAAAACCTAGTTTTCTACAACAAGTGCAGCCTTCTGTCACATGCTAGGGGCCACAAGGACAAAGGGGTTGTTATGCAGTGTTCTCATCTTATCTTAAAGCCAATTCCAGCTGACCAGATGATCCTTGCGCCATCAGTAACCTCCAGTGCTCCCACCTCTTCAGCTAACCTTGGATCCTCCGTAGTGGGGAGTCCAGGGAAAGGAAACCCAGCCACGGTTATCTCTGCACCTTCTTCGGCCCCTGTTGTGGCTGCCATGCCTCTAGATAAGGACATCTCCAAGGTCTGCAGATCGAGTCTGAAGTGCTTGGAATGTAACGAGACATTTCAGGAAGAGTCATCTCTTGCAATGCACTACCAGCAGGCTCCTGAATCCGGTGGACAGGTGGGTGCATAGATTAATTGTGATGTAAGAGTTGAAATGGTCATCAGCTTCTTCCAGCGTTGTGATCGAGACCAGTTTATTTGAGTACTTGAGTAGGTTGAGTTTGAGTCAAGACCAAGACCAGAAGAGGGTCAGATGAGAGACCAGTCTCGAGTACAACACTGGCTTCCTCGTTTATTTACAGAAATAGTTAAAAGTTGTATTAAATATATTTTGAACAATTTGCTTGTGCTTTTCCTTCAACCCAAACAGAAAACCTGCACCATTTGCCAAATGCTACTGCCAAACCAGTGTAGCTTTGCTTCCCATCAGCGGATCCATCAGCACAAGTCTCCATATATCTGCCCTGAGTGTGGAGCTATCTGTCGATCTGTCCATTTTCAGTCTCATGTGACCAAGAACTGCCTGCACTACACACGCCGAGTGGGCTACCGGTTAGTACTGCATTACTCTCTATAACTGGCGAGTCCAAAAACTAGCTCCATGCTTTCAATGAAATGTTTTTTGAAAGTAAACGAAACGGTTATTTATCTGTTTATGCAAAACACTGGAGGATTTTAACCTTACCCAGAGAGCTGCAAAACTGTGTAGTTACCTTCACTGACTACTAGGGGTGTAACAACACATCATGCCACAATATAACATATCACAATTCAATTAAAAAATATGACAACATGCATTGTGGACATGAAAAATGGATTGCATCGTATCAGGTATTCTTTTACAAGAACTAAGTGAGAGTATTGAATCACGACTTCAGTATTGTGTATTGAACCAAATTCTGAGATGAGTGTCCACCTCTACTGACCTCAGTCTCTGTTCTTATTTCTGCGTTGACATAAAAGCTTCTATTTATGCATAAAACATGCACTGAAATGCAAAATGTGCCTAAGTGTTTAATTGGTTTTGAGTGGAACATGAAATGAGGGCTTGTCATGCTTTCAAAACGGCAATCATGGAGCTATTCACTGTTATTATTCTGCCATTCACCCATGATTGATGCCGCATTAAAGGTGACTGGCATCGATTATGGAAATAAAAAAAGAGGGTTGGGTTATATTCAAGAGTAACACTTTCTTTTTTCATCTTTTAGCTGTGTACACTGTAGTGTCATCTTCGCTGACGTTGCTGCTCTCAAGTCACACATTCAGGGATCCCACTGTGAAATCTTCTACAAATGCCCCATCTGCCCCATGGCTTTTAAATCGGCCCCTGGTACACATTCCCATGCCTACACCCAGCATCCAGGAGTTAAAATTGGAGAGCCTAAGTGAGTCTTTTATCTGTAAATTCATAGAATTGATAAAATGGTGTCTGTGTGATGTCCAGATTCTGTTGTTCTTTCTAACTGTTTTGAAGGTGGAAACAATTTATTTTTTGAGAAACCATATGGTTAAGTAAGCGATAATGCATAAATAGCCATTCATTATACCAAAATAAACCCATCTGGGTCATCAGATCTTATATTCTATTTATTACTTACCAAATAAGTAAATAGATAGACATGAAATATTGATTTGAGTTGAAGTAATTGTATTATGTGAGACAAAAGACTGTGACATGCAGATGCACAGCTATGTTTTTCTGGGAAAATGGTTAGTTATACAGTAGAGCAGTTATTATGCAAGAATATTTGACCTATTAGCATCAAGTATTTCATAAAGCTGTGTAATAATGTTTATTGCAGATGTTACTGATGGGTATTTATGCTTTGTGGATTGTTTTTTCACTAAAATAAAACACTCCAGTTATTTTCTTACAGTGCAAACACGCTTTGCGTTAAACACTGCCATCTTTATGACAAAACAAGCTTGCAGTAATTCTTAGTAGTAGTAGAATGGAGGGAAACTCAATAGGTGTGTCAAATCTGTTCCTTTAGAACTCATATGCCACTGACCTTTTCAGGTGCAGAAAGAAATTATGCACGGTGGCTTTAATTACTGTGTCCTCTCTTTGAACCCGACCACCCCCCAAAAGGCCTGCTGTGTTCATCAGCACTTGTTAATGAAAAGGCCAGATGGTTTGTTTGCACTTCCTGTGCTACCTGTAACCATGTTGGAAACACGATCAGCTGGCTTATTGACAACGCGAGAGTTTAATGCAGATATTTGACACATAAATGTGCTGACAAGTGGCACGTTCAACAATCATAATTCCATCAACACAACAATAGATTTACTCTAGAGAGAGAAAGAAATGTTGTTTGTTTTGTTCAGCCAGAGCTATTGAACCTTGTAATGAGAAGTAGGAATGAACACCTACACAAGCAACCAAGCATTTTTGAAAATACTCTCTTCACTGGTATGTGTTGTTTTGCAGGCTCATCTACAAGTGTTCCATGTGTGACACCGTTTTTACCCAGCAGACTTTGCTCTACACGCACTTTGACCAGCACATATCCAGTCAGAAAGTGTCTGTCTTCAAGTGTCCGGACTGTTCGATGCACTACGCCCAAAAGCAACTCATGTTAGATCATATAAAAGTAAGGGAATAAATCAGTGAAAATTGTTATTCATTGTCATTTGCCATCACATATCACAGGTTATTTAAATGAATTCAAATTAATTTTACATAAATTTTATGTTTTTTACAGTTTAATAAGTAGTAGTAGTAAAAATTAGGGCTGTCAAATTGATTAATCGTGATTAATCACACCCAAAATAAAAGTTTGTTTACGTAATATATGTGTGTGTACTGTATATGTTTATATGTATATATGAATACTTAGATACATGTATATATTTAAGAAATGTATATTGTGTAAACAAAAACTTTTATTCTGGATGCGATTAATCGCGATTAATCGATTTGACAGCCCTAATAAAAATATACAATTATTTTTATTATTATTTACTGTTTTATTAATATTAAAATGATTTCATTCAAGTCCATGCACGGCATCTTAAAGACCATCGAGGGCCCTCCAAACCTGGGCATCAATCTCCCTCTCAGCTCCAAACCTACTAATTCCATGAGCCCGAATAACAACAACAAAGAGGGCGTCTCTATCAGCAGCCTTGAGAAAGGAGAGAGGAAGCCAACATCCCCAACAAAAAAGAATAGTAATGGGACAGACCTTCCCAAAAAATCCCCATTGTCCATCTCCTGCCCTGGCTGGACCTGCAGAGAGTGTGACCGCTTGTTTACACAGAGAGAAGTCTTCATCGCACACATGAAAAGAGAGCATGGGAAGGTAAAATATAGCTGTTTTAGTTCTAATAGATGTTTCAAACTCATAAGTTTCATGAGTGAGACCCAGGGCTGTAAGACACATTATAAACCACACTGAATTCATGTACATTACTGCAGATGTATAGGCATGACTATAATGAATGCTTTTCTTTCTGCTACACCAGCAACTGAAAAAGCATCCTTGTCGACAGTGTGAAAAGTCCTTCAGTTCCTCTCACAGTTTATGTAGACACAACCGAATCAAACACAAGGGGCTACGGAAAGTCTACTCATGTCCGTGAGTATCATTTGTTTCTGGACCCATCAAAATTTGAATTTGTTTCATTTGTGCTTGTGAATTCAATTCCAGGTTCCTCATGTCTGCATTTTCAAGCTTAAAGGGGTCATGAACAGAGAAATCAATTTTTTTTTTATGTATTTATTTATTTTTTTTTACATATAAGAGATCATTGTACTATAAAAACATCCTGTAAGTTTCAGAATTCAAAACTTTCTGCCAAAACGACAGCTTGTGGAATGTGCCACTTTATGACATAATAGTGTGGCTAAACACTGCCTCTGCAGAAAAAGATCAATGCCTGCTTCTACATCACTGCCTGTTTACCCCCGCCCACCAATTCGCGCATGTAGTGTAAATAACAAGAGAAACAAACGCAAGGCTACGCAGAAATCAAATGTTAAAAACAGGTCAGAAAATAGCCTATTACTTCTAAATTATGATGTTTTTTTATGTAAAGTATTGATAACATTATAAAGGGACCTGAGAGAACAGTACAAAATAATAAAAAAGGCAGTTCATGACCCCTTTAAGACACTTAATTTTACATTAAAGCTATTCAGAAACACTTCCGAATGTCAAACAGATCTCGCTTGGGTTTCCTCAGACACTGCCCAGAACCCAGTCGCACTTTCACCAAAAGACTGCTGCTAGACAAACACATTCAGTTGATGCATGGCATGAAAGACACAGAGGCCAAGCTTCCGGCAGATTCCAGCAGTGCAGAGGCCACCCCAGACAAAGAGCAGGTAACCAACAGAGGGACTAGCACATTTGGGTCTGTATTGTCTGGGTCTGTTGCAAAGGCATTAGACATATGTACACTACTATATATACAGTGCCTTGCGAAAGTATTCATACCCCTTCATTTTTTTCACATTTTGTTATATTGCTGCCTTATGTTAAACTGCTTTTAAATGACTATTTTTCCACATCAATCTATACTCCATACACCATAATGGTAAAGCAAAAAACAGGTTTTTAACATTTTTGCAAATTTATTAATAATAAAAAACTTAAATGATTCCATTGCGTAAGTATTCATACCCTTATCTGGGACAGTTGGAATTTTGCTCAGGAGCATTCATATTGCTTGTAGATGTTACTACACTTTGAGTGGAGTTAACCTGTGGCAAATTCAATTGAATGGGTATGATATGGAAAGGCACACATGTCTAACAGCTGATAATGCATATCAGAGCAAAAACCAAGCCCTGAGGTCCAAAGAACTGCCTGTAGAGCTCAGAAACAGGGTTGTATCAAGCCACACATCTGGGGAAGAGTTGAAAAAAAAATTCTGTTTCATTGAAGGTTCACAGAAGCATGTAGTCTCTGTTACCCTTAATGGAAGACGTTTGAAACAACCAGGGCTCTTCCTAGACCTGGCCTCCTGGCCAAACTGACCAATTGATAGAGAAGGGCTTTGGTTGGTGTGGTGACCAAGAACCTGATGGTCACTCTAGTTGAGCTCCATGATCATATGTGGAGACAGGAGAAACCTACAGAAGGACAAACATCACTGCAACACTCCACCGATCTGGGCTTTATGCCGGTGTGGCAAGACTCAATCCTCTATTCAGTGTAGACACATGAAAACACGCTTAGAATTTGCAAAAAAGCACCTAAAGGACCCTCAGACTGTGAGAAACAAGATTCTCTGGTTTGCTGAACCTCAGTTCCAAGCATTATGTTTGAAGCAAACCAGGCACTGCTCATCACCTGCAGAGCACCATCCAAAAAGTAAAGTGTGCTGGTAGCAGCCTCATGCAGTGGGGCTGTTTTTCAGCGGCAGGGACTGAGGGACTCGTCAGAGTAGAAGAAAAGCTCATTGCACCAAAATATTGAGATAGCCTTAATGAAAACCCAGTCCAGAGCATTCAGAACCTCAGACTGGGCAGAAGGCTCACCTTCCAACAGGACAATGGACCTAAACGCACAGCAAGAGTGGTTTATAGACACCTCTGTGAATGTCCTTGAGTGGCCCAGCCACAGCCTGAGCTTGAACCCAATCAAATATTTCTGGAGAAACCTGAAAATGTGCATCTGCCCCCGTCCAACCTGACAGAGCTTGAGAGGTGAAGAGGTGAGGAGAAGAATGACAGATAATTGCCAAATGCTGATGAGGAAAGCTTGTCTCATCAAACAAAAAAGGCTTGAGGCTGTAAAGGTGCTTCAGCTATATATTTAGTTAAGGGTATGGATACTTATGCAGTGTACTTATTTCAGTTTTTTATTTTTTAATAAATTTATGAAGTTGTGACAATTCTGTTTTTGCTTTGTCAATATGGTGTACGAAGTGTAGATTGATGTGGGAAAAAAAGTAATTTAAAGGAGTTTAACATAAAAAGAAAAAAAATGAAGGGGTATGAATACTTTCGCAAGGCACTGTGTGTGTATATATATATATATATATATATATATATATATATATATATATATATATATATATATATATATATATATATATATATATATAATGTATGTGTATGTATATGTATATGTGTGTGTGTGTGTGTGTGTGTGTATACAGTCATGGCCAAAAATATCGGCACCCTTGGTAAATATGATCCAAGAAGGCTGTGAAAATTAATCTGCATTGTTAATCCTTTTGATCTTTTACTTTAAAAATTCACAAAAATCTAACCTTTCATTGGATAATAAGAATTTAAAATGGGGGGAAATATCATTCTGAAATAAATGTTTTTCTCTAATACACATTGGCCACAATTAACGGCACCCTTTTATTCAATACTCCTTGAAACCTCCATTTGCCAGTTTAAGAGCTCTAAATTTTCTCCTATAATGCCTGATGAGGTTAGAGAACACCTGACAAGAGATCAGAGACCATTCCTTCATCCAGAATCACTCCAGACCCTTTAGATTCCCAGCTCCATGTTGGTGCTTCTTCTCTTCAGTTCACCCCACTCATTTTCTATAGGGTTCAGGTCAGAGGACTGGAATGGCCATAGCAGAAGCTTGGATTTATTTCATAATGATATTTCCCCCCATTTTAAATTCTTATTATCCAATGAAAGGTTAGATTTTTGTGAATTTTTTAAATAAAAGATCAAAAGGATTGATAATGCAGGTTTATTTTCAGAGCCTTTATAGCAAATCAGCTCAAAAGGGAAATGTATATAAATAATTGCAATTAATTATGATTAATTACAATTATTTATATGAGCTACCAGTAGTAACTGTAGCAGAATTAAATTGCCATCAACTAATCTGTTCGTCCAGCGAACATTCCGTGTAAGTTCATATCAACTCTAAGAAAGGATATTTTCGTGGCCACCGAAAATACTTTCCTAAGTATTAATGCATTAGAGTATGTCGTAAGGATCAAAATCGTAAAGGGACATTATCTACAAGCAGAATCAGAAACTCTTATTAACTAAACACTAACACAAACTAGTCTAACAAACAAACAAACATACACTCATACATGGGAAAGGGCAAAATGAGACTTGATGAATGAAACCATCAGGAAAACCAGAGAATGAAGCTATGAAAAGAGTCAGTTAACCACCTGAGTAAAACCATCAGCGCTGTTTATAACAGGGTCTATAGCTTATACAAAACCTTTCGTTTCGTTTAGTGAAATGTATGATACTTGCATTGCCTGGTTGTGTCCGGATGCAGTCTCGGATGAAAGTCTTGATGGTTTCAAGGTTTTGGACTCGCGATCACATTCTTCCGGGTTGAAGAGTGATGAATTTCAAAGATGTCCTGACTCGATGGTGATTGGGAGTTTCTTCCCAGGTAGAAAGTGGAAAAGAGCTAAAAAAGAGATCTGCTGAGATCCGAGGATCTTTGGTTGAATGGAAAGTCAAGGCCGCAAAACCTGGTGCAAAAACTTAAGGGTTGCTGAGCAGCTCTCATCCTATTAGGATCTAATAGAACCGCACGACTGGGGGGCGGGTCACTGATGTGACAGCTTTATCTGCTATAGAGGTCACTCCTTTTGGGTGTCAAAGAGCCAATGGTGTCTTGAACTTTTGGAGGGAAAGTTTATGACTCTTTGTCTCCAAGCATGGTAATTTGCATGTGTAACTGGATCAGAAGTTGATATACAACTAGTAAAGGTTCTTAGAACACTAATATGTTGCATAGGTATCAACATATAATATACACTCTCAATTAGATCATCCGAAGACAAATTGATAGAGACCAAACATGGTATAAGTGAGGTGATATTAACTAGTGATCTATCATAAGCATTAATAAAACAGTATACAATACACAAGAACATATACAAGAACAGTAATAATATACACAGTGACCTGAAGGATATGTGTGTTCATTCAAAGAAAGGTTTTTCTATCATTTAATTAGAGAAGAGTCCATTTTTATGGCATAATTTCTTTCCTAAGGTTCAAAGATGGTGAGAGGGAGAACTCTCAACATGCCATTAGGTCATAAAGTTTATCTGGTCTGGCTGAAGTGCCCTGGTTGTCATGGTAACCGGGGGCCTGGAGTCATTCACAGACATACTGGCACCCAGTATGTGTATTGGGTTAGGGGTCTGTGAATATTTGTTAATCTAATGACTAATTGATTTGTTAAATCTAATGAAAAGTTGTGTCTGATTGGTCCAAATGCTACACCTTCTTTGATCATATTTACCGGGGGTGCCGATATTTTTGTCCATGACTGTATGTATGTATGTATGTATATGTGTGTATGTGTATATACAGGTGCATCTCAATAAATTAGAATGTCGTGGAAAAGTTCATTTATTTCAGTAATTCAACTCGAATTGTGAAACTCGTGTATTACATAAATTCAGTGCACACAGACTGAAGTAGTTTAAGTCTTTGGTTCTTTTAATTGTGATGATTTTGGCTCATATTTAACAAAAACCCACCAATTCACTATCTCAACAAATTAGAATATGGTGACATGCCAATCAGCTAATCAACTCAAAACACCTGCAAAGGTTTCCTAAGCCTTCAAAATGGTCTCTCAGTTTGGTTCACTAGGCTACACAATCATGGGGAAGACTGCTGATCTGACAGTTGTTCAGAAGACAATCATTGACACCCTTCACAAGGAGGGTAAGCCACAAACATTCATTGCCAAAGAAGCTGGCTGTTCACAGAGTGCTGTATCCAAGCATGTTAACAGAAAGTTGAGTGGAAGGAAAAAGTGTGGAAGAAAAAGATACACAACCAACCGAGAGAACAGCAGCCTTATGAGGATTGTCAAGCAAAATCGATTCAAGAATTTGGGTGAACTTCACAAGGAATGGACTGAGGCTGGGGTCAAGGCTTCAAGAGCCACCACACACAGACGTGTCAAGGAATTTGGCTACAGTTGTCGTATTCCTCTTGTGCGTCTTACCTGGGCTAAGGAGAAGAAGAACTGGACTGTTGCCCAGTGGTCCAAAGTCCTCTTTTCAGATGAGAGCAAGTTTTGTATTTCATTTGGAAACCAAGGTCCTAGAGTCTGGAGGAAGGGTGGAGAAGCTCATAGCCCAAGTTGCTTGAAGTCCAGTGTTAAATTTCCACAGTCTGTGATGATTTGGGGTGCAATGTCATCTGCTGGTGTTGGTCCATTGTGTTTTTTGAAAACCAAAGTCACTGCACCTGTTTACCAATAAATTTTGGAGCACTTCATGCTTCCTTCTGCTGACCAGCTTTTAAAGATGCTGATTTCATTTTCCAGCAGGATTTGGCACCTGCCCACACTGCCACAAGCACCAAAAGTTGGTTAAATGACCATGGTGTTGGTGTGCTTGACTGGCCAGCAAACTCACCAGACCTGAACCCCATAGAGAATCTATGGGGTATTGTCAAGAGGAAAATGAGAAACAAGAGACCAAAAAATGCAGATGAGCTGAAGGCCACTGTCAAAGAAACCTGGGCATCCATACCACCTCAACAGTGCCACAAACTGATGTCCTCCATACCACTCTGAATTGAGGCAGTAATTAAAGCAAAAGGAGCCCCTACCAAGTATTGAGTACATATACAGTAAATGAACATACTTTCCAGAAGGCCAACAATTCACTAAAAATGTTTTTTTTTTTATTGGGCTTATGAAGTATTCTAATTTGTTGAGATGGTGAATTGGTGGATTTTTGTTAAATGTAAGCCAAAATCATCACAATTAAAAGAACCAAAGACTTAAACTACTTCAGTCTGTGTGCATTGAATTTATTTAATACACGAGTTTCACAATTTGAGTTGAATTACTGAAATAAATGAACTTTTCCACGACATTCTAATTTATGGAGATGCACCTGTATATACATACATATACACATATATTTGTGTGTATATATATATATATATATATATATATATATATATATATATATATATATATATAGATATAGATATAGATATAGATATATATATAGATATATATAGATATATATATATATATATAGATATAGATATATACACACACATATAGATAGATAGATAGATAGATAGATAGATATAAATGTGTGTGTGTGTTTGGGGTCAGTAACACTTTTTTTATTGTTTTTGAAAGAAGAGTCTTATGCTCATCAAGGTTGAGTTTATTTGACCAAAAACAGTAAAATTGTGAAATATTATTACAATTTAAAAGAAGTTTTATATTTGAATATTTTTTTTAAATTATTTATTTCTGTGTTGACAGCTGAATTTTCAGCGTCATTACTCCAGTCTTCAGTGTCACATGATTCTGCAGAATTTATTCTAATATGCTGATTTTTTTTTTTTTTTTTTTTTTTTTTTTTTTTTAGGATTCTTTGATAAACATATTGTTTAAAAAAAACAGCATTTATTGGAAATGTTTTTTACTTATTGGAAATTTTCTTTACTGTCACTTTTTATCAATGTAATGCATACTTCCTGAATAAATTTATCAATTTCTTTTAAGAAAAAAAAAAATGTCCTGACCCTAAACTTTTGTACGGTAGTGTGTGAACATGTATATGACCTTATGAAGATGTAGTCTTTTTTAATGAGAGATATACGTACACTTTTTTTTTTTATCAAGATTATAAATATAAGGTTTTAATAATTAATAATAATAATTTTAATAATTACCTTCACCTTCATCTAATGTACACTTAAAGTTTATATTCAAAAACAATAATTTTATAAAAATGGTAATTGTAATCTGTAAAGTACTATATATCTGTAATGTACAGTAAAATACAATGTATTAAATATGATTTATTTTATATTAAATTTTAGTGTTTTATATCTGCAATAACATGAAATTTATTATCAGCTTTTTTTCAGTTTACATTCCTAATGATTTTATTTATTTAATTAAATTTTTTTTTGCATTTCGGCATTGCATAAAACATTGTCATTTTGTATCTTCAGGTCCCCAGTCCTAAACGAAAACTCCACTCTGAAGATGAGGATGCTGAGAAGGAAGAGGAAGTTGAGGAGGTCGGAGGAGAGGTGACTTCCGCTCAGCGTTCCAAGAGCTCATCCACACAGCCTCTAAAGAAGCTAAAGATCAACGTCTTCAAGACACACAAATGCGCAGTGTGTAGCTTTACCACCGAGGACATTGTGCATTTCCACGAGCACATTCCGCAGCACAAGACCGACGTCTCGTCCTACCAGTGCCGCGAATGCGGCCTGTGCTACACCTCGCACAACTCCCTCGCCCGACACCTGTTCATCGTGCACAAGTTGAAGGAGCCTCAAGGACTCGGGCGACACAACGAGCAACAAGAAAACACGCCCAACCCGGACGCCAACGACGGAATCCCAGATACTCAGTGTAAAGTATGTTCAAAAACATTTGAAACGGAGGGAGCCTTAAACACACACATGCGGACACACGGAATGGCCTTCATTAAGTCCAAACGGCTGAGTGCAGCTGAGAAGTAAGAGCGAGGTAGTGCCCCCTAGTGGATGGATGTTGGTTTGCAAGGAGTTATTTGTTTGTATGTTGTAATAGAGAACGTATAGAAGCGTTTGACGTCATATTTCTTCACTTTAGCCTCTTTGTATGCTCATTTGTTGTGCATACGTATACATATATATAAATATAAATATACATATATATATATACAAAATGTATAAATCTATACACACAGTATGTGTGTTTAAAGATGTGTAATATATTAAAAACTGATTTATGTGTATTTAATTATCTATGAGAACACATTTTGTATACTTTATGATAGATGTTTGTATGCGTGTTGGATAGACCTTTTTTATAGATTCTTTTTATTTTCTATTTTAGACAGTTCTCGTTGTTTTCTCGTGGGAGCAGATGCTGTCCAAATGGCTGTGTCAGTCTTGGGATGCTTTCGGTCCCAGTTTCCGAACTGCTGCTAAAAAAAAGTGCACAGAATGTCACAGTTACACTTCTCAGTGAGACATTTTGCACTCTAAAAGGACAATCAGTCCGCAACCTACAACACAAGCAGGAATAGCGTTTGACTGAAGAATTGGTTGTTGAATTGAGCCTGAAAGCTTTTTATGGTGCATTTCTGTTTTGTGAATTAGTCGTCCATTTAAAACTACTATAATTTAGCACTACGGAAGAACAAGATATGAAAGTAGTTCTTTATATATATCAGGCACTGCCAAGAGGTCGTGTTGAATCAATATGTGCTTTTTAACTTTAAGGTGTCGTCAGAGCCAGACGATTCTCCTCACTTCATTTCTTCTCAGGCAGCTTGTTCCAAATCGTAACTTGTTGTGTTTGATTGCATTTGTGTTTTTGGTTATTATCACACTACAGTGTTTCAGCTTTGGCCTATTATCAAGAATCACATTTCGGATTAATTTTGAGGTACTTTGGGAAGCTTTTATTGGTCATTTGAATACAAAACCACTTTGCCCTGCAGGTATGTGAAAGTACAAATGAAACAAATACTGAATATGTCCATTTAGCCTGTTTTATTTAAAACTAAAGTTCCTTCCGTACACATGAGCTCCAAAATAAGACGCCACACTCAGAGTTGCGTGTTCTTGAAATCACTAATTCATAAGTGCTGGTATACTAAAGTGTGGTCAAGTGCCTCCGGTGTTAGAAAGCCAAGCATAGATTTGTCATCAACCCAATGTATGTTTAGTTTGTTTATTTAGATCAGCATGTCATGGAAAAGTCTCCAGTTTGATGTTCCACAGACTCACATGCTAAGTGTGAAAAAGGGGAAAAAAGAGCTGCCTTGACTATAGATGAATGTTTTGGTCAAAATATGTAACGAGTTGTAAAATTTCTTTGCATTTTCCCCTCTCTAACCCATTCATTTCAGCGTTTCACTTCACGAGGAGTTCAGTGCTAGTTCTTGATTTTCATTTGTCCTGGAAACTCAGTATTTTGCCCTTCTTTTCCTTTGGAAAAATGAGTACTATTGAGGACGCGTATGTGCATGAGAGAAGCCATTCACGGTGGTTGTTCTGTTTTATAGAATTGCTGATGTTCGGTAGACTTTGTTCTATGTTTGTGCAAAAAAAAAAAGTTATCATTAATAAATGATACATATACAAAAATATCTAACATGTCTAAACTGGTATGGAGTTTATGTGCTTCAGCTCTCGCTTTGCCTCATTTTAATTAGCCTGAAAGCATTTCCCTTTCAGCTACTTGTCTTGGTTGCCATGGTTACAAGGGAATTTAAAGTCAAGTGCTGCGTCCCAATTCGCATACTATCCGTACTAAATAGTATTCGAAAATAAATTAGTATGTCCCAAATCATAGTATGTTTAAAAAAGTATGCCAAAGATTCCCGGATGGTCTACTACTTCCGGTTAGAATTCGAAGTGCAGATCGATGCACACTCTAACGGCTAATATTGCCCACAATACATTGCGCAGTGGATGAGGATTCGATTAGAACTACAAACACGCATAAAAAGTGTTAAAAACTTCCGGTCTCATCTGCGTCCAGCTATTTTTAGCTGTACAAAACAGCTCGTTTTGCTGCTTGATATTGCAAATTGGTGTGTCTTACCATATTATTTTAATGTATTATCTTAATTATGAACACACTGATTTGTAGTGCAAACAGTTTGACCGTTTACTGCAAGTTGTTATTTTACTCGTTATTTTCGGCTAATGAACCGGAAGCATTGTTGCCAACTTAAATTTAGCAACTTTTCACACTACCCTAGCAACTTTTTCTTCCAAAAGCACCTAGCAACAAATTTAGCTATTTTTAGTAAATAAATTTGTGTAGTGTAGCAGACTAACTATAATTGTTCAGAATGTGTAGTTTTACTAGTTAATAAAAAAACTTAAATTGTAACTATTCAAAAATGTGTAATTGTTCAATGATTCAATGTTGTATTTAAAAATAGTTATATTTTAATATTGTATTACGTTAGGCCTATATTATTTTACGAACAAACTAAAATTAACATATATAAAACATATTTTATGCTCGCCCATAGACTTACTTCCGAGTTGAAGAAGCAGCTTTTTGCCTCACGTCTTGGCAAATGTTTCTCTTTCTCAGACTTAATGGAGTTCTGACTTAGGTTTCATTGAAATATCATCTTTGTTTCTCTTTAAATGGACAGTTGTTGACATTAACTGAGTATAGCGATATAAAAACAATGCGAATAGCGTAGCACAGATAATTTGGTCTTGTTTTTCAAACTTTGATATCTTGATAAAGCGTTAGCTTTGATTGTGATGACCAGACTATCAACCGAGCGTGGTGTTTTGATTTTCATGGTCATTTTGGATGGTGGGAGAGTAGGATGGGTCACATTTCCAACTCTTCTCCCATCATGTGTCCTGCTCTCATAATATTTAAACCAGTGAAACACCCTAAATGAAACGCTGTACAAGATGCCACGGTTAACATGGAGTGCTGTCACTCTGATGTACCTGTTAGTTTGGGACGCCGCATGCGCCTGGAACGTGTCGCTAAAATGCAAAAGAGGACACATTACAGAAAGAGACTCCAAGCAAGTACGCAGTCTTGAGTAAGTAATAATGCCAGATTTTACTAAAGCATACTTTTAAGAGTATGCATGAATGGGGTCATGTTTTCTAGTTGTGGATTGAGGTGTAAAAAGTCAAGTGCCAATGTCAGGTCATTTTTATTTAACAATATTAATAATATTTGAAATTGTTTAAAGTAATTTTTAATATTGTGTATATTATTATTTTATTATATTGTTTGTTTTTTAAATATATTTTTCACTTCATCAGTTTGTTTTATTTTCCTTAAATGTATTATTTAATATTGAGTTATAATAGGACACATTGTTAAAAATCTAAAAAAACATTTATTTATATATTTTTAGAATTATTTATATTTTTATTATTTATTGTTTATCTTTTTTCTCTGTATCTATATTATATATTTTCTCCCTTTATCAGTTTATTTTATTTTCCTTAATTGTATTATTTAATATTGAGTTATAATATTAGACACATCATTTTATCATTTATATATTTTTAGTATTATGTATATTTTATTATTTATTGTTTAGCATTTTTTTCTCATTATTATGTTGTTTGTTTTTATACATATTCTCTCTTTATTTATCAGCTTGTTTTATTGTCCTTAATTGTATTATTTATTACTGAGTTATAATGTTGGACACATAATTTAAAATCTTTAAAAAAAAATGTTTATTTATATAATTTTAATATTATGTATATTTATATGTTTTTTCTTTATAATTATTGTTCATGTAGTAATAGCAGTATTGATTTCTAAGATTGGAAAATGTTAAATATCTTGGAGCTTTTTATTTATTTTTAATGTACTATTTTTGTATTATTATCATTATTATTATTATTATTATTATCTCTTTATCAATATTTTTCTTATTTGTTTTTGTTTGTTTATTTTATATATTTTTCAAAAACAGCATAGTTTGATGTTTTACTTGTAATTTAATTTCTTCTCTGCTGCTTCACTTGTTGTAGTGTACGATGCATTTGGTAAGATTGGCAGTGATGTTGAAGGAGGGAACGTGAACAGACCTGGGTCTCTCAGAGAGTGTCTGTCTGTGGAGGGCCCGGAGTTCAAGGGACAGTACTGCCAGGTGTTCCTCAAACAGGTACCCTCACACAAACCATGAAAAATTGTACAATATATACACCTCAATCCACTAAGAACCTGAAAAAAATCATTATTAGTATTATTATTACAGTAAGTGCATTTTTCTCAAGCCATTGTGTGTTAATCCTTGATTTCCAAAGAATGCAACTATTATGAATAAATAACCAGATATTATCTCGAATCAAAATGAAAGCGTGTTTGTATTCTGTTATGCAGGACAAGGTGGAGTATTTTGTGGGTGTTTGTGTTTCAGACTCTTGTACAGAATCAGAAGTCCAGACGCTAGTTCTTTATGGTGAGTGAAATCATTGTGTTTAACATTTAAAGGCCCAACAGTATTTGAATACTTGCGCTGCCCTTAAAATATGTTTATGTCATTGCATTAGACAAATGATTGAACCTTGTGTAATTTATTTGAAAGCAAATAGTATAAATCTACAGTGGTTATTCATAATATTTGTGTGGGATGTATTGTACATGTATGTTCACCTGTCTACGTTTGTGTGTTTGTGTCTGCAGAGGCATTTGAGCAGAAACAAATCTCATTGCTTCCTTCTGTACCTTCAATCTTAATGTCGGATTTCACCTTTAGTGTATTCATGACTCCATGCCTCAGTGATTCCCCTCATGCAGACCTGTCTGCCATATTCTTCCTGTTAGTAACCCACACACATATACATGTGCACAACGTATGGGTTCAAGCCTACAATGGGTGTTTAATTAAAGTTTGTTTTTCCTAGTCTGCTCATTTTACATAGTATTTGTACATTTTTAGAAGTAGATTAGAAGTAAATTTACTTTACTTATGGCACTTGTACATGCCACAATGCTAGAGTGTTGTGTTTGTGGTTTCCAGGGCGTTGCTAGGCAGTTTCTCAGGTGTTTTGAAACTTGTAATACACAGAGCTGGGTAGATTACTTACAAATTGTAATCCATTACTGATTCCAAATTACATGACAAAAATTGTAGTTAGTAACATAATCCATTACATCACACATTTTAAGTAATCTTTTTGATTACTTTTAGATTATTTTTTGACCTAACTTGTTTACAGTGGTGTATAAAGTACCTGAAAGCCATACTCAAGTAAAAGTACAGATATCTTACCAAAAAATGACTTTGGTAGAAGTTGAAGTCACCGTTTATAATATTACTTGAGTAAAAGTCTTAAAGTATGTGATATTTATTGTACTTAAGTACAAAAAGTATTTTTTTAATCTTAAATGTACTTAAGTATCGAAAGTAAAAGTACAAGTAAATGGAAAAGAAGAAAATATATAAATATATAAATTGTTCATACACTGCTTGAGTAGCAAGATTGTGTTCAGTTTTAACTCTTTCTTCCATTTTGTATTTTTGTAAGAATAAGAAGCACTTTATCCAGTACTTAGTGTCTTCCAGTCCAACATGAGAAAACATTTCTAGAATCTGCATCTGAAATAGCATTTAGATGTATTTACACAGTTTAAGACACCGTTTAGATGTATTTACACAGACATGGATGCTTTTAACCTGCAGTTACAGATGCATAAATATTTTGTTTTTAACATAAAATGTTGAATACTGATATTTGAAATGATTTAAAACAAGGAAGAAATAGTCAAAATGTGAAATTAAAACCGCCAGTAGGTGGCAGCAAGTGATTGTTAATGAGTGAATCATTGAGATTCAACAGATTAGTTCAATCGGCTGATTCATTCAGGAACAAAGCATTTGACTGTGTTAATGAGTGATTCAGATCACTGAATCATTTATTCAACCAATTCGTTCAAAAAGCTGATTCATTCAATAAGTAAACACCATTGCTCAGAGAAGCAAAACAGTGCTGTGATCTTTGTTTGGAACTATTTTCTTTGGCAAAATTGAGCAAAAACAGGCAATGTTGTGTCTAAAATGTAAAAGTAACTTATTGCTAACTTTATTAAACTTGAATAAAATGATTATTAAATTTGTTAACATGCTATCTGCAGAAAAACGGTACTCTTTGTGTGATATAGATTAAGTTAACTATATTAAATTATATAAATATAAAAAGTATCGAGAAGCACTTTTGCCGTCTTTTAGGAGGCCTTAAATTTTGAGTTTCAGTAGACCAATAAATCACATGCATGCACTCTGTGTGTGAGATTTGGTGATATACTTATTACACATCATTACAACAACACTTACCATGTTATCGCAGAAGATATGCTGTTTATCGCAGAAGATATGCTGTATATCGCACACACCCCAGACTCAACTTGAGTGCACTGGAAAATGAATTCATCCGTGGTTGTGCGTGCACTTGTTTGCACATGAGCAAAGGTGTTTTTTAGGAGTCTGACTTGCAATCGCCAGACCACTGATTCGTAAAAACCTGCTTGAATTCCTGCAGTCCGTGATCTTCTGACTTTATTTTGTAGTAAGTAACGAACCTGCTTCGGGGAAATGTATTGGAGTAAAAGTAAAAGTTGGCTGAAATATAAAAACTCAAGTAAAGTACAGATACTCCCAAAAAATACTTAAGTACTGTAACGAAGTATTATTACTTCGTTACATTACACCACTGCTTGTTTAATCGCAAAACTTTCGCAATTGTTATAATAATGTGGTGATTTCAGGGCTGAATTAGTGTTTTGTTTGTCTCAGGTTTGTGTGTTGTGCATTACTGGCACTTCCTGTCTTAGCTTCCATCTGTGTGGCAGTAATAAAAAGGTGGTGAGAGAGGTGAGGCCAGCAGTTTTGCCAAACCCCCCCCCCCCCCCCCCCCCCCCCCCCTCTCAGAAAATTTCTAGAACCACCCACAAAAGTCTCCATTTTTCAAAAAAAGTCGCCAAATATGAAAAGAAAGTAAATACAGGTAAATTTGTTAAAGGTAAAGGAAAGTGTGTGTGTGTGTGTGTATATATATGTATGTGTATATGTGTGTGTATATATGTATATATATATATATATATACTTTACAAATGATGACAGTATAAAAGATATAACAAAAGATGAAGGATAAAAAAAAAATTCTGAAGTGAAATTAGGAAATGCTTACTTGGTAAATTTAGTAAATTCTTCCTGTGATCTGCAAGCACATCAAACATGATGGAAATGATGGAAAGACACAAAAGACACATAATGTTGGGCATTTGTTTCATGTGTCACCAAAGTGCATCCCTGTCCTGCTCAAATACAACAGATATTATGATTCTCCAAAAACAAAACCTTTATTCATACAAACTTATTTTAGTCAACACACTCTATTACAAAAAGTAAGTGCAAAATGTTTTTGAGATCTGACTTCTTAGCATTTAGTATGACTTTGCAGTATTTGCAAAAATCTTTTGATGTTTTTCCCATAATAGGCTGAAGCCAGTTCTTGCAACAAGCAATTTCTAAAGTGCTGCTCATATTTTTTCTCCACGATCTTGATGCTTATAATGAAATGGTGCTGTGTGTCATCATATCTGAATGGCAGGTGTACTGATGTGTGTTCACTGTGCAGACTCATTGGCATGATTGAGAGCAAACGTGAGAGGTCACGGGCCTATGGCAGGGTGTGGCCAAGTAAAAATAAAAAATCTCCAAAAAATCGCTATTTTTATTTAAATATAACTAAAATGGCTCCTTGTCGCAAAAAATCAATAAAAGTCGGAGCAACAATGAGAAAGTAGCTAAATTTGGCGACAAGATCCCCAAATTTGCAACACTGGAGGCCAGGGCTGGGTTTCGCTCATACCTCAAACACCAACCAATATGGCGCTCTCTTGACTAATGGCTCAGCCAGTCAGAGCAAAGAAAGCAATGCTGCCCCGGATACCACACAGACGAGGGACCAAAATGCAGAAAATGACCAGCAGAGCATCTCAAAGAGCAAGTACATGCACAGAGACACATACAGACACTCATCTTACCATTTCTAGCAAATGTGACTGATTTGACCCATTTTAATTGATTATTTTTTCCTCCTTCATGCTCTTTTCTCACATTATTTCCCCCTTTCTGCTTCCTCTCTTCCTCATATATTCTCTTTTTCAGCCGTGTCATCTTATATATACTTGTTTCGTATACTTGTACTCGTATTCTTGTTTCAGTACAGAATAGCAGTCGGGTTACTAGCCACAGAAAGCTCTGGAAGCAGTTATTCCTCTCTGAATGGCATCCGTATCCTCAGTTTACTCTGGATCATCTCAGGCCACACCGTGCAGCTCAGCGCCTGGAGTAACCTGGGTGAGAGCGAGGGGAATGGGGAGAAATTACTGTATATGCACTACTTAAATTTTGAGACATTTTGTCCACATCTTGAAGTTTCACCTGATTTGTTTCCGTGTAGATATTGATAAGAGGTGGAAGGAAATGGTAGAGAGGAACCCTCTGTATGTTTTGGCCTTCAGTGGACCAGTGTATCTAGCGGTCGACTCTTTTTCTGCTGCTGGGGTAAGACCTGATCATATTAGTCTTAAGACCTGATCCTACCAAGAATGATAAGTATAAAGATAAAAAATAACTATATTAGTGTCCACACCAAGGCACGATAACATTCTGTTTATTATAAGCACATGCTGCATTTATGTTGTGTCTCTTTAAATGCTCAAGTTCTATAAAGCTGGGTAGATTCTGATTGACTGTCAGTGTTTTTATTGTTAGTATTTTATTAATTATTTATTTTATAAATTATATTTTTATAAGTAGTGTGGTGAATTATTTATTTATTTATTGATTGATTGATTGATTCATTCATTAAATTTTTTATAAAATAACATGCAGTTTTTAAGCCACATGAAATCTAATATTCTTTTTTTTAGCATTTGTGAATTTTAAATAGATTTTTATGTTCATAAATAATATATTTAAACTATAATAAACTATTTAATTCATAAATAAAATAAAATTGTTACCATATGACAATTCTGTAATATTTCCTCATTAGAATTTTTTTTTTTTTAAGTAGTGTCATCAAGTTTATTTATTTATTTGGATTCATTATAAATAATGTACTTGTACTTAAGCATAAATAATAGTTGTGATTTATATTTAAGAAAAAAGAAGAATGCAGCTATATTGTACAGAAAGACCCAGAAAAACTTTAAACATTCAGGATAAGCAGGGGATTTGTTTTGCTCAGAATGTGTTTATTCAAATGTAGAAATATATAAATAATATGGATTTAATTTGAGGAAATTTTTCAAGAAAAAAAGAACATTGTTTGACCATGTTGCAATAAAAAAAAAAATCTAATGGTAAAAAAGATTACATTGTTCTTAATTAATGTGGTTCATAAAGGGATATGTTATGGCATAATCTCCAACTTGTAAGAAGAATTGATTATTTAATATTGACAGTGTCTTGTTTGTTTGCTTGTGTCAGTGGTCTTTTGAGTGCCAAATCACTGCTGAGCTCCATCCAGAGGTCAGATAACACACTTAGCTTCAGTCTGGTGGCTCATTTCCTCTTCAAGCGGTTCAAGCGGTTAGTTTTATCTTTATAGCTTCCAGTAAAGACACATGTTAGTTCTACACCACAATTTTCAGGGTTGATTTTCTGATAATAATTTGGCTTTAGGCCCTATAATAAATCTTGCCTTGTATCCAGGATTCAACCTCTCCACTTCTTCATTGTGTGCCTGACCATTGAAATCTTCTCCATCATTCAGAGAGGGGTCTTCTGGTTCATAGCAGAGGATGAGGTCTTCAGCTGTAAGAAATACTGGTGGTCAAACCTGCTTCTCATCAACAGCCTCTTCACCATCACCGACATTGTATGGTTAGATGAATATTTTGATTAATATTCATTTCACTTGTGTATTGCAGCATAAGTTTAAAAGTACAAGACATTATTACAATGAAAAATGTCTTTTTTGAATCGTGCACAATGGACGTCGTGGTATCTCTCCACTGACTTCCAGTTCTATGCAACAACACCTTTTCTGATATTTCTGTACAGAAAGTAAGTTCAGTTCTTTTGCATGTGTCAAAAATGTATAGTCTTTTAATTTTGGGGTTAAATGTGACCATTATGTTCATTAATTAATTAATGTATTTATTTATTTATTTATTTTGCATTATTACAGTAATGCAATAATTAATTAATTTTTTTTATTTTTTTAATGGTGATTCTCATTAGATTCTAACACAGTAAATGTACTATAATAAAGTAATAAAATAATGTAGTAATAAATAACAAAAATTAGCTATAAATTAGCTGTAGCAGTAAAACAAAAAAGCTTTTACAAATTATTGTAGTATTACTATATATATATATATATATATATAATTTTTTTTTTTTTTTTAATTTTTTTCCTTCATTTTATCATTCAAAGGTTTGAGGTCTGTAAGATTTGGTAAAAAAAAAATAATAAATCCTTTTTTTTCCCCACAGGATATATAATATTGTGAAATTTATTCCTGTGATGGCAAAACTTAATTTTCAATGTCACATGATCCTTCATAAATCATTGTAATATGCTGAATAAGAAATATTTATTAATATCAATGCTGAAAAAAGTTGTGCTTAATATTTTTTGTGTGTGCTAAATTGTATTTATTTATTTATTTTATGGAAACCATGGTAGTTTTTTTTAGTATTCTTTGATGATTATAAAGTTCAAAAGAATTAATTTCAAAAAGAAATCTTTTGTAACATTACCTTACCACTGTCACTTTTGATCAATTTAATGTATCCTTGCTTGCATTAGTAATAAGAATGAGATTTTTTACATTGCAGTATTGAGAATGCAATGCAAAACGTCTTAATAATTCTAAAAAACACGCTTTGACCATGAATTCTCATTTCTTTCTTTTAAGTTTTTGGGTAAAATATGACATGTTCTTGACAGGTTTTGTGAGATTCACCCATGTCAACATTGCCATTTGTTCCCAGGTCATAAACATCACCTCTTTGTTTATTTTCCAGAAACAAAAGCATGCTTGTCGTCATGTAAGTTGTTCTCCTAATGATCTCCAGTGTAACAGGAGCCCTGATCACCAGTTTGCTGCATCTCCCTGTGCACCAACCAACCACACTGTAAGAGATCATTTCTTAATTGCAACGTTAAACTGAGAAAACACTCCCAATGAGACGTAATCACACGGGCAATGTGTGCATTTCTAAAACACTGTGATTAAGACCTCTAGCAGCTGCCAAGTGCAATAAATACCAAGGCAGTTTTAATACCAAGAGTCTGATTTTTGTTCACTCAAATGTTACCTAGTTGTTTCAGATTGCTATTTAAATGCAATTCATTGATATTCTGTACTCGTTTCAGGGCATATGAAAGCTATTTTCAGTATTACTACAACAAACCCTACACAAGATATAGGCCGTACCTACTGGGCATTCTTGCTGGAATATACATGACAACCAAGAAAGAGACACTTATAAAGCAACAGGCAATATCTTTAATGCTTTTGATTTTATTTATTATATCAAAAAGGAGTTTTCAGTCTCATAACAGATCATTTTTGCTATGTGACAGTGGCAGGCAGTCATTGGTTGGCTCTGCTCGCTGTCAGTCATGGCCCTGTTGGTGGGATTGGCCTATGTACTGAGAGATGTCCCGCCCTATCCGTCCCGTCCCCATGCTGTTTATCAAGGGACACACTGCTCACTTTGGGCCCTGGCTTTGGTCTGGATCATCCTGGCCTGTGAGGAAGGATACGGAGGTAAACTTGAAAAACTCAAGTTTAAGTAAAATTATTACCTCAAAACTGGAAGGTGAAGAGAAGATTTAAATATATTTATATATTTAAGAGAAACAAGATTTAATTACAGTATATTTATTTATTCATTGTCCCCTATTTTCACATTTCATTCTGTTTGAAAGCTGTAGATTGCTGTTTATGAACTGTGATAGAGAGCTTTGGTGTTGTTATTTGAATGCATTAAATAAATGATTTGATGTAGAGAATTAACAAATGAAAGTTTATTGTTATAGTGTATGTTGTCATATAGTAATGCTGCCTGTTTTTAGTAACTCACAGAGAGCAAAAACAATGTACTGTGATGATACCATAGTATAATGGAGGCATTGAATGGTAATACCATGGTACAATAGGTAACAGCCTTTTTTTGAGGTACGCAGGGACGTATGCATATTCTGATGCAGGAAAAATGTCTCGGCATAAGTGGAATGATGTCATACATGAGTTGAGCTGATGTCACACGTAAAATAAACACAAGTACCTCAAGTTTGAGCAGCTTGTAACAATAAAACAATGACCGGACATCAGTATCTGAAGTGTAATTGAGGTCACTACATCTTAATTGCAAGAAGTGATAGATGAGTCATTTAACAATCCATTATTTTAAAGTAAAAAAAAAACAAAACAAAAAAAATCATCCCATTAGACATTTCAGAACACAAAGAAAGCTTTCAAGAAACAGTACTGCATAAAACCTTGTTAATCATCTTTATTTGAGATGCCACTAAAAATATTCTTGCCAGATGGTCTAAAGCACTGATATTATAACTCGAGTTTGCAATATATTGTACTGTATCTCCTCTAAGTTCTTAAAATATGTGGTCATAAATGCTATTACTCACCTGTGTGCCTGCTGTAATCAGGCAAGTCACAAAATCTTAATCATAAGAGGACAATCAACATCAAGAGGCCAATCAACTCTTCAAGAGGCCAATTAGCTATTTGACAACTTAGAAATTACAGAACTACTTTAAAACTCCATGCAACTCATTTTGAGTTTTGTGTTTCATTGCAATGTAACAAGTTCAAGCTCAGATTAAAGTATTGCAATAAATTCAGTTATATTAAATTCTGAATGGAATACTAACCTAATACCTGTCAATTACTGCACAGTATACACTATATGTTGCCTAGTAGTCCTTAATTAAATGTCCAAATTTTTGTGTTAAAATGTCTTTAAAAAGTTGTAAGTCCAAGTGACTAGTCACACACACACACACACACACACACAGAACCTTTTAATGTTCATTCCTGACAGGAAATTAAAGGTCAAGTTGATTCCATTGCATTATGGGATACAGTATTCTGGTTAGTATGCTCTTTCTTCTTCTTCTTTAGTGTGGTCTTTTTTATATGGATCATTTTGGTAAATATAGGAGGTTATTCAGGTATTCATTGCGTACAGAAAATTCACACACTGTGCACACTATATACTGTATACTATGCAGTGTATATGTAGCATAATATTCTCCACTTTGTGAAAGAATCATTTGTTCGAAATGTTTCTTATGATTTGAATTTCACTCAACTCACTTACGAATGACTATTTAAACCAAATCAGGGTTGTGGCTAGAAGGGATACAGCTCTGGCCGGAAACTTTCAATGAAATTAAATTTTCTACCTATTAGATTTGGGGTTCGGGGTTCAGACTCACTCTCTCTGTTTAAATCTAGATTAAAGACACATCTCTTTGGCCAAGCTTTCAAATAATGCATCTCATAATCTTGTACTGCAGTTATATCTGATCAAATGCACATTATTATTCTTTAGCTTGGGTTAAACAAATCAATTTTGCTTGGTTGGAACAGCAGCTACGCTAATTATGTCTCTATTTGTTTCTCTGTTTCTGCGTAACTAGGATTTACACAAGCTTCAGTCTGGATCCAGAACACCTGAGAAGAGATGATGCCAACCCTGAAACAACATACAGAACTACCAAATCTTGTCCGTTTGATTATGTCTTTAATTGATTTTTCCGTACATTTCTGCCATATGTACATTAACTGACATAGTCACCAATGATAAGCTACTACTAAATATATTGTAGAAACTTAATTTTCTGTACAGCGCTTTGGAACGATTTGTATCGTGAAAAGCGCTATACAAATAAACTTGAATTGAATTTATTTTATTTGGATGAATTTGTCTTTTTTTTTTTTCTTTTGTTTTTTATCAGATTTACCAGTTGTTATCATTTCTATTTGTTCAGGTCAATTATGAACAATAGGTAAAATTGAACTGCTAGTGAAAACTTAAGAGAATTGGGTGCTGCAAATATTTGAATGGCTCCTCCCCTTTGAGTGGCCCCTCCCCTAATCTCACTCCAAACTTTTGCTATAACTTGAGAGCCCTGAGTAATTATTGTTGTTCAGTGTGACAAAAATTACACTGTATTGATATGCGCATGCCCAGTAGCACCATTCGTATCCCTTCTAGCCTTAACCACCAATAGATGAATCAGTTTCCGGTTCATTTAAATATACTATTCGGGGGTTACCAATTTTGGTCATAAGCATGAGGTGACTCCGTCACTAAAGTATGCTTTACTGGCACTGTACGTTATGACATTAGTCTTAAGTAAACATTATTTGAGAGCTGTGATACTGTTGTCATTTAGCAGGTGGTCTTGTCGGCAGAAAGTTATAACTGTCTGCGTGGTGACTTTATTAGTCAGACTGTCTTCCAGTTGTTAATGCATGCTTCTTAGATCAGTCTTCCTATTCAATTTCGTGGATGAATTCATATATAGGCCTATGACAAAATCAAAACAATATTTGGTCCAGTAAGCCCCCTGCTGGTAGATGCTGTAACTGCACACACTGAATAGCTACGTTGATGGCCTTTCAACTGTGTATTCTGATTTTTTCTTTTCTTTACAAGCAATATAAACGTCATTAGAGTATAGTGGATGTTATTTTTAAAAAGTGACAGATTATTTTTGATTGGTTCTTAAGAGAATAGTTCACCAAAAAATAAGAATTTGCTAAAAATGTAATCACACTCAGGCCATTCAAGATGCAGATGAGTTTGTTCATTGGAAAGAATTTAGAGAAATTAAGCATTACATCACTTGCTTATCAATGGATCCTCTGCAGTGAATGGGTGCCGTCAGAATAAGAGTCCAAACAGCTGATAAAAAAACCATCACAATAATCCACAAGTAATCCACACCACTGCAAAACTGCATGTTTGTAATAAACAAATCAATCATTAAGATGTTTTTAACTTTAAACAGTTGTTTATGACTAAAATACAAGTCTTTTTTCAAATATTTTTATTTCTCAAGTGAAGAAGTCATCTCGTCTGAATCAGGTGAGAAATATGCACAGATAAAGCACTGTTTACAAGATTATGATGTGAGGGGACAACAGGGGATGAACTTTTTCAGTGCATGTTTTTATGGACTTGTATTTTGGCCAGAAGCAACAGTTTGAAGATAAAACACCTTAATGATTGATCTGTTTATTACAAACATGCAGTTTTTCATTTCACAAGGCATTAATTGATGGACAGGAGTGGTGTGGATTACTTGTGGATTATTGTGATGTTTTTATCAGCTGTTTGGACTCTTATTCTGACGGCACCCATTCACTGCAGAGAATCAATTGCTGAACAAGTGATGTACAGTAATTCTAAATTTCTCCAAATCTGTTCTGAAATAGGTTTGTCTACATCTGGATGGCCCAAAGGTGAGTAAATTTTCAGCAAGTTCATGACATGTTACTTTTCATCAAAGCCAGCTGGGTTGTAGTCCTGTGATTGAAGTCAAAGTCTGCCCTACTTTCGGTTAAAGCCCCTCTTGCCCACTTTTAACCCCCTACTGTGGACGTATATCACATATACAGTGATTCAGAGGGTGTAGCAAGAAGTACAGATGCCCCGTGCAACAACACATACTAGTGAGGTTATATTTAACTGACTTCAGAAAGCTGACACTCTGGACGTTTTCTATATCCCCACTTGCGAATGCTTAAGTTTCTGTGCCAAAACAAGACTAGATCCATGTGTCTGGATTGGGAATAACAGCACAATTAAACCTTCAAGCAAGCTCATTTTCATGAGTGATTGCACAGAGGTTTGTGATTTAGGACTTTAGAGTATAGGAAAGCTGTCTGTGTGTTCAGCAGGTGTAGTGCTGCCATGCTGGGCACTGATTGCATTTACGTATATAGGGAAAATGATCCAATTAAGTACATACCTCATGCCCACTTGAATATGAAACAAAAGTTTGGGGTCAGTATAGGATTTTTTTTTTTTTAAATGCTTTTGAAAGAAGTCTCTTATGCTCACCAAGGTTGCAGTTATTCAGAAATACAGTAAAAATGTAAAATTATGAAATAGTATTAAAATTTAAAATGTAATTTATTCCTGTGATGCAAAGCTGAATTTTCAGCATCATTACTCCAGTCTTCAGTGTTACATAATCCTTCAGAAATCATTATAAAATGCTTATTTAGTTCTTAAGAAACATTTTAAATCAGTTGTTCTTTAAATTTTATATATATAATTTGTAATATATAAATTTGAAGGCTATTCACGTCAACACTCAATCCCTGTACATTCTGTTTTTAACACTGTTTAACACCTGTATGTCTGAAGTGCTTTGTGTAGTGCTACTCTGTTCTTTTGATAAGAATAGAAGAGCATGAGTACAATTTTAGACCCCGATATCAGTGCTACACAGTGATAATTACAAAACGAAATTTTCCCTTAATTAGAATAAAACATTTGAATAGGTGAGTGCAAAATAGATAGTATGTAATGTAGAACCCATAGTAAGTGTTAAGGTACCATGGTATTTCCATCTAATACCATCAGGTGCCATCTCAAAACGTAGTTTCCAAAATGGTACGTGTATAAACTACGTACAGACTATGTATAAACTATAACATTCTATTTTGAAGTAACCGTAAAGACATCAAGACCGAGTCTCCAAGAAAACAAATTAGTACAAGATGTACATGTCCTCATATCAGTGTTTATGATTAAGGGTGTGTGTGGTTGCATAAGTGTTTTGGGATCAAAGCGATACTTGGTATTTTATTAGTGTAAAATAAGTGGATGGGCCTTCACCTCAAGACATGATGTGTGTGTTTCTGGCCTGTGTCTGACCAGCAACTGTTCAGACACACACACACACACACACACACACACACAAAACATCAACATGGCTAGTTAAACACACAGGAATGGTCATGCTGTGTTGAAGACCTACAGCCTGTCCACACCTGTTCCTGTTTCCAACACAATGCTGTCACTGACCCGCTCATAAATGTGTCAGTGTTATAAAATAATACACCACACACACACAAATTGAATCATATAACATTGTCTTTTAGTTTTTGCAGTGCCAAAACCTCAGATCATAAGCTGTCATCCTCTTTAGATGAACTGTAAGCATGAGATGTTTCTCCTCTGGACTGAAGGTGAGCAGTAATGTCTCTGTGGAAAATGTGATCGTGCCAGTAATTTTAATGATAACAATGTAAAATAAATATTTGTGAATCTATTTTTTTATCTTTCCTACTTTTGTGTAAAGTAATGGCACTCCTCTGCTTGACTGTGTATGAGAGGTGTCTGCACAAATAACACATTTACAGGAGTGTGTGTGTGTGTGTGTGTGTGTGTGTGTTGTAAGAAGTGTCCAGTGGAATCTAATGAGTGAGGCACAATGGGAAAATAAGGTCACACTACTTGACCTGTCAATCTGTGTGTGTGTGTGCGCGTGTGTGTGTGTGTGTGTGTGTGTGTGTGTGTGTTGTAAGAAGTGTCCAGTGGAATCTAATGAGTGAGGCACAATGGGAAAATAAGGTCACACTACTTGACCTGTCAATCTGTGTGTGTGTGCGTGTGTGTGTGTGTGTGTGTTGTAAGAAGTGTCCAGTGGAATCCAATGAGTGAGGCACAATGGGAAAATAAGGTCACACTACTTGACCTGTCAATCTGTGTGTGTGTGTGTGTGTGTGTGTGTGTGTTTAAATGTAAAGTAGACAATGAATATTGCTTGCCGTATTGCTTACCCTATTGCTTGCTTTTTTATTGATTTCACTGTATTCATTTTAATTTTATGTAACTGTTTATTGCTATCAGGTTTTTAAATTGTGTTTACCAAATTTTAAATTGTCATCCATCATATTATCATTACCCTACCCTAGATTGATCCATAAACATGAGATGAACTGCCTCTGGGGTGAAGGTGAGCAGTAAATTGTGGATTGAGTTTAAAATAACAGAAATGAGAATATAAAATAATATTTCCTATGTTATGTAAATATAGTAATGCCAGCAACCTTACATTTTTTTCGGTCTCCATGATGAAAAAAGCTCATAAATCATACAGAATGAAGTTTTTTATTTTATTTTTTATTTTTTTTAATTCAAAATAGCAGAAAGTTTTGTGTGAGGTGTAGGCTTAGGGTTAGGGGAACAGAAAATACAGTTTGTACAGTATAATAGCCATTATGGAATGTCCCCCTAAAACTTGGAAACCCAACATTTGTGTGTGTGTGTGTTTGAGTGAGTCGTTCATGACTCAGGACACAGACTGGAGTCAGGGGTTTACGCCCTTAGAGGTTTGCAGTAGGACACTGAAGGAGTGAAGACAGTATGTTCCCACAGGGATCAATCATAAGGCAACACATTCTGAAGACTGAAACCTCAGTGTGATTTTAACATCCTGCAAAGCTTAAAGGTTTCTCGACCTGTGCCAACCCTAAGCTGGAGCATGTCGGTTAGATTTGTTGCATCCAGAGGCACACTTGTAAATTGAGGGAGATATTAAACATGACAGTGAAACCCTTTGATGAACTCAATTTTGAATTCAAAGGACCTGTCATACCATTTACCAGTGAACCTCAATTTAAATCTCATTTTGCATAAAAATTTTGTCAGTTTGTAATCCATGCGCCATGTGTTGAACAGATCATCCAAAAAGTTAAATGAACTTACTTTTTGGTCTGTTCATCATAAAAATGCATTCAAAAGTCTTTGAATGTTGTGCATGAGTTGCATGGACTGCTTTTTCCTGAATTTGCATCATTTTTGAAGCTTGAAACTCCAGTCCTCATTCGTTGTAAGTGCATAGGCAAAAGGCATAATCATAATTTGATTTATTAAAAACATATTTTGTATTCCACCGGAGAACATGAGGGAGAGTAAATGATGAAGGAATGCTTGTATTTGGAGCATCTATTCCTTGAATAGCACAAAAGATATGAAAAATCAAGCATGCTGCTTGTTGACAGCTTCATGAATTCAGTAAGACAGAGAGAGCAAGTTTCTATCACTGTGTGTTCCTCAAATCATATGCACCTGTTGGGAAGGCCACCTCATTACAGATATGTGTGCTAGAAAGAACGAGTGTGTTAGAATAGATAGTTGGAAAAGGAAATGTATATTAGCTTGTCTAAGGAAAGAACGAAGCACTTCTGAGAACCTTGCAATCTTCTTCCTCTGTGTCAAAGCTTGTAGATCAGATCCCCCCGTGGAGCTTTAAACATTTCTCCATCTCCATCTATGTGACACCGATGCAGGATAAACACTTGCCCAGCACCCCTGAGAAGCATTAAAATACCTTTCAATGTCAAATTCCCCTCCACTGTTCTGACAGTAATAATCTCATTCTGGCTTCGCAGATGAAAACACCTCAGAGATCTTCTTCATGATGTTTGTCAACTCTGATGATTGCAAAGCAGGCAAATATAGCCGTGAAGTGATAAATCGTCCGGCATGGCACATGTCTCTGCTATCAGGTAACCCACTTTGAACTAAGGGGGATGTGGACTAAAAATAACCCCTCTCCCCAAACCCCCAAGACCTGTCAGCTTTACGTGAACCTCATATTCTCCAGACCTTCATCACTGTTGAGTATAATTGCCCATTTGGATGTAAAAAAAAAAGGTACCTCCTTCATTGTCTGGGGATTTTTTTTGTTGTGTGGACAAACCATTTGTGATCTGCCTGCAGGGGTCTGATGCTGAACATTGGCTGCTTTAAGAGTGAGATTTTTGGACTTGGTCTCTCATGACAGATGTGTCCAAACTGAGGTAATGAGTCTATCAAAGGTCGTCAGGTTTTATGGCTTTGGCTGCTAATTGGAAATTGTAAAAAAATTCTGAAGCCAATCTTATTTATTTGAATGAAATGAATTTATAGTTTACTGTGACACTGTACTTTTCAAGGTATAGTGACAAAAATGTATTTTTAAACAATACTGTTTTCTTATTTAGTCATATTATTCTAACACGCATAGTATTTGACCATAATCTCTCTTTTTTTATTACAGTATGAAGTTAACATTTTGAATCGTACACCACACAACTTTTTTTTTTTTTCATGTTTTGCATGCATATTGAAATTAGTTATTAGTTGTAGGCTGTGTATGTGAGTCATAATTAACCTTATTTATTTATGTCTTGCATTACATTTCTTCAATGTATGACATCTTGCATCTGACTGAAGTGCGCGATGACAGTTTAAGAGTGGAAGAAAATCATGCGTGTAGGAAAAACAGGGTTGAGTCATATTCATCTGATAGCTCTGACGTATAAATGACGTATGGAAATTACACACACACGCATGGGTTGATACAAATCTAAGTGGAAACTCATTTGACCAATCACTCAATCAAGTTAGTTTTCCAGTGTAGCCCAACACCTTCGGCCAACAATAGAGGTTGTTTGTAATGGAAAAACCTAGGATTAAATGCAGTTATTTATATTTCTAAAATTAACTTTATTAGTTTTACATTTATATTTTATTTTATATATTTTAAAGAACATATCATTATATATTTTTAGATATTATATATAAAAACTGTAATAAAATCATTATTAAATAAATAATACAGTATTTAAAGTTTAATCTTAAATTTATCTTGTTTAAAGAATATTTCAATATTTTTATAATAATACATACGGCTCACAATATAGTGGCATAATTTTACCTATGATGGCTTACAAAACATACTATGGTGTACTGCTAGTATCAGATGAATTATAAACATATTCAAGTACCATATTTTACACTTTATTACTCCAAGGCAAGCTACTAAAAAGAATGCCATGTTACCCTGTCTAAAACCAAAAGTACTTTTTTTCTTGCTTTTTAAATGATCTAAGCTCTTATTTTATATGCATCTAATTTTCTTTTTTTCTCTCTCTTTTTCCATTTCCTCTCTTGCAGTGACGTGTGTGCAGTGATCCAGAGAGAGGAGATGACAGCTGAGCGGGTTGACATGGCCGTCCCAGACAATCTGCTGTTCTTGGACACAGATGCTGTCAACTCTTCCTTCGCTTCACCGCCCATAGAGCAAAATGAGCCCGTCCGTGCCACGGACAACCAGACAGACGACAGCTTCAGTTCAGTCCCTGATCAACACCCTGATCTATCCTCAGGAAGCTTAGGATTAATGCCAGTTCCATGCCAGGATAGGACCATTGAGATCCATAGTACAAACATTGAAAGGGAAAATGAGATCAGTTTAGTCTTAACGCAGTCCCTGGATAACACTTCAATGATAGAAATGACAATAAATCCTCCAAATGATGATAAAAGTGATAATTGTGCCTTCAGTACAGCTGCTGTAATGGAGACTGACAATATCACAAACAGTGCTAACATCCCTAACCTAATTCACCTAACAGACGTGGACAGAAATCAAAATGACAAACATGGTAACTCAAACACTAAAGAGGATCCAAATGAAGCTCATGGCACTTTAATGAGCTCATTATTAACAGAACACAACAGACAAGAAGAAATGAGCCAAGACGCCATTTTAGCCTTTGAGAGCACTGGACTTGATGTTAACCCAATGGCTAATGATGATGATCCCTTGGTAAATAGTTTCTCTAATGTAATGAATAGTGCAAGCAATGAGACTGATGCAACTTCTTCTGAAACCCTCATCCAGACTTGCCGAGATACATCTGAAGGTGTTGATGTAACAGTGGAAGTGGCGACTGCATATAAAACTCATCCAGAAATGCATGACATTTCAGAGGACTTGACATGTCATAAGACAGAAGATCTGAAGACTGGCGTTTGTCTATCTTTGGCTGATTTGCATGAAGCAGACACTCTAAACATTTTAAAACATGCCTCTGAAGTATTAGATTTTTTGGGGTTGAACAAAAATGTCTTGGGAACAGCTGACTGGCTGGTCAATGACAGTGAGATCACTCAGACTGTAAATCAAGACTTGGTTTCCTCAAATGTTGAGTTTTCCGCTGGTGTTTTAACCCAGACGGTTCCGAATCTTCTACAGGATTCAGAACATGACGTAACAAAATCAGAATCCAACAGAACTGAGGATTCCATTCTTGATAGAACGATTGAAACCAAATTCCCATTGGACATCAGTTGGGTGCAACCATTGCCAGTTGAGACAACAGATAATTCTGGGTCAGTTTTCCACCAATCCATGCTTAAAACCTCACTAATTGGTGAAAAACATGAGAAGGATCTCTCACAAGTGATCCTTTGCCCAACACCTGTCACGAATAGAGATTTAGGTAACTGTTCTGAGGAGATCGATGGTGCTTGCTTAAAGTTCACAAGAACGGAACGTGATGTTGAGGCTGGTAGCGAGTTGTGGCTGGACGCTCGCCAGTTCTTGGCAGGTGAAGAGGATGAGGGTGCTATTTTTGACAAGTGGGGTCGTTTGTGTTCTCCCAGCCCCCCCACGGCCCATCCAGACAACACAAAAGCCTCGGATTACTCCAGGAGAGAGAACACTTCAATTGACCACCACACTGAAGACTGGGAGCTGAGGTTTCCACCTGTTGAGAGGTGGTCGTCCTCAGACAGCTGGGCTAGTGCACTTTCAGACTGGTTCCAGGCAGTTAACACCTATTCAGAAGACTCCTTCACTGGTTCTAAGCACAGTATGGCAATCCAAGACAACATTTTGGAGCAAAGGATAAGTCCTGATAATACAAACAACACTGGACAGACATGTCTGAACCTCTTAGAACCAGAAGGACCAGGTCAAGCCTTGAGTAGAGGACTAGTTGAGTCTGATAACACTAATGGAACTCTTTTTAAACAAGGAGATGGACTTCCTCATTCAGACTCAGACAGACAGGACAATACAACAATGGAGAACAACATGAGTTTGTTGGAGAGGTCTGAATCCCATAAACCAGATAAGAATGCAGCCATGCATATGCTTAATGCATCAAAATCTCCTGCAAATGAGACCAGTGCCAAACTTTATGGAAGTCAGCAAATCCCTGGAGAGCTTTGGAGTGCAAAGGTGAGATGACTAGCACATCAACAATACAATTAGGCAGACATAGATGCCAGTTGTTTTGACTGCGTTATCTTTAGATCTTCTGCAATTTCCATTGAGAGATTTACATTTCAGGGTTTTCAGTTTAAACTAAAGGTTAGATTTAGTTTACTGTACTGAAATAACCCCATATTGAATGCAAATTTTAAAAACTTGAATGTAACTACTCCATAGTTTCAGCATTAGTACCCTAAAAAGTACTTTGGTGGAGCTAGTTCAGTGATGATATCATCATGCATAAACATGATACTAAATGCTTACTGTATTCACATAGCGTGGTATTTATATAGGTATAGTGCAAAGAATGCAAAGGTTCAGTTTCGTGTCCAACATGTCCAACAAAAACATGCCAGTACCGTGGTATTTTTTATATTGTTTGTGACCATTTCCATTATGTAAAATCTTCCACATGTTATTGTGATGGAACGTGATCTTAAATAGCCTATCACCTTTAACATTTCCTTTAATAGGTCTTACATCTGTGGAACACTTTCCTCGTGACTTTCATTATTTATTATGACACACTGTGTGCTGGAAGAGCCAAGTCATTCCACATGAAAATATCACTTCGTAATGTACACACACACTCTCTTTCTTTCTCACACACACACACTAAACAGATTAAACTAAACACATACCTCTGTGTGAATTACAATTTTTTGCATTTAAACAAATATTATTTTATGAAATGTGTATTTGTTTATTTATTGTTTTTTATTAATAATTTTATTTTATTTTTCCACTATTTACTCAAATGTTCTTCTAGAGCCATTTTTGACAAACTCATTACCAAAGTATGGCTTAAATGCATACTTTAAAAACTTAAACATTCACCACCCCCCTCATACGTAGATGACAGACAGCTGTGGCTGCTAAGGAAATGTGAGGTGCAGAGAAAAACACCGATAAACAGAAATGCAGACTAATTATAGAGGGTGGCGGATGATAATAGACCAAAGAGCAAAAGAGGAACTGGAGAGGCAGTGGGTGAGGGGCACGAGCACAGCTGAGGGCCGAAATACGACCCCTGCTCGCAAACTCAGTGTTGTACTGTACGACAGTTTCTCCAATCCCACAGACCCCTGAGACAGCGCAAGAGCTGTGATTGGTTCACTTACGTTACACAGCGGCTGTGATCACTATAATAGAGATGATCCCTTCCATTGCCAACCACATGTGGCTATAGACTGCAGCATGAAAGCATAATGATTTTTGCATTAGGTGGACCATCGCCTCAGTGAGGTATGTAAACAAACAGCTAAATGTAGTTTGGATGAGAATAGGCCTAAATTGACTTGTCAAATGATACAAATTCTTCCATTCCTATACTGTCTACCTCCTAGTTTCTTGTCTTCTCCAAGACATTTAAAGTTTATGTCAATGTTTTTGTGTGTCAGTCGGAAGGAAATGCGCTGGTGGAGGTGACCGGAGACAAAGTTTCCCAACTCGGGTTGGTCTTCGACGAGGAACGTGAAAGCAGTTTTACTTCTCAAAGGATCTCAGCTTACACCAGCGAGAAGAATTTAACTGACTGTGTGAGCGGCGAGGAGTGGCGTCACAGCCCCGATGTTGCTCTCCGCACATGTCCCTCTCAATCGAACAGTCACGTGTCTTCTGAGGCGGGACATACTGAAGGAAATGAGTTGTTTGTCCATTTTAACACTGAGGAGTGCATCGTGAAGCCAAAAGAGGAGGAACGAAATACATTTCCACAGTTTATTATGCCGTTTGCTCCTCTCAATACTGGAAATACTTTCCTCAATCATAGTTTATTGAGAAGTCCACAGGATGATCTAGATCTTCAACCTAAAGGGATTATTAATGAGAAGAGTGATCAAAAATCAATCAGGAGTGACGATTCTTCTAAAGATCGCTTTCTTACATGCCCTGACAAGTCTTTATCTTCATCCACTGGAGATTCAGATGATCCTTCCATCAAAGATACCAGGAGAAAAGCAGAGTACAGTGATACCTGTGACATCAGCAAAGAGCTTTCTAACTTAATTTTACTCACAGGACAGCGTTTTATGGTGTCTGAAGACAAACATGTCGCATATGTCACTCTAGACTTGGAAGAACCCAATTTGAGTCATCTTTCTTTGTCAAACTGCGAGGAACAACCTAAAACAGACAATATGCCTCACAAGACTTCCAAAACTCCCTCAGATGGTAAAACACACTCTAAACATAAGGAGAAACCAGCTGAGAAGCAGCAACACAGGATTCAAACATCAAAAAAACAAGATCTTCAGCCCTCATGCCAGGTGAAAGATGAATTCAATTCAGAAGGAGATGGCTGTGGAGATCGTCCAGTTACTGTCATTGAAACCATCGTCATCACAGAGAAGATCGTTCCTAAAACCCAGGGGAAGAAGAAAAAGAAGCATGCACAACATGGGACACCAAAACCCGAAATTGATCTACCGATTGACACAGTAAGCAGAAGTGCTCAGAAAAGCACGAGTGGCAAGACCGAGAACCTTGACGTGAAGGTAGCATCAAATGGTCTGGATAAACCAGCATCTCATCTTCCCAGCAAAATGGATGTTACTAACAAAGATAGCACTCAGAAAGTCATGTCAGTGAGACCCAAAGTAGAACCCAGTGGGAGTTTTGGTGCCAAGATGGACCCTGGCAGCGTAAATGCCACTCAGAAAGCCACCCCTATAAAACTCAAAGTAGATGCCAGTAACACAGCCAAGATGGAAAATAAGACGTGCACCTCAGATTCTCAGAGTATGTGTTTACCCAGCATGCTGAATGACGACATTAAGCGCAGGCGAATCGCAGACGACCTGTCTGGAGCAGTTCCGATAAGGACGAGGCCACAGCTGCCTGCTATTTTCCGCCAAGCAAGAAAAGATGGAGAAGATACGACCCGGAGAGCTTACAGTGAGGTTGTCAAGCAGAAGACTCCAACACCCAAAGAAGGTTCTCCAAATGCATTTCTGTTCAACATGAAGTTAGAAGTCAGTCCATTAGGGGGTGCCCAATTCTTCTCCCTGAGGCCCAATGGTGTGCAGAGTTTAGCTTCAACCTGCCAAAACACACTTGTCTGGAGGTTTTCTAGTAATCCTGAAGACCTTGATTAACTAGTTCAGGTGTGTTTGATTAGGACCAGAGCTAAACTCTGCAGGATAGTGGCCTTCAGGAACAGGACTGGCACAGGAGCAATTTGGCTGCGTTTACACTGACAGAAAAAATCAAATTTTTTTGCTCACATCTGACACGGATCGGAATTTGTTGCACACGTGTAAACACACAAATCCACACAAGATGCGATTTTTTCGCATCCGATCTGAGCCACTTCCGAATGTGGATTTTAATCGATATCTGGTCATCCCCTTATGAAAATTAACCATGGTAAAAATGTAGTAAGCATGTTTTTTGGCGTATTGATTACCATTTGTATAACCACAGTTTTACTACAAATACCATGTTTAAACTATGGTTAGTGTAGCAAAACCATGGTTAATTTGTGGTTACCGTGGTTTAACTATAGTAACCATGTTTTTTTGGTTTTGTAAAACCATGGTTAAGTTTTGTAAGGGTTTGACCTACGTCTAAACACACATATCCGATTCCCCTCAGAGTTCCCAGTGCGAGGGTGACACGTTTGCCCATAAAGATAGAGTTTTATTGAGATGGAAACTTTATGTAGGTAAGAAATTGCACATTCAGGAGCTGGTTTTCAACCCCTTCCCCGTGAATTTTATAAATACAACAGCTTTGCTACTAAAAGCTACATTAAATTTCTCAGCAATGAGGTGATAACTTAGCAGTTTTTGTAATTAAACCAACAAGCTTTAGCTGTCTCTCTCTCTCTCTCTCTCTCTCTCTCTCTCTCGTTAATTCATTCGAATTCATTTCAATAAACATCTTGGCGCTACTTTTTTTTCAATAAAGAATTCTACCTCTAACAAGTTGTAGAGTTATTTTCCGGTCTTTATCCGTTGTCCGTTCAGTCAGATTTTGTGTTGCAAAGCATCCATCCAACAAACACAGCTGTTGTCCATGCTGGTAAATAATAATGGCCACTCGACGTGAATTATATAAATAATTTTAATAGCACATCAATTCAAAACCAGAGGGTCTAACGTTACCGTGTGCATAGTAAAGGGAGGGATCACTGACAATCATTTTGGGCAGAATTAATGTAAACACAGATATGGGATACCAGTAGTGTCTAAAGTGAATGTAAACAGATGGGCCTAAAAAATCGGCTACTGTCTGAAAGTCTTAATGCACAGATCTTTTGACCATATATGTCAAAAGATCTGTGCATTAAGACTTTCAGACAGTGTAAACGCAGCCTTTGTGTTTTTATAGTATGTGTCAGAAAGTCAGAAATGTCAGAACCATCCAACTTGACCCAGTCTGATGTGGTTTGCTGGTCTTAGGTGGTTTAAGCTGGTTTAGCTTATCTCCCGGTCTAGTTAATGTTGTTTTAGCGGGTTTGCCAATTGGTCAAGTGACCATAAATCACTAAAACCAACAAAACAGACCAGAATCAGCTTGGTCACCTTAAGCTGATTTAAGTTGTTTTTTGGGGTGGAATACAATTAAATAAATTTATGCAAAAAGGCCATAAATGATGCATTTTATGTTTTTGTTGTAGTTGTGGTTCCTCGTGTAGTCTCAGAAATCCAGGCTGACCCAGTCCCTGCTGACCCCCAGAACATCTTGCTCTGGTGCCAGTTCAGTCCCGTCCCACCTGATGCCACCATTAAGTGGACTAAAGAGGGAACAGTGCTGTCAGAGATAAACAAAGTGTAAGAAAAACCCTCTTGTCCTATCAGCCACTGCTTCACCTTATCTACCTACATTATCGTCTGACTCTGCTCCAAAATTAAGTTTCCAAATGAAATTAGTTAACTGAGATGACCACATTTCTGAAGGACATCATTATGCTGTAGCTTTTTTACCACTTGGTGGCGCTCTGTTCTTGTCCAAATCTGCTGTAAATTTTGGCAGAGACCTGAGTGAACATCAGCGCTCTGGTGATTCAGTCATGACTTGGAGTGGGAGCGAAATGAACCTTTTACATAACAGTGTGATTCATTCCTACTAAATGCTGACTGTGCCTCAGACGCTCTCAAACAGGCCTCTGCTTTCCAGAATGGTCCTTCTGAGATGTTTTGTAAGCTGTAATTGAAGTTTAACTGCAGGATTCAGAAATGAACATCTGCATTGACCAGATGTTGCGATTTAGTCTCTAGGTCCCTTTGCCCAGATGTGTGAAGAATTATTGATTTAATAAAAATGTTCAGTTAAATGTTTTCTATTTTTTGTAGAGAGAAGGCTGACGGCCACTTCACTTTGACCATCCTAAAGGCTTGCAGTAAAGATCTAGGGCTGTACAAATGCATCCTGAATACTGCCAACATTTCTGTTTCGACTTCAGAGTACCATCTCACGTCTGAGGGTAAGATATTGAGAGCTGCTTTCCCAGACTAATGATTAAAGAGGCTATAAATTACGATTTTAATTTGCTGATGTACTCCATGACTAAGCAGAAAGCTAAAGCAGGAACTCTTGCTCTGAAGTTTCAGCAGGGTGAATGAGGTAATAGTCTTAAAGAAAGCCAGATAAAGACTTCTCCTGCTTCCAAAATTCGATACAATTTGGCTGTTAATGAAGTACGTTCTTTAAGTGAATGAGTACAACTATGAATACAACCATACATAATACATGAATGCCTTTCAAAAGTGTGAGGACAGTAAGATTTTTTAAAAAGAAATTAATACTTTTATCCAGCTTGGATACATTAATATAATCAAAAGTGACAGTAAAGACATTTATAATGTTAGAAAAGATTCCTATTTCAAATAAAAACTGTTATTTTATATTTTGTATTGATCAAAGACTCCTAGAAAATGTATCAGTTTCCTCAAAAATGTTAAGCAGCAAAACTGTATTTTATAGGTTTAATTTATTTGATCAAAAAAAAGAAGTAATATCACAAAATATTATTACAATTTAAATAGGCATTTTCTGACCAGACATCCTGTCTCGTTTTGTAAATGATGTAGTACCTTTTATATGTCTGCAAAAATGTAATAAAAACGTGGAAATAAATAGCTATTTTCTATTTTAATATACTTTGAAAAGTAATCTATTCCAATGATGTGAAAACTGAGTTTTCAGCATCATTACTCCAGTTTTTTGATTCTTCAGAAATCAATCTAATATACCGATTTACTGCTCAAGAAGCATTTCTTGTAAATATGATCTTGAAAACAGCTGTGTTGCTTAATATTTTTGTGGAAACCATGAATAGAAAGTTCAAAAGAACAGCATTTAATTGAAATAGAAATCTTTTGTAACATTAGTATTGTCTTTACGGTCACTTTTGATCAATTGAATGCATCTGTACTGAATAAAAAGCATTAATTTCTTTAAAGAAATGTTACTGGCCCCACACTTTTGAACGGCAATATACATATTTCTGATTTTTAGTGTCAGCTTTTGTCTGAGAAACCAATCCTCATTTTGTAAATCTGCAATCAGTAGAAGATAATCAAGCTTCTTCCACTCATTGACTCAACTGTGTAAATTTTTAATTTCAGTGCTTATGGAACTAGTCATTCCGAGTCATGATGAGCCAGGTAAACTGACCTTTAATTTCATGGTCTCTCTGTTGTTCCTTTGAGTGGCTAAGCTATTATAAACAGTATCATGAATAATTTCTTTCATAAAAATCTGACAGGTATATATGTTTTAATGGGTTGTGAGTGTGATCTGTTAGTTTTACAACATTTCTCATCCTATTTATGTATCTTTCAGCTGAGCCCAGGGTTGTGGACGGCGATGAGGAGAACATCCAGTGCAGCCCGCTTCTCTTCAAGGAAGATTTTCTCTCAGATCAGTACTTTGGAGAGAATCAACCCGCTAGCATCGTGACTGAAAAGGTCCACTTCGGTGAAGGCATGCATCGCAAGGCTTTCAGGACCACTCTTAGAGAGGGCAATCTGCCAAGCTTCAACCCCGGCCATCCCTGCGTCCTGAAAGTACACAACGCCATCAGCTATGGGACTAAAAATAATGAGGAGCTTGTCCAGAAGAACTACAGCCTGGCTGTGGAGGTGAGAATGAATGTCTCTAGGGAGATGTTTAATTAAGAAATTAACTTAAGGAGATTTGGGACTGATTAGTTTTTATTTTTTGACCAGGAATGTCATGTGCAGAATACCGCCAGGGAATATATTAAAGCTTACAACAGTGTGGCCAAGTCTGCAGAATCATTTGGAGAGGTGCCAGAGTAAGTATACCAGTACACGAACTGACACTACACACTTGTGAAGTGTAAAAAAAAAATATTGTTTCATTATATCACTTAATTAGGTGTGAGGTGAAAAGGTTTCCACATTTACTTAATAAGTAAACTTTCTCACTGTTTGAATTTGACACAACTGAACTTAAGGGTTAGCAAAGATTTTCTAATTAAAGTAACATCTGCACTACCATTCAAAAGATTTTTTTTTTAATTTATAATATTATTATAATAATTGATTATATTATTTTATTTTAAAATGTTTTCTATTTGAATGTATTTTAAAATGTCATTTATTTCTGTGATGCAAAGCTGAATTTTCAGCATTATTACTCCAGTCTTCAGTGTCACATGATCCTTCAGAAATAATTTTAATATGCTGATTTGCTGCTCAAGAAACATTTCTTATTATTATCAATGTTGAAAAAAGTTGTGCTGCTTAATATTTTTGTGGAAACTCTAAGTTTGAGGAATATAAAGTAAAAAAAATAGCATTTATTTGAAATAAAAATCTTCTGTTACATTAAGTCTTTTCTTTCACTTTTAATCAATGTTACACATTCGTGTTGAAAAAATGCTAATTTCTTTAAAAAAAATGTTTTGATCACTGTATATTTACCACATATACTAAATTTATATTATAAAATTACATTTCAGTTTGCTTTCAGTTTGCTACATTTCAGTCTAGTCAGAAATCCAAAACTATCTGCTATTGATAGCAATATTTTTTAAAAAGAAACAAGAAAAAAAATATTTTAAAGGTTTATATGCTATTAACATGCTTGAAATAGAACTATTAAATATTATATATATATATATATATATATATATATAATTTTTTTTTTTTTTTTTTTTTTTTTTAAACAATGTAAAGGCCTTTACTGTTACTTTTGATTAATTGAATGCATCCTTGCTGAAAATATTTTTATTTAAAATTAAAAAATTTTTTGAAAGCAAACTTTTGAATGGTAGTGTACATTTCATAATCTAGGACACAGTTTATTTAAAAAACGTATTTTTAAAATTATTTGTATTAATTCATGAAATGGTCCTTAAATTCCCAGAATCATCCCTATTTATTTGGTGCACCGGCCCTCTAACAACGTCCCTTACGCCACGCTGGAGGAGGAGCTGCTGGGAGATTTTGTGAAGTACTCTGTGAAGGACGGGAAGGAAATCAACCTGATGCGCAGAGACTCTGAGGCGGGACAGAAATGCTGCGCCTTCCAGCACTGGGTCTATACACAGACCGACGGCAACCTGCTGGTCACAGATATGCAGGGTAAATAATCTACTTCCATTTTACCATATATTGCACATAACATTAACAGTGGGCTGTTGTAACAAGAAGAATGTTTATTCCAATCCTGCAAGGAGTGAAACATAATTTTTTTAGCATCACAAATTTTCTTTTATGTCCAGGTGTGGGTATGAAACTGACAGATGTTGGCATTGCCACCTGTAAAAAAGGGTAGGTTTTTTTACAGGATACATTTTTAAAGGATAAATTTGAGATATTTTTGATTTAGAACTAAATCAAAAATATCTCAAATTTATCCTTTAAAAATGTGATATTTTAATAGATATATTTAAATTATATTTAAATATGTACAAATGTTGTATATAATATTAATGTAAATAATAATACATTATTTATTTAAATATTTATCTTAAAAATGGTGTAGTTCTTATGAAAGCAGTAATATTGATTTTTATCATTGCAGCTATAATGGATTCAGGGGAAACTGTGCCACGTCCTTCATTGATCAGTTCAAGGCTCTTCATCAGTGTAACAGGTACTGTGAGCTTCTGGGCCTGACGTCCCTCCAGCCCAAGCCAAAACGGACCGTCGGCCCGCCAAAGCCAAAAACACAACCCACGCCAAAGAAAAAAACCTTTGGCCCTGTTCTGAAAGGCAAATCCTGATCGCACAGAAACTCTGAACTTCTGCTTGTAGGATAACTAGTCTTCTGGGTTTTCTTGCTCAGGGACAAACGTGTTTCTGAGATGTTTCTTTAAATGTAAGATGACATTCATCTGTAAGGACTGTAGGGAGGGTACTTCTTTCTTGAGAGCTCATTTGTGCAATTTTAAATGAGCTTATTACTGATATTTATTTATTTTTTTATGTCTTTTAAGGGGTGAGTCGACTGACAATTGATATAACACTTTTTTTGATGTAATATTTGAAATGTCAGCTATAGTGTTTTATCCTGATTTGCTTTGTTGAAAAGTCGTGCCAGTGGTGCTGCCATCTGATTCTTTATTATTAGCCTACTGGCACTTCTGTATAACAACTTCATGTTATTATGATTGTTTGTTATAATATGTGCAATAAGTACTTAGTTTATCAAACTGCTAAATCTTAAATGGATATTTACTTTATGAGTGAGATTAACGTACTGTACAACTTGAATGCAACTGCTAATTGAATGTTTGAAGCTTCGAGTTTAGTATTTAATTTTTCTTTAATTTTGGATTTTCTGAAGTCCATCTACACTGTATCTGGGAAGGAGGGATGAGGTGGTAAATATGATACTATGGAAAAGTTTGTACACTTGCCCTAGTAAACAGCTGTTGATTTGCCTCAGTAAGAATGACAATCCTCCACCTTCACGTTTCCATCATCCTTCCAAAGTCAAATGACTTATTGCCTCATTGCTATATATAAGCACACACGTTTGAAGCAATGCATTTGTTAATGAACTGCAAAAAATTAATCACCTGAAATTAAAAACTGTGATGTTACTGTAATTATGCAAATCTACAGTAGATAATCTTATTTTAGTAGTCTTAGTGAATGTGGTTTGAAGGTCAAAGGTTATCAGATTCTTGGCTTGGCTGAACCACAATCATCTTGTATTGGCTTTGAATGATCTCTTCTGAATGATATATTGTGTATTAATAAGTATTTTTCTTTGAGTCTTTTTTTTTCTTTATTTTAATCACAAATTTAAAAGCAATTACTTGAATCATTTCATTACTTCATTGCTAACATTTCATAAATGTTAGCTTAAAATATAAAGAATAATACATTTAACAATAATTTAATAAATTATACATTTTATAAAAAATAATCATTTTATAAATTTATATTAGTAAGTTACATTTCACATTGCCTTCTGCAGTCTAGGGAGAAAGCAGACATTATTTTAGTTTAACTAAAATAAGTTAGTTAAACTAAAACTTACCTAAAACTAAGAAAAAAAACCTTTAAAAATCCATTACTTATTTTGTATAAATGCTCAAAAAAAAAAAAAAATACTATATGTGAATATGAGTTTATTTATATACTTATGTTTTTAATATTTAAAAATATTTAACCTTTTAAAAAATGTCATTTTATTTCAACATTTTTAGCTTGATGTACTAAACTAAAATCAAAATAATAAAAAACCTATTTAAAAAAACTGAAAAATGACAAAATTTAAAAAAATCTAAAAAAAAGTTCAATTAAAATTAAAACAGCAGATATAAAATCTATAATATTACCTCAATGTTACTAACAGCACTGCTTTACTGTCACTTTTGATCAATTTAATGCATCCTTGCTGAATTTCAAATAACACTTGACCCATTAAAACACTTGCTAGTTTTTTTTTTTTTTTATTGTCGTGAAGATACGATACTAATACTGAATGAAATATGAAGAAAGTGTCACATGACATGCATACTTTCTGCAACTGGGTCAGTACACACATATAGCAGACATGATCTATTACATCTATTTTTGGCAGATGCCAAATCATTAGCCTTGTTGCGCGCGTGCACACACACTCACACACACATATTAAAGACACAAGGGCATTTCACATTCCCACAATAGAATCCATCATCATCATCATGTGTGTCTCTGTGCTGACTGGCCGAGGAGGTTGTGAGGTCTCACCGTGGCTATTTAGTGTGATAATGGCGTTTGACAACACAGGATACAAACACCATTGTCACACTCCACAGCTCAGGAGGACGACAGACTGACCGTCTAGAAAGACAGGAGAGAAAGTGACATAGTATTAACATCAATATTTTATGCTTATAGCCTTGTTTTTGCTAATACCAGAAGTATTTTTTCCACCTATGACAGCTGAACTTTAATCGAAACCCTCAGAATGAACCTATAAACAGAAACTTGTACTTAAATGAATAAGGCCTGCAAATGTCGCCCCGTTTTCGCCCTTGTCTTTGGTTCAGCAGCTGGCTCTCGCTCTGGTTATGTGCAAATGTTAGCGATTATCGTCTTGTGTTTACATGTCTGTCGGCGGAGTGAATAGTGACGGGAACTGTGCAGATGGTCTCTTCTAAATTATTGGTTATGCATTAGGAATCAGGAACCTTCAACAGAGGGTTCTCCCATTATTGAGCTCAAACATATTTTAGTGAAAAGAACAATAAGCAACCAAAACCACAGCTATACGTGTTCAGATAAAAGTTTTAGTTGGGTTTTAGATGGGATTTTAATATCATGTGCAAATTAGTATATGTCTGCAATGCCATTCAAATATTACTGACGTACAATATAAGCATCATGAAATATATTAATGCGGTACTTTTTAATATAGGTTAGACATAATTATATACACTACGTTCAAAAGCTTGGGGTCAGTACTTTAACTTTTTAATGTTTTTGAAACAGTAATATTGTGAACTGTGATTACAATTTTAAATAACTCTTTTCTATTTGTATATATTTTGAAATGTCATTTATTCTTGTGATGCAAAGCTGAATTTTTAGCATCATTACTTCAGTCTTCAGTGTCACATGATCCTTCAGAAATCATTCTAATAGGCTGATTTGATGCTCAAGAAACATTTCTGATTATTATGTTGAAAACAGTAACTTGTGGAAACTTTTAAAAGAATAAAAGCAATTAACATTTCATTTCAGTTAGCTGCCAAGGCAACATTTCTCTTTTTCATTTAGTTTAACAATGTAATAAAATAACAAACAAAAATGAATAAAAACAATATATAAATAAAAAACGAAATATTACAAAGTTTTAACTAAAATTAAAATGAAAAGAAAGTATTTATTTTTTGTTTCTCTATCCATTAAGGGGTCCATGGACTGAAAATGGTTGGAGATATTTCTTCTTGAACTCTCGTTTGTTTTAAACTACTGACAGACGCTTGATAATTATACGTCTGGATCTTCATTCTGCTTTTACAAAAATAATTAGCTTCATATAAAACTATTACACATAGGTTATCTGAAACAATAAGTTTAGTCACTTCTGAATGATAAGCACTCACTGGGCCTTTTACTTTTTTCCCCTATAAATTTAAATAAGATCTAGAATTATTTACCACCACATACCCTGTTCAGTAAAGATGGTCAATCCACATGTCCCTCCATGCTGTAGAAATACTGAGAGCACTGAAAGAGAAACACTTCACAAAACACTCTACAACACAATATCCTTTATAACACTCACATGCTCCCATTGTCTCTTCCAGAGATCCACAGTCTGCAAGAAAATGAGAAACAAGTCCGGTCTCTGTCATGACTGGTCATTCTGTTCTCCTTTAACCTCCGTATATGTACCTAGAGGAGGTTTAGTCAAACAGTTTTGTGATAAGCTTAGAGAAGTATTGATCGGCCGTGACGTGGGGACGAGGTCACTAACCCAAAACCTGGGACTGCTTCAGAAAAAAAGCACCATTTCCTCTTAAACTAATAGTTTTAATGAACCTATGACACCTGCAATCATGAGAAGAATCATTTAAGACACTTGTGAGATATAAATAAGGGTCAGACCACCCAAAATGCTTCTATAAACATGGAATCATTGATTAAAATATTTAATATGGCTACTCTAGATTTTTTTAAAAGCCCAGATATTTCAGAAGCATGAAAATATCCCTAATGTACCGAAGATACAGGCTAGTCTAAAGGTCATTCTATTCACTTTCACAAATTGCTCATATAATCATACCTAAATTCCAAGCAGTGTTGACAAACACAGTAGTGAAGCGGTTTCCACTACTGAAGCTCATTCTGTGAATCCCGGCTCTGATGTGATGTTGGTAGGTGCGGGTGAGTTTGGCGTTAGACTTGTTTGTGATTGCAGAAAGAGAGCACTTGATAAAGTGTACAGGCCGCTTTTATTTGCTTGTCCTTGGATCTGATAGCCGTCCGATTGCACGTGTGAATGAACTGAGTTTCCTTCACCGCTCAGCAGAGCCTCATGCCATGTGTTCAGTAACAAAAATGGAAAAATGACCAGAAATGATTCAGCAGTGTCAAATTGTGCTACATCAGCTACCTGGGAAAAAATTAAATATAAACTTTTTGAAATGTCAGTATATAAAAATATAATGTATGTTAATCATCATTTTTGTATTGTGAATAATATAAGAAAATGAACATGTTAAATAGTATGCTGTTACTATTGTAACAAATGTATTATAACATTTTAAAGAATTATTTTGGCTTGTCAATTTTTTATTTTTTTGCAAAAATGGTAATATTGCTGCACATTAAAAATACATCATTTACATAAAAATATCCATTACATAAAATAATAATTCACACATGAAATTTATATTCCTAATATTAAATAAAGTGCCTTCTGACATTTTTTTTTCTATTTTTTTATAATTATGCTGTCAATCCAAAAAGAAAAAAGAAAAAAAAAATTCAGCAAGGACACAATAAATTGATCACAAGTGACAGTAAAGACACCTATAATGATTTATAATTTTTTTTTTTTAAATAAATTTAACAAATAATTGGTTCATTTATTTTAAATAACTTCCTATTCATCAAAGAATCATGTTTTTTCCTACAAAACAATTTAACAGCACAACTGATTTCAATATTGATAAGAAATATTTCTTGAGAAGCAACTCAGCATTTTAGAATGATTTCTGAAGGATTGTGTGATACTGAAGGCTGGAGTAATTATGCTGAAAATTCAGCTTTGCATCACAGGAATAAATTACAACTTAAAATACAATCAAATAGAAAACCATTCTTTTGAGTTGTAAAATTATTTAAAAATATTACTGTTTTTACTGTATTTTTGGTCAAATCAATGCAGCCTTGGTAAGCTTAAGAGACTAAATCTTACCACCCAAACTTTTGAACAATAGTGCATGTATATATAAAACTACTAATATATGTATATATTATGCAATACTATTTTTAAATCAGTCCCTTATTTGACAATCATTTCAAGATTTAATAGATGATGTACTGTAGGCTTGCAATGTTTAAGCATGAGAGCAAAAAATCAACAGAGAAGTCAACAGCCTCGAACTGGATTACAAAGAGGGTTGCTAGATTTGAAATCAATAAATACAAACTTATCTGATACCACTTCAAGTCTTTAGTTGATTTCCAGTCATTTGCTCTAGTGTCAACTAACCAAACACTGAGACTTTTCCGATAAATCAGTAAAACAACAACAACACACCTAAATTCCATTTATCAGTTTATTTTGAACGAAGTTATACGAATTGCAAGGTCTTGTGGTGAGCAGGAACCAGACAGTAAATGTTCCTCATCAATAAAAAAAGAACTGCCCCTACAAAAGAGGAAGGGTAATTTATAACAATAACAATAATCATAATATTATCACAAACCTACAGAGCCACAGCGGCCCGAAAAGTGTGAGTGGGGAGGCGTACAGATAAAAGACTGGAAAAGAAAATAGAAAAAGAACCAGTCTGAAGTCAGACTCCAGGTGGAGCTCGATCCTACAGAGCCGATCGGGATTCACACTGACGAACCAGACTGACTCCAGATCAGCTGTAGGGCCGAGCTGTGATCTGATATGTTAGCAGCAGGCCGATTATAAACAAGGGATATTGCACCAAGGAACTGAGTGCTTTTAAAAGAACAAAATAGATAAATCACATTCAATTTCACAAAAAAAAACAGGTGACATGACCCTAGTGTGTGATCAATAAAGTGCCCTTTTAGGTACAGTGGTGTTAGAAGAAACAGAAAGAAAGAAAGAAAGTTTACGTCCTGAAAGTCTTCGAGACTTGCAGTGTTGAATCACAGCGCTTTTAAGATAGCTTCACTCTGTCGCTCTTTAATACTTCAAACAGATTTAACACGTACAGTAAAAGTCCAATCGCGTCTTTCCCCCGAAACAAACTCATTTACAGCATTATGAACAGGTATAATCATAATAAAGATAAGAACAATACTTATTACAATTGAAGAAAACCCTCTCCGACAAACTCATTTACATGTCGATGTTTTCCATCTTTGCTCTCAACCAAGAAGGAGAATAGCTTTATAATTACTACGTAATCATATCAAAACACAAGATACATGTTCATGCCAGTTTTCATAGCAATACAATAATCATGTTGATCTTTTTTTTTTTTTTTTTTCCGGGTTTTTTTTTTACCCACAATGATATGGATACTGAATTGAATATAGTCAGGCCACTGATGCATTTCCGATAACGTTGTTTAAAATAGTAAACCACATTGTTGGTACAAATATCCGTTTACTCGGTAAGAATGATAATAACAGTGATAATAATAAACTATTAAAAACAATTCCCGTTGCTTCTTGGCGTTGCAAAAGAAGATAAAAAAACAATCCTCGACGAAGGAAGGAAGGAAGAAAGGAAGGAAGAAAGGAATGAAGGAAGGGGAAACTTGGCGTAGTTTGCGGGATAAGGGAGGATGAGGATGCGTCCTTCATCCTGGCTGTGATTCCTAAGGTAATCTGGTGTTAGTAAGACCTGATAAGAGAGTAGCCTCCACTGAACTTATATTATGATTGTGGAATTATGGGATTGGTTGCGGTGGTATGTCAAGGCCACTCCCACTCTGAGGCCACACCCAAATACTGACGTTTCTTTTCAATATAAAAGTTACCATGGCCTCAGAGCTGGATTTTAAAATAAAACATGTAAGGACAGAGCATGATTTGTGGGATACTGCAGGGCTGTTTGGCATCAAAACGGGTTCACAGCCAATGCCGTTCCAGCGAGACAGATTACATGCATATACTGTGCTGACATCACACACCTGCGACTGCTGGGATCTGGCTGTACAATGGCAACTCGAGAGTGTGTTTATGTGAGTATAGACGTGTGTGCGTGTGTGTTGTACATGTCTTTGCTCGTCGGTTGCGTTAGGAGATCATGTGGATATAAAGGGATTTCTTTAGTCGACGCCCTCAAAGCCTTGGGCGTTTTCCACTGCCATCAGAAGCTTCTCTCGCAGGTCTTCAAATGACTCGTACGTCGGGAGGTCCAGACGATTAAAGCTGCGTGGGAAGAAAACATAACGTAATCGCTGAGATAAATTAAATGCAAACATTTAATTGTTTTTAAATTAGAAGAGAGTGACATTTTCAGAATATCCCCATATTTTTTGGTATATTTTGGTATTTTAATTTTTTTAAAAATATTTTTAATAAAAAATAAAATAATACAAAATGAAATCAAATAAACTATAAAAAAATACAATAAAATAAAATAATATAAAATAAAATAAAAGTACAATATAAAATAAAATTAAACTATAAAATAAAATAAAATAAAATACAATACAATACAAAAATATAAAATAAAATAAAAAATAAAATACAATAAAATGAAATAAAATAAAATAAAAGATAAAATACAATAAAATAAAAAATATAAAACAAAACAAAAAAATAAAGTAATTCTTTTTCTGGGAGATAAAGGGAACATTTATAGAAGTGTTTGAGTAAATAAAGCGGTCAAATCCCTCTAGGTCTTACCAGGTGTGAGCACGAGGGAGTTTGTCAGGTGTCCCCCACTGCTCGATAGTAAACAATTGCGGCCCATTGGAACCTGCAAAAGATCACATGACTCGTCAAGGACCAATCAGGAATGGAGCCAATTCATTTTATAGGTCTCAAAGGGAAACGCTAAGATCTGAAAACAGGAAGCTGCTATTCTTATAGACTGTCTGCATTAAATCGTTAAGAGAAATGATACTACAATTGTACTACAACGCCAGTGACATTTTCAGAAAAACATACATACATTTACAAAATAGCACACACACACATATACATGTATTGTATTATATTGTATAACAGTATTATATTATGTTATGTGGCACAGTAGAACATTATTTACCGTAGAGTTCAGCAAAGCCGTTCATTGGCACTCTGGATGTTCCAGTGACGAACTGCAAAAGTCTGATGCGCTTTTCGGCATCCATTAACAACACAGCCTGAGTAGAGATGGAGAAAGTCATGGTTAACACCAATAACTTTAATCTGTTAATACTAGCGGTAATAAAAACATTTTTCCAGGGAATGAGTTTCTAAAACAACTATGTAAGGGAACCAAGGTAGTTTTTTTCTTGAAATATTAGAATTCCATTCAAATAATCATCATGAGAAAACCTCCACTTAAAGCTTTTCTAGTTAATGTGCCAGTTGATTGCATTAGGATACAGTTGCTTGATTGTTAACAATGATTCATATTCTATATCTAAATGTATTTAAAAATGATGTTTAATTCTGTATGACTATTTTTTTGTGTTTGGCCTTTTTGCCATATCTTTATGCATAGCAACAGTTGTGAGAGTACATGAATTTTTGGGGATGAAAGGAGGGAACAGGATCAGAAAATGCCACAAGCTGGATTTAAACCTGCACTGCGGCTCAACATGTTGGAGCCAGCTCAGCAACTGTGGTTGAAATAAATATGAATAGGTCTCTAGATGTTCCAAACATCCTTGGCTGTGCAGCTTCTGACACGATAGATTAATAAATCAAGTTTCAAATATAACACATTTTCTGCTGTATATATGTATTGGAGAGTAAATCTGTATTTACCTATGTGTGTGTGTAGAAAGAGCAAGTCTGGCTCCAGACTACTGATAAGACGTGCCTAATGCACACCGTGACTCTTTCATCAGAGTAAACACTCGATGAGCCTCACATCAAACAGACTTTGATCAGTAACTGCCCGCAGTGCACTTGGCATGGGGTCCGACACGCTCATGCATACAAAAGTTTGGACACACTTGACTGAATTTGTTTCTCATGATCTTTAAAATCTTTTGATCTAAAGGTTTGTTTAAATGCCTGAAATTGATTTTGAAGAAAAATATGCATTCATGACTTATTTACAACTAACATTCTATTTTTTTAATGCATCAGTTTGAGGAGATCATTCCAGGATGCACCCATGAAGTTAAGATAAAACAAGATTGTCACTACATTTGTACTATTTCATTCTTCAGATGACTTTGCTATTGTTATAAATGTGAAAAATTTTTGCACACACATACCTTCCAGAACCACTGGATCACAGGGTGATTAGGACAGTAGCCGTTCTTATAGACGGTGTGCTGCCTCCAGTCATTGACGTCTACGTCACCCAGACCACACATCAGCAGCTGGAGACAGAGAATATAGCACAATAAACACACAGACCAACATCATCAGATCACAGCTACTCAGCTTCACAAAATATTTTATGTATATATATATAATTTTTTAGTGTCATTAAGATTTTTTTTTTTTTTTTAAAAAGGTTTTTGAAAGACATCTCTTATGCTCACCAAGGGAGATAAAAGGCTTGATAAAAAAAATAAATACAGTAATATTGTGAAATGTTATTACAATTTAAAAATGTTAAAAACTTGTACTTTTTTTTTTTTTTTTTCCAAATAATTTATTTTTTGTAATGGCAAAGCTGAATTTTCAGCAGTCATTCCTCCAGCAGTCTTCAGCGTCACATGATCATTCAGAAAACACATTCTAATATGCTGACTCGGTACTCAAAAATAAAAAATAAAAAAATCATCATATTATCAATACTGAAATAAAAAGTTGTGCTGCCCAATATTTTTTGTGGGAAAAAAAAATTAATTAATGTTTTGTTTTTTTGGTAACATTTTAAATGTCCTCACTGTCACTTTTAAGTGTTCTTGCTAAATAAAAGTGTGTGTGTATAATAACTATTGTATAATATGGTGCATAGTATATTGTATCCCAAATGTTTTATGTACTGCCTGTGGCAATACAGTTTTCATGAACTTAAAAGTACTATTTTATTTTATTTTCTTCTTTATTTGGAACTAGAAATAAGATAACTGATAAACTATAAATCAGATATTAGTACAAAAACAGCTTCACATCATTAAAATCATGCAGATGAAACACTGCAGTATAAATAGCACCTCTACTGGCAGGCATTTATTCCATGATCTATTCTGCACAGTCTGCCTTTATTAGTTTATTATTATTTGCCACCATGACAGGTTTAAGTGTGGCTTTCTCCTACTATACAAACAACAGCCTGAACAGGAATGTATTGTTCTGTGCTCAAGTGAGAAGAGCCGATTCATTCAACAAAATACAGGCTCTCTCTTTTATTTTTTGCACTTTTTTTGGTGTAATTCTCTGAAAGACTTGGACATGGAAGATTCAGTCTCCATGACAACGGCAGACACTGAGTAATGGGTATGTGGGAAGTTGTTACCTCCAGTTCATTTTCGTCAAAAATCTTTATCAAGTCGATGGGAATGAGTTCGGTGAAGCCCTGTGAAAAAGACATGTGAAAAATGATCAAAACATTGTCATTATAGCATGCATCCATTAGGAATAATCTAACTTCTGCTACCATCTAGTGGCAACATACAGAGATACAGAGAACTTTTTATTGCGTGGGGGATTTGATCACGTGCCTCCAAAAAGGCGTTCATCTGTTTCTGGACCCGGTTCACAAACCGCCACTGAATCACCAAGCTGTGCAGAGCCAAAAAAAACAAAAAAAATTATTTTGTTAGGATAAAATGCCATATGTAAGACTTTACAAATACAGCAAGAGGGCAACTCACTCTATGTATTCTTTTTTGTTGTCATTGGTTACAACCATGTCCGATCCGCTTGGCTTCAAATCCACCTGATATGTCTATAAATACATATAAAAAAACATTAACAAAAATATTACCATTACATTAACATTTTTTTCTCATTTAAAAACACATTTAGACATATAATGGTGTTACCTGTCCAAAGTTGTCCTCATCAATGCAGAACCGCAAGTCCAGTTCTGTGGGGTCATTTTCCAGAATCCACTTGAGAGAGTTGTAGTATTCACTGTCCTACATGGTGTACATAAATGTAAAACAGAAATGAGGAAAAATGAGAAAAGTATACACATGGACACACACTAACTTAAAATCGACGCCTTAAAACAACATATTTCAATGAGAACTGTTTTATGAGGTTTCTGCACTGTTTTGCTATAGGTTATATCTTAAAATTGGTGGGTGTGTGTGTTAACGCACCACTGACTCCATATCATTCAGTGTGATCTGTTTGCCCAGCATCATTTTATAAAATGGTCGAATGAAGAAACCTGAAGAACAAACAAGAATACATTTCTTTTTGTAAAAGGGAAAAGCAACTATACAAGATAATAATAAAAAGTGAACTATAAAAATAGAGAAAGTGTCACATGAAAATACTTCAGATTGGCTCTTAAATAACAGGTTTATGTACCATCTAACAGTTTTCCGTGATACACAGCCATGCCAGCCACCCGACCGATGAACTTGAAGTATGAGAGGTGATCCTCATTACAGAGGCCGGAGTTTGGATTGATCTGAAGGGTGTAGTTATCTCTGCAGACAGACAGAAGGGAGACGTTAAATGAATGAATTATGATGCTGCATCCTCTAATGAGTGTCAGTGAGGGAGCTCTAACAAGATAACAGACCAGCTCTGTTACACAAGAAATGCTTGCTTTCTTTCAGAACAACAATACAGACAGACAGACAAACAGATAGATGCTGTATATATAAACAGAGATATAGATAGATAGATATAGAGAGATATATATATATATATATATATATATATATATATATATATATATATATATATATATATATATATATATATATATATATACAGACAGACAAATATTTATAGACAGAGAGACAGACATACAGACAGACTAATAAATATATATATATATATATATATATATATATATATATATATATATATATATATATATATATATATATATATATATATATATATATATATATATATATATATAGACAGACAGACAGACATGGATAGACAAATAGACAGACAGACAGATATATACATAGGCCGGAAGACAGACATATACATATAGACAGATAAACAAAAAAAGACTGACATAGGCAGACAGACAGACAGACAAAAAGAACACAAAAGGAAATTATTTCAATGAGCAAAAAATGGAGATGCCTGCCCACAGCTATATAACGTCACAACTACAAAACGCCATTAAAAGTGAACTAAGAACTGCAAAGGAAGGCGAAATGCCAGTTAGCTAGTCTGACATGCTAGTAAAGCCTTCGGGACGCACGCTAAAAAGAGATACGGGTACGAGAAGTGGAGGTGGGTGGTTCAGGATTTACTTGCCAGTTTGAGCAAATCTGCCAAAGAAGCTCAAACTCGACAAAACTTGTGCACAAACACATGGACACTTACGTGGCCGAGTACTCAAACAGCCCATAATAAGGGTTAAACATCTCCTTGGAGAGCAGGAAGAACCATTCTCTGGCCACGCCCCCATAGTCCAGGCCTTTCTCTGATTCAAACTCAATCCACAGACGGGCCTTCAGGCTGTCAGGTCTCTTCAGGGACATAATTCGTCTGTACGACTCCTCCAAGATGTTATTCCTGTGCAGCTTCATCTCAAAACGGTTCGGAATATCTGCCTGTGGGAGAAACAGAGAAAGACTCCGATAACGTACAGCTGCAACCAGGAATAAAATCACAATATAATAAACTGAAGATGACGGTTAGCTAACAGCTTTGAGCATCACACTAACATCTAGACTTAATATTAAGATCTGAAACAATCACAGCACTGTAAACGGCTGCGTTTCTGTTGTGTGAAGAACAATTTAACACCCAATAGAAAAAAAAAATGCTCTTCACTACTCAAGGATTTCACACAGAATAAATTAGAGCGTCTAGGAATACAGTATGTGACAGAAAAGAGCTCTCTGTAATGTCTCTGAAAACATTTAGTTTCTTACCGGTTTCTTTAACTTCTTTCTGAAGTAGTCATACTTCTGCTTGAATTCTCTGGAATATGGCACCGCCTAAGAGAAACAATTGAATACATAATTTTAACATAAGGAAAACAACAAATACCAATGGACAAGCAAGGCGGCAAACATGAGTTTAGAAATGATTAGAAATGTTTCCAAATATAATGAATATCACAAAATCTATAAAAAAAAACAATCTGGCCAGGTCATATTTAAACTCAAAATGAAAAGAAAGAATATATATATATATATATATATATATATATATATATATATATATATATATATATATATATATATATATATACACACACACTTTTTAATAATTAATTTGTAATTTTACTGTATTGCAAAAAGTCATTTTTATGTTGTAATACCTCTAATTTAATTTAAAAAAAAAACATTTTATAACATTTTAACTAATGCAATAAAAATTTCAATATTGCAGTAATGAGGTAATGTTCATTGTGAAAAATGAGAAATATTTATTAATATTACTACTACTATTAATAATAATAATAACAAAATTGAAATAATAGTAATTAATAATAGTAACAAAATTAAAACTAAAAAATTAGCCATTAAAACTTATTTTTTAAATTTTGCCTCAAAAAAGCCCCTACTTCTGACAAATCCTTGTATTCTGTACCAATTTTTTTTAATAACAAAAAGCCAACTGTGTTATAGGAGAGACAGAATAATTCAAAGACTGTGACAGAAAATAAAGGTCCACTCACGGGTCCAGTTATGGCCGGACTCTGTAGGCGAGGGTCTTCCCACTGCGTTTTTTTGGTGTCTGAGGAGGAGAAGAGGAATTTTATATGCCTTTATAAGCCTCACATTTTTAATTGCTATTTGGTACATTTACAGAAAACCTTGTTTTTTTTTTTTTTTTTAAATTGTTAATTTAACAAACTTTTGATGTGGTGGTTCAACATAAATCAGTGTACACACCACTAGAGGTCGTTTGTGAATGTGTGGAGCTGACAAACAAAACAGGTGTATATCGACCACGGCAGCAGACTCAGCAGTGTTTGAACACACCTGTGCTGTGACGGACACAGAGGGCATGTCCGAGTTTAATGATTCATGAGTAAAATGATCTCACAACTTGTGTTACCTTAAACATCTAAATAGATATTGATCACACAGTACAGAATAAAGCTACTGAGACAAAACAACAAATAGGAACTTGAGAGCATATCTGTGAAAACAAAAGGCAGGTGGATTACAGTTCCCAACAGTAGACGGCAAAACTATGCTGCATTGCAAGGTATCTTTTTCTCATTTTGGTCAAATTTTAAAGCAGCATAAAATTATTTCAAACTCCAAAATTGAATAAAAACATCTGCCTGGTATTTTCTACCCATTATTACAGTATAATTACAGTGATGTAAAGAAATTCTAAATAAAAAAATAAATTAACAAAATAAAAAAAATTATTGCTGTCGATAGCATAAAATATTGTAGCTGTAATTTCTGACTAGACCGTATAAAGCAGAATGAAATGTTGAAATTTTTGTTTTATTTGAAATACATTTAAAAATATATTCAAATAGAAAATAATTTAAGTTCTTTTAAGTCATATATAAAACTTTATTTATTATTTTAAATAGTATTTTAATTCTCAGTGTTAAAATGAATCTCTGCCAAAAGTATAAATTATTTAGAATAATTTGGAAAGGAAAATGAAAAGTAATTTTAGACTACAAATATTAGTATGTGTGTTAAATATAAAGCAATATTTTTAATAACTTAAACGGATTATTCACCTAAAAATGAAACCTGTATGAGATTCTTTCATCTGTTGAACGAAAGAAGATAATTTGAAGAATGTGGGTAACTAAACAGTTGATGGTCCCTATTGACTTCCATAGTAGGGAAAGAAATACTATGGAAGTCAATGGGGACCAGCAACTGTTTAATTATCAACATTCTTCAAAGTATCTTCTTTTGTGTTCAACAGAAGAAATTCATGCAGGTTTGGAACAACTCGAGGGTGAGTAAATGACGACAACTTTCATTTTTGGGTGAACTATCCCTTTAAGTTAACATGTTAACAACTTAAATAATTATGCTTATTGTATCAGTAAATGAGTGTCCTTACTATGGTCGATGTAAAAGGTTCTTCCGTCTGCATGCACTCGTTCCTCCCACCCAGGCTGCAGAGATTCAGAGAGAGAAAAACAGAGACATTAAGATAAGAAGAAACCACCAGACCAGATACGCCACTGATACACCAACACAACAACTGTAACGGATAATGTGACGGGAGGAAGGAACAGAAAGTATGACGATTCCTCGGTTCAGTGTGGGAGAGCTTCCACGACAGGGTTCCACTGGCATGCAGAAGAGACCTCGTTTATTCACTCGCACTCTGACAAACACACACTCGCATTCACATACTGCCCCTCTTTAGAGAGCGGAGACCCCGAGACCTGCAAACCCACGTCAATATCAACATCACAAGAAACTGCCAGGCCTGACAAAAATCACAGCCAACAATTCATAACCCACGACATCAAGGGAAGCTGTTTGACGACCCACAGACGGGATCCGGAGAGGGGACAAGACCTTCGTTCACGACTGAGAGACTGTGAGCCAGCACTGAAGACAAGCGCTCTTGTGCTGAACGGGCATCAACCAAAACTGGCACTGAATGAAGCACAGGATGGACACTGTGCAGGGGTGGAGGATGCAGAGAAGAGGAAGGATAGATGGATGGTTGGAGAAATGATAATCAACACAACCAGATACGAGATAAGTGCAGGGAAAAATATAAAGAGAGAAAGACGGAGACACAGGACAAACAGAGCTTAATAGATGGGTTCTGGAAGTAAAAATCCCCTTGAAAATATCCAGTTAAGATAATGTATGCATCCCTCAAAACACACATGCCAAGAGTTTTGAGACTTTAAAGTAATGCTATATGCTAATGTAAATGCTAGTGATATTTGGTGGATCAAAACCAAAAACCCTATATTTTGTTGGAAATTAATCTGACACTTATTCAATATTTGGTCTGGTTTTCAATCCATGTGCAAATAAATGAGACTTTTTCTGCTGTTTATGCATTTACAAAGCTGTAATTTCTCCTAATCAGACAGTATAATTTTAATAATTTTGCATATATGATGAATAAAATAAAATAAAATTAAATTAAATAAATGCACCAAGTGCAGTCACTGGTACTAGCTGAGAGTCACTGATTTTAATTTGATTAAAATTTTTTTTTTTTTGAAAAATTCTATTCTATAAATGCCAAATTCCAAGTGAAGTACTACAATATCCACAAATCAGAGAAATTACCTCAGAAATGGGTAATCAGGCATTTAAGCAGAAACTACATAGGTAAGATTAGCTATATACCATTTTAATTAAATTAGCAATAGACCATAAAAGATGAGAACAAAATACATTAAAAGGACACAAAAACCCAGATTACTTGCATTATTTTAGGGTTGCATAAAAGTTTATATTTACATACTATACTGTATCTGTGTGTACGGTGTATATCTATTATGTATATATAAATACACACACATAAATGTATATATTAAGGAAAAATATGTTAGATTTATATGCAAAATATTATATTTATATATAAATATTTATTTTAAATATATACATGTGTGTATTTATATATACATAATAAATATACATAGTACACAGACATAGTATGTAAACAAACTTTTATTTTGAATTGATTAATCGTGACTAATCATTTTGCAGCCCTACATTATTTACAATGATTCATGAGAATAGCTCGTTAATTTTCTTTAAAGGCACACATACATTTTTTTTACCTCTTTTTCCTGTTAATATATATATATATATATATATTTTTTAAACAGATTCATCTTATGATTCATCTTGTTGGTTTGGTTCAAACCTTTTATTCGAGAATATTCTGAGATCCTTATCGAGAAAATGAATGGAAAAAATACTTCTGGAACCAAGGCTGCTTAAAAGTGGGCAGTCAATATTAAGCTCTATAGCTGAAAGCACTGAATAAAAGCTAAAAAAGAAATCAGAGGGAAAAAAAAAACAATAACAAGAAGACTGACAGTAAAAGAGTGAAAGCGGGAGTAAAACAGAAAGGGAAAAAGAAGGACAGTCATCCATGCCAGCAAGGATAAGAAAGGTGGAGAGGTCAGAGGAAGGACAGGCTGGTGGGCAGGCAGGTAAACACGCAGGCAGAGAGAGGACCGACCTCCTCTGGAAGATTCTGCCACAAACACCATCAAGCGTAGAGCGAACCATGTTCCCCCACGCCACCGAAAGAGAAATCACACACATACACACACACCACCGGCTTGTGAGACAGAACTGCAGTCAATGCAGTGGGAATCATTTATATAGGGTTTAAAAAAAAAAAGAAAAGAAGAAAACTCACATATAAAACATGTGAATGTACCAGTGTTGTTACTGTTAACTAAAACTATTAACATCAATTTAAATAAAGATCAAATAAAATAAAAAATAAATATTTGATTATATACTTAAACTTAAAAATGACAAAGCACATAACATAATTACTAAATTTACATTAAATAAAAAAAATTCTAAAAAAAAAAAAAACAACACCTCAGGAATGCACTAGCTGTTGGGGAAAAAAGGGGAAAAAGTATAGTAGTCTTAGATAATTGATATAAGAATTTGTAATAAAAATCAAAGTTTTGAAGTCATATGACTTATTATATATAATTAATATATTTGCATATATTAATGTACTTTTAACCGACTTATGTGTATGGTATTTTCAACGGTACAAGAAAACAAGCATGAAAACAGATGTTTATTAGATAAGTCCCTGTTTGCTGGCAGGTATTTCCACTGAAAACCTGAGAAGAGAAGGTTTGATTACCAAACACCAGCATATTAGTATTTCTGGTAGGTGGAGAAAAAAATCATTAAGAGTTTCTTCACAATCTCATCATGTGAGATGCATATTGCATCAACTCTTGCTTAAAGACAAGTCAAAAGACACATTCTTATACACATATAAAACAATAAAAGCTTGTGCTAACTGGAGATCATTTGTGCTACAGTATCACCAGGGATGTATTATTCCTTTGGTTTAAAAATTAATTTTAATTTTATTTATTTTTCGATTTACTGCTCATATATCTAAATATTACTTTAAAACATATTTTTGCCTATTTATAAACAGGATTATTTATGATTTAGAGTATTTATGGGAATATTTTGAATATATTTTGTTGAGGTTCTTGTGATAAGCCAAATTCTGAAATGAGGTGACAACACAAAATGTCATTTCGCTTCTCATATTTCCATTTATATTGGCTTAATGTGAGTAACATTTCACGTATTGCCACAAGGAGTTCCGCAGAAAAAAACACTTAACTCAGATAAACTTCGCTACACAAGTCACAACAGCTGTTTTCTTTAGTAAACCCTTTTATATCTGAATAGAATCCGCTGTTATTGTGAATTGTATTAAGTTGCATTTCCTTATAAAGTTACCAGCCAACTCGGAAGCATTGCACTTACTTGCCAAAGGCAATTTTGGCGCTTATCAAGTGTTCATTTTGGACTAGATCTCAGTACTGTTTCTGGACAAATTTCATTATAGGTAAACAAAAAAGAAATGATCTCAGATGAGCTAATCCACTGTCAAATTTTAGTCGCATTGTTCTTTTACAAAACAGCTTGAGGATGTAGTTCATCAACAAAGAAATCCACAAAACACCACAGCCAAATTCCTGCTGTTGTATCATTAGTTATGGTTTTCATATTCAACTGTCAGACTTAATCCTATTTTTTGCTTTGCAGATTGAATTATTATTATGAATTCTCATATGATATCACTATTGCTTTCATGATTCTGCGTTGCTGTGTCACGACACAAGGACACATGTTACACCAGGCTGTTGAAAATGCTTGGATTGTGAATAATATTACTCACAGGAAGTGGGCCGAGGTCGCCAGGGTCCAGGGATGCTTTTGTTCTCATGTGAACGGGATACTTTAAGCGAGGATCTTCCTGAAAAGAGAAAAAGCGAGAGGTTGACACATGCTCAGATTTTCCCAGAAGGTTTTATCCTCATTTAGCAGTAAATTGCATCCGCTGTCTGCTGCCAAAATGCAGTTCTTCAGACAATAAGGAAGTAATACTGGAACGATTGTGTTTCTTTCTCGCCTCATGGGGAGATTATGCAGTAATTACACATAGTGACCTTTTTAGTTTTCTCGGCAGGATTTAATAAAGACATACTTTGTAAACCACAGTATAGTATTTAAAGCAATCGTGCAAAAAAGAGATAGATTTGTTTTCATTTTAAACCTGTCCAATTACACAGAACCTCCAAAGAGGATGCAATACATTGACACAGAAATGGACAAAGGCGAGTCTGTGCTGGAGCAAATTAGGGCACTGGAGAGAAGCTGCAGTTCCTCTGTCAGACACCAGGTGGCACACTGATTCTGAGCGCATCATGTTTGCATCAGCAGGGGCCTCCCTCCAGCTATGGGGCACTGAAGTGTGCAATTGTGAGCAAGACTGTGTGTGTGTGTGTTTGTGTGTGCGTATCTGTGAAAGTCTTTTTTCCCCAAATACCTTTCACGCATCTTAATGTAGGCAAAAGGGAAGCATTTAAAATATCAGATCTTACTTTTAAACATTTAAGAAATTAGCGACCACTAATTTTATTATTATTATTATTATTATTATTGATAATTTTTATTATTTTAATAAATTAGTAGTTTGTATTGGAGATGGTGTTATTTCAGTATAATTTATATACTTTTACAGTTTTTGCTAACGTTTTTAATTATTTTTATATTTTCTGTTTTCATTTCAATTTTAGCTCAGTTTTAGTCTTTGTGTGTGTGTGTGTGTGTGTGTGTGTGTGTGTGTGTGTGTGTGTGTGTGTGTGTGTGTGTGTGTGTGTGTGTGTGTGTGTGTGTGTGTGTGTATATATATATATATATATATATATATATATATATATATATATATATATATATATATATATATATATATTTATTTATATATTATTGGCACCTTTGGTAAATATGATCAAAGGAGGCTGTGAAAATTAATCTGCATTGTTAATCCTTTTGATCTTTTATTTAAAAACAAATTCACAAAAATCTAACCTTTCATTGGATAATAAGAATTTACAATAGGGGGAAATATCATTATGAAATAAATGTTTTTCTCTAATACACGTTGGACACAATTATTGGTACTCCTAGAAATTCTTATGAGTAAAATATCTCTGAAATATATTTCCATTCATATTCAAAATTTTGAAAACTCCAGGGTGATTATGAACATGAAATTATCCAGCCATGGCTTCCTGTTTCACAGAAATATAAATAGGAGGGAAAACAAAGCCCAAATTCCCTTAATCATCCATCACAATGAGAAAAACTAAAGAATATATTTCTGATGTGCAGCAAAAGATAATTGAGCTTCACAAATTAGTGAAGTGGCTTTAAGAAAAGTGCTAGAGCAGTGAAAATTCCCATTTCCACCATCAGGGCAATAATTAAGAATTTCCAATCAACATAAAATGTACGAAACTGCCTGGAAGAGGACGTGTGTCTATATCGTCCTAATGCATGGTGAGAAGGAGAGTTTGAGTGGCTAAAGACTCTCCAAGGACCACAGCTGGAGAACTGCAGAAAATAGTTGAGTCCCGGGGGCAGAAAACCTTTAAAAAAATAAATAAATAAATAAATAATTGTCAAACAGCACCTACATCACCACGTTGTTTGGGAGGGTTTCAAGAAAAATTCTCCTAGCTCATCCAAAAACAAACTCCAGCATATTCAGTTATCAGACACGACTGGAACTTCAAATGGGACTGGCTTCTATGGTCAGATGAAACTAAAAAATGAGCTTTTTAGCAGCAAACACTCAAGATGGGTTTGGTGAACACAGGGATAAAAAGTACCCCATGTGTACAATGAAATATACTGCTGTATTTTTGATGCTGTGGGCCTATATTTCTGCTGGAGGTCCTAGACATCTTGTTTAGACACATGGCATCATGGATTCTATCAAATACCAACAGATAAAAAAAATCAATAATGACTGACTGCTAGAAATCTTATAATGGGCCATGTTTGGATCGTCCAACCACACAAAAACCCAAACACAAACCTAAAAAACAACACAAAAATGGGTCACTGAGCACAAAACCAAGCTTCTGCTATGGCCATTCCAGTCCTCTGACCTGAACCCTATAGAAAATGAGTGGGGTGAACTGAAGAGAAGCAGCACCAACATGGAGCTGGGAATCTAAAGGGTCTGGAGTGATTCTGGATGAATGAATGGTTTCTGATCTCTTGTCAGGTGTTCTCTGACCTCATCAGGCATTATAGGAGAAAATTTAGAGCTGTTAAACTGGCAAATGGAGGTTTCAAAAAGTATTGAATAAAAGGGTGCCGTTAATTGTGGCCAATGTGTATTAGAGAAAAACATTTATTTCATAATGATATTTCCCCCCATTTTAAATTCTTACTATCTAATGAAAGGTTAGATTTTTGTGAATTTTTTAAATAAAAGATCAAAAGAATTAACAATGCAGATTAATTTTCACAGCCGCCTTTGATCATATTTACCAAGGGTGCCGATATTTTTGGCCATGACTGTATATATGAAGTGTTCAGATGCAAAACCCTCTAAGTCCATCTGATGTTTTTCTTTAAAATTAGCATTTCTTTCTGGCTACTATGTATAGGCTTCTATGTAAGTACTAGTACTTCTGAATGGGTTGAGGCTGAGATTTAACGCATTTGAAGTGAAAGTACTTGATGAACATATACTATGTGTGGAGAACATTCACTCAGTATCGTTATCTCATTTTTGACCAAGATGGCTTTTGCACTGGAACTCTTCATATATATATATATATATATATATATATATATATATATATATATATATATATATATATATATATATATATATATATATATATATATATATATATATATTAAGGCTGTCAATCGAATAAAATATTTAATCGCGATTATTCACATGATTTTTTCATGAGTTAACTCACAATTAATCACAATTTAAACGCACATTTTTATCTGTTATAAATGTACCTTAAATTAATACTTTTCATGTTTTAAATACTCTAATCAACATGGGCAATGACAAATATGGATGCTTTATGCAATATATATGTTTATTATTAGTGAAACCATAGTTAACAGAGCCTGAAGACTAGACATGTTTCAAAGATCATAGATGTGTTTCAAAGAACTTGCTCATGTCTATTAGACACATGAAAAAAGAAATACCAGGTTCCCATTACTTCTCTTTCTTTGCACTGAGCAATTTACTTACACAAACCTGTTTACATTTCCGCATGACAGGGCATCTCACTTCTGAACATGCAAAATGTACATTTATTATTTATTACTACATTTGTTTGCCTCTCTGTGCCCACATACTGTATTTTGATGCAGCTAAATTCTCAATAAAACTGTTTTCATTGATATATTTTACCGTTTCTGTTGTCAGACAACGGAATGAATATGAAATAGTGACTGAAACGCGACCCATAGGACTAAATAACCAGCTCTCCCTTCCAAGATGTTAATTTGCACAAAAATCCTGATTTATAATCCAGCCATAGTCTGATAAAATCAAATAGGCTATTCATAAGATAAAGACAATAGCTGTGCTGTGATTTCGGCTACTTGCATGTTAAATTAGAGAAGCAACATAATATCTGTTTTAACTGAAAGTGCTGTTCCTCTCATCCGCGCGCTGAACAGAGCAGACGCGGAGGGAGAGAAAGAGAGAGAGGTGTGTGCGCAGCGGGAAAGAGAGACCTTGCACTCGCGCGGCAGTACCGGCGAGTCTCAGAAACTAAATAAGGTTTAGGCAAACCCTATAAAGATTGATCGCTAGGCGCTTTTTGGGAAAAAGAAAAAATATATATATAAAAAAATAAATAAATAAATAAATAAATAAAAGCTGCTAAAATGGTCTGAAAACTCGCTAAGTTGGCAACACTGTCAGCATCTCCATCCATTTCCATTTCTCCAACTATAGTAGTACGGGTTAGGCCACGGGTCAAACAGAAAATGCGCACTGCGTTAATCGCGCGTTAATAAAGTTAGTGCCGTTAAAATGAATTTGCGTTAACTTTGACAGCACTAATATATATATATATATATATATATATATATATATATATATATATATATATATATATATATATATATAGTATTTTAAGATATATATAATATATATTTTATAATACAGAATAATATTATACGTTTAAAATTTTGCCAAAGCAATTCTCATTTATTATTCATTTAGTTGTATATATTTTTTAAATATAAAATATTTTTATAAGTTTATTTATATTTTATTTTTTATTTGATATTTGATTTCAGATAAGTTACATTTTTTTAATAACCCTGAGTGGAGACACATTTAGGAGAGATAATGTTTTGCAAATTATACACATTTTTAAGAAATAAAAGTATAGAATTAAGCAATTAAAAAAATCATTAGTCTACAATAAAAACTGCACCATGAATATTATAATATTCATGATTTATTATGCATGCATGCATAATAAAAATAAAATAAAAAATTAAATAATACAAAATAAAAATAAAATAAAAAAATACAAAACAAAATAATATAATAAAATATAGCAATAAAACAAAACAAAAAATATAAAAATAAAATAAAATAAAATAAAATAAAATACTAATATAAATAAAATAATATAGTTCTCTGAAAACTCCACAGCTGCAAGCACACAATACAGGTGGATACTGTCTGCCTGTCGTGAGAAAAAGCCAACCAGTCAAGCTCCAGGTCAAACTGCTGACGGTATTTGTATCATAGTAAACAAATAAGATATAAATAGATAATAGCAGTGATCACAGCTGCACATAAACCCCAGTTATGTCAGCAAAGAGAGTTGTAGCTCTGTTCCAAAACCTAAAGAGCTACAGCATCACAAAACATATGACTGCAAAACATGACTATGAGTGAACATATGACTACAATGATTACAACGTGGTTTCTCATTACCATCCTACTAAGCCTGATTTTAATTAGGTAAAGCTATAAATATATTTTATCGTGAACATTTCATCTTTTCACTCATGGCCATCTTGCATTTTTTCCCTCAGAGGTCATTACAAAGCATTCTGTGATTGCCCTTACCATGAACTTAACTAATTTTGGAGGAGATTTTGTGAGTGTTTGTCTTACCCATGTGGTGGTTCTGCTGTTGTGGTCGATGAAGAACGGCCGTCCATTGGGTGCTATTCTCATTTCCCATCCAGGGGGCAGGAAGCTCTGGTTTGCTTTATGCTGGGATTTGGGTGAGCTGTAGGGAGAAGGCTGCGGGGACTGAGGGTTGGAAAACGTGTCCTTTACGGCTCGCCGTATCTGGGCGTTATTGGCTCCCTGCAAAAGGAAACAGAGCCAACCTTAATTATTTCCCTGTTTGCCAGACTCTATTATTTCGTTTTACAGCTTTTGTGTATAATTCATTAGAATTTTGTGTAAGAAAGACTTTTACGAATGGGATGTGTCAAAAAATTGAAAAGATTTGGAAAACAGTGCGTGTTAATGAGGCGGCACGCTGTTATTTAATCCTGTTAAATTTTAATTAGCACACAACTCAGGAGGATTTCACCTCTGGATGTCTTTCGCTCTCAGCTTTATTTTTAACAAAAACATATGTTTCCCTTTCAACACTGTAATTAAAATTCACATAGCCCTCTGCGACCCTGATCATTTATAAATACAACCCAGTATTTCTTTATGTAAACTTTCAAACCTTCGTGAAATGTTTATTCAATATTCTACAAGATCTTCTGACTTCAGATGTGGAAAATGTAGCACCTGTCATGTGATTAGTCATAATTGCTAATCTGATGAATGAATTCTGGGTATTCTTTCCTTCTGAAAGCTAAACCAATAAAGGCAATAAGACGAGAACAAGGAATATGACTGTGTTCTGAGAGTGTTTTAATAACAGAACATGAACTACAAAGAACCAGCTCTTAACTTTATGACAAAGCCTATCAAAATTCAGAGAAATGTAACTTAAAATTCAATATTTTCACATTACTTTCAAAGCAGGCGCTTTACAGAAATCCCTACTTCATTTTACTCTTCTTCACATACTTCTCAGCAACTAATCCAGCTCCTAACTTAACACTCAGGCTTTTGTGAATCATCTTGCTTTACAAACTTTATACTTAAGGAATTTAAGATAACTTTTTTTTTTTTAAATTTGTACAAACAAACAAACAATAAAAACAGCAGTTCCACAAGTCTACAGCATCATAAATAATATTATAATATCTAAAATATTATATTATCATAAATAGTAGAGTAATATTATTATAATTAATATATACATATTATATTATATATTATATTAAAAACAAATGCAAAACCACAAGTCTATAACTTCACAAATAATATAATAAAATCTTAAATATTATATTATCATTAATAATAAATAGAAGAATATTAATATTATTATAAATAAATACATCATATATAAAATATATTACATAATATAAAAAAAATCCAAATACATCTACAGCATCATAAATAATATTATAATATCTAAAATATTTTATTATCATTAAAAATAGAGGAACATTATTTTTAATAATAATAATAATAATAATAATAATAATAATAATAATAATAATAATAATACCACCAATAATAATTGTTATTTTATTATATTATATAATATTATATTTAAAAATCCAATAGTATTAACAGCATTCATTTTAAATATTCAAACTATTTGAATGTTGATCTTTCAGAGAGTTAATGATTACTAGAAAATATGCATGAGGATCTGTCACTATACATCAAGTTGTACAATACAATGTCAAACGCATAACGCATAACCCTTTTCTTGTTGGTGATGCAAGCAATCGTCAAGATTTTTTTCCCTGTTCTATGATCAAATACAAGATATCCATTTAATTTGATTTCTCTACTTGCTTCCTGCATAGCAAAAATTGCTACTCTGTGACAATATCTGCAAAGTGTTTCATGTGGCGAGTGACGCTTCGGTTAAGAGATACACTGAAGATGTAGTTTTGTTTAAAATATCGAGCTCAAGCTATGACAGAAAGAATCAAGAGGGACAGAAGAGAGATTTTAATCAATACCACACCCCATGACTTTTTTGTCAGCTACCATGTTTTTTTACACGGAAGTGTGTGGCTGTAATTAGCAATAATTGCTATGAGAGCAAACAAGACATTTATTCCCCAACATCTGCAGATTAGCCACAAGAGCTATTGTTTATTCCATTAGCAAAGTCATTCTTCACAGCGGAAGCCATTAGCTCTGGCTGAGGTCCATCATTGGAGATAAAATTGTTTGCCATTTTCAAAGAAATATTCTGGATTAAAATACAATTTGAGCTCTATAAACACCATATGTGGCATGTTTTCGAATACCACTGGAAATAATTGCAATACGTTTATAAAAACAAACAGTAAAAACAGCACTTGCACAAGTTTAAAGCATTACAAATAAATAACAATATATACTTTTTTTATAATAAACTATATAAAATGTAAAATTAAATTAAATTAAAACGTCATAACATTAATTGAAAGCATGTTATGGGAAAGTTTAGTAGGTATATATTAGGGATGCACCGATGTATCGGCCGCTGATATTTATCGGCCGATTATTGAATAATTTAGAGCCTGAAAAGGGCCGATACCGATGGTTTACTAATTAACTGAATGGAAACAATGAGTTGCATGTCTGTTGCAAAACCCAACGGTTTTCTCTGGGCAGGATAATTAAATACTTGATAAAAAAAAATAAAATCTGTACGAAATGTGTGTGAAATGACCATGCTCGGCTGTAATTCATCATAGGTAAGTCGCAATGGCGATTCACCATTATGCGCTAGTATGCGTCTGTGAATGGACAAAACAGAATAAAATAGTCTACATAAAAAAGGAATAGGCTTACACACGAAATATATTTTGTTTCATTAACAGATTAATACATAACATCAACCTTCACATAGGCTATATCAGTAATAATAATACGATGTGCGATTTGACATTATCAAGTATATTGCAAAAATCAAACAAAAGACTGCACGCAAACATTACGTAAACAAGTCCAGTAGGTTAGACTAGTACACCTGCGAATGCGTTCTTTCACTGCATGATTCAGTATTAAAATGCATGAAGAATGATCAGAAAATTCAAGATATGGAGGCAGAAAATGTAGCCTGTATATTTATATCATTTCATATAGTTAAACAATATCACACGAAGATCGAGCGCCGTTTTTTTGGTCCAAAAATCATGATTACAAATGTGATTTTATAACAGTTCAAAGAAGTTAATATTAAGAGACTTAAATTTTAGACACCATATTGCCTGTTTTTGCTCTATTTCACCAACAAAAATAACTCCAAACACAGCCACAGAACTGTTTTGCGTCTCTGAGCAACATGACGGAGTTTCTTTCCTGAATGAATCAACCATTTAAATGATTCAGTTCAATCGCAATGACTCACTCATTAACAGCGACTTGATGCCACCTACCGGTGGTTTTAATTTTTTATTTTTTAAATAATTTCAAAAATCAGTATTCAACGTTTTATGTATCAAAACATTATTTATTCATTTGTAACTGCAGGTTAAAGCATTTAATTTCCCTCAGAGCTGCATTAAACAGTGGCTAAATATATCTATTCCACTTCAGATGCAGCTTCTGTGTTTCCTCTGCATTGCAAAGATGATTTTTGATGATACTGATTTCATTTGTTGGTAACAGCCCAAATGTCTTATTATACTAATTGACTGAATAAATGTAAGAATTTGACTCAAAAGGTGATGCACACTTTTAGAAAAAAAAATGTCTTTATAAAGTTAAAAATGCCCATAAAAGGTAAAAATCAATTTAAACTTAATTTAAGTTAAATTAAAATTAATTTCTATCACTGCTGTGAACTGACCACCACACAGAATATGAAAAATATCAAAAACTTAAGGAGTCAGCTGTCCACGGTAGTCCTTAATTAAGATATCAGCACAATAACACACTTGGCAAAATATTGTCTGATTATCGTTATCGAAAAAAATCCCAAAAAATAGAGATATCTTTTTTATCTTTATCAAACACCCCTATCAGGAACAGATATGTTCAAATACCGATTCTGCCTGGAGAGAACCAGTCGATTATTATTTTTTTCCATATTTAAACCCTGCTTTATGCAACTGACCAATATCAGTATCGGCCAGTAGTTGTCTGTTAAAATCGGTATCGTATCAGCCAAAAAAACAACAACAATGTACTATAAAAACTAAATAAGAAGTAGGTTTAAGGTCAGACATGGATTTAGAGCAAGAGAACAGAAGGAAACTATGAAGTCATGGCTGTTTGAGAGGTTAAACGTCTTTTTGGCAATGGTGACACCTTGGCGCGTTTCACGATAAGCAAACGGACAGCTGCCCCAACCCAAGTCTTAGGTAGCGTCAGCTGATACGAATTTACAAAGTGGGGGTAGAAGCCCTGTTCCCTCCACGCACACGTAAATGTTGATGAGTACATTAAAACTTGATACACACAGCAGTTGCTCAATTCAACTTTGTGAAGATTTCAAAATCACGAATAAGGACTAAACTTCTGAAAGTCTGTGGGATGATTATAAATACAGTACATGCCAGTACAGTGCTCTTTAAAGATTTTTAAAAGTCTTTAAAAGTCACATCTTATGAGGCATAAATAAATTAATATAACAAAAAAAAAAAAATACAAAATTGCCATTCAGACAGTTTACTTTCTCATTTGAAAAAAACAAAAAACAAAAACACAAAAACAAAAAGATTGATAATACCCATGGGAAAAAAATTAGCAAAATGGGCTGTGAAAAATATCTTTACATTCTTCTTATTTAAAAATTTACAAAAATATATCCTTTCATCACTGAACTATAATTAAAGAGAAAAGTGAAATAAATTAAATATATTTTTCTCCAAAACATTTGCCAAATTATTGGGACAACTATCAATTCTTATGATTGAACTATTTAAATACTTTATTCTCAAAACATTTTGACTGTATTCTCGTAATTTTGACTTTATTCTCAAAATATTTAGACTTTATTCTCAAAATATTTAGACTTTATTCTCGTAATTTTGACTTTATTTTCAAAATACTTCGTCTTTATTCTCAAAATACTTCGACTTTATTCTCAAACTATTAAGACTTTAATCTCGTAATTTTCATTTTATTTTATTTATTTTAACGTGACACTAAAACACCATCGTAAGAAAGTGACCATGGTGTGATATGACAAAAAATTTGAACATATGTAGGAACTTGCCTGACCAAGTATGCAAATACACATTGTAGCAGCTATTATGCAAAAATACCTCCCCTCAGAATGCCATAATGTGCAAAATAATATTTGCATATATATATCTGGGTAGTAGATGACATTATCTTTCCCCAAAGTATCTCTTGTTAACTATCCATTTAATAAATATATCAGATACTCTGCTAGCCAGGAAACAACTACGTTGGAGGGTGGGGGTGGGATTATTGGCCACAACTGTAAAATACTATTAAAAAAATAAATAAAAAAAATTTACGAACCCTTTGGCTATTACAAAAATTTGTAAGTATTTTCAAGAATGTATGGCTGTTTGGAAATTTTATACTTTTTCTATCAGAAACTATAACAATAACAGCACTAAGCAGAAATAACAGGATTTTTTTTTTCTTTTACTGTGCATCGAAGTAAATTAAATTAACTTGAATTGAAAGGTCTGGAGCAGATGGGTCAGGAAATTGTCTCTCGACTGAACTGGATTTGGGACATCAGACTTTCATATTAAAACTGATCCATGCATAATACAAGGGCTGCAACTAATCATTTGCCTCAGCTGTTCATACCTAAAAGCAGCCAGTGGCGGTGTGCATAGAATGTGATTCTGATTTCCTATTTCGACCAATTGTGTGTGGATATTGTGATTATATTACACTGCACTGTTGAAATGGAAATAAAACAGGTGTGAAACCTGGTTTAAAATTAATACTGTCTACCACCCAAACGTGATGAAAAAATTGTCTTTGTCAGTTGCACAAATGATAATCTGAATCTCACTTATGTAAGTGACACGATTCAAATCAAAGACACAAACTGAAGGAAACATACAGGTGCATCTCAATAAATTAGAATGTCGTGGAAAAGTTCATTTATTTCAGTAATTCAACTCAAATTGTGAAACTCGTGTATTAAATAAATTCAATGCACACTTCAATGTCAATGTCTTTGGTTCTTTTAATTGTGATGATTTTGGCTCACATTGGCAAACATTTTTAGAGAATTGTTGGCCTTCTGGAAAGTATGTTTATTTACTGTATATGTACTCAATACTTGGTAGGGGCTCCTTTTGCTTTAATTACTGCCTCAATTCGGCATGGCATGGAGGTGATCAGTTTGTGGCACTGCTGAGGTGGTATGGAAGCACAGGTTTCTTCGACAGTGGCCTTCAGCTCATCTGCATTTTTTGCAACTTAACACTGGACTTCAAGCAACTTGGGCTATGAGCTTCTCCACCCTTCCTCCAGACTCTAGGACCTTGGTTTCCAAATGAAATACAAAACTTGCTCTCATCTGAAAAGAGGACTTTGGACCAATGGGCAACAGTCCAGTTCTTCTCCTTAGCCCAGGTAAGACGCACAAGAGGAATACGACAACTGTAGCCAAATTCCTTGACACGTCTGTGTGTGGTGGCTCTTGAAGTCTTGACCCCAGCCTCAGTCCATTCCTTGTGAAGTTCACCCAAATTCTTGAATCGATTTTGCTTGACAATCCTCATAAGGCTGCGGTTCTTTCGGTTGGTTGTGCATCTTTTTCTTCCACACTTTTTCCTTCCACTCAACTTTGTGTTAACATGCTTGGATACAGCACTCTGTGAACAGCCAGCTTCTTTGGCAATGAATGTTTGTGGCTTACCCTCCTTGTGAAGGGTGTCAATGATTGTCTTCTGGACAACTGTCAGATCAGCAGTCTTCCCCATGATTGTGTAGCCTAGTGAACCAAACTGAGAGACCATTTTGAAGGCTCAGGAAATCTTTGCAGGTGTTTTAAGTTGATTAGCTGATTGGCATGTCACCATATTCTAATTTGCTGAGATAGTGAATTGGTGGGTTTTTGTTAAATGTGAGCCAAAATCATCACAATTAAAAGAACCAAAGACTTAAACTACTTCAGTCTGTGTGCATTGAATTTATTCAATACACGAATTTCACAATTTGAGTTGAATTACTGAAATAAATTAACTTTTCCACGACATTCTAATTTATTGAGATGCACCTGTATGTTGACACTTGAGCTTTGTTCAAACAACTTTTTCCTCAGAAGTTTATCTGGAAGGAATCTTTTTTTTTCTCCAGAACTTTGTGTCAACACATATAATAAATATTCCTCACATTAAGCCAATGAAGCAAAAATATGAGGAACAAAACCACAATGTGTATGAGGCAAAACAATGACTGGCACTGTTGTCACTAATTTGCAGGGGAAAATAAACAAAGCAAAATATGGCAAGTACAAATGTCAAGTACAAAAGTACACAAAAAAAAAGCACAAAAAGTAAAATAAAAAAGACAGTAAAGACCTTTATAAATGTTATCAGATTATAAGATCTATTGTATACTATTTATAATCTATGAAAGATTATACATTTTAATATCTATTGTCTAACAGTTATTTTAATATCTAACAATCATTCACGTTAATAGATAGTTGAATGATTTCTGAAGGATCATGTGACACTGAAGTCTGGAGTAATGATGCTGAAAATTCAGCTTTGCATCACAGGAATATATTGCATTTAAAAAAAAAAAAAAAAAAAAAAAAAGAGAACAGTTATTTTGAACGGTAATAATACTTTACAAAATCACTGTTTTAGTGTAAATGCAGCCTTGGTGAGCATAAAAAAACTTCTTTTAAAAACACACAAACAAAAAAAATCTTACAGACCCCAAACTTTTGAACAGTAGTGTAAATAATATAAATGAAAAATAATTTGGTAACACTTGTCAGAAAAACTGTATAAAAATATAAATAAATTAAACAAAATACTGGTTAATAACAGCCAAGACTGTTTGAGATGAATCAAAAAGTTAAAAAGGAATTCATTTTCTCACCCTTAAGTTGTTCCAAAACTGTATGAGTTTCTTTCTTCTGTTGAACACAAAAGACAATTTTTGAAGAATGCTGGTAATCCAACAATGGCTGGTAGCTAATGACTTTCATAGCATGGAAAAAAATACTATGGAAGTCAATGGTTACAGTCAACTGTTTGGTTACCAACATTCTTCAAAATATCTTCTTTTGTGTTCAACAGAAGAAAGAAACAGTTTTGGAACAAGTGGAGGGTGAGTAAATGATACCGGATTTCCCAATTTTGAGTGAACTATCCCGTTAACAGATGCGCTGGAATCATGTGGAGGGGCAAAGTAAATGGAAGGAAGGAAGTTAGGGGACAAAACAGAGGGAAAGGCGGATGTTCTCACCTCTAGTGGGGAAGAGAGAGTGACGGTGGGGGAACTGAGGCTACGGGGTCTGCGCACTTGTGGTTCGCTTAGATGGCTGCTGGAGGAGGAAGGGGTGGAAGCGGGGGGCGGTGCTGCTGTAGCACCCCCTGCTGCCGCAGCTGAGGTACTGGCTCCATCTTCAGTGTGCTGCTGATCAAAGAAAGGGATTAATTAGCCAGTCACCACAAGGTCTTGTCCAATGGCACGTTGTCCAACACTGAATCTGCATTCAAGGTTTAAAAGGGGTCCAGAATGGAGAGCAAGGTCTAAAATACTGTATTAGGAAATGCTAATTAAAATAATCAATAATTGTAAGGTTTAAAGTGATTGTGGGGACAAACAGAGATCTGTCTGGTTTATAAATGTCTACAGAACATTTCAAGGAAGTTAAAAGATTGGAGATTAGTTAAATAAGTCTTTTATCTGGTCTATTATTAAGCAAAAAAAAAAAAAAAGAAATGGAGAGAATCATACGAAGGATGAAGAATAGAGAGTTTACAACCACAAGGAACAGAAAGATAAGATACAGATCAAGAGCAACCAGAGTAGCAATAAATAGATCAAGAAAACACATGATGGTTGGCAAAACAAATAACATCCAGACAAGAACATGGAAGCAAACAGATAAAGGCAGAAGAACAAAAAGAAGTTAGGATTGATGCAGCAGTGAGAAAAATAAAAAACATGGGCAATTAAGAAGGAACTTAGAGAAGAGCCATGGAAGACATTTAGATCTGATGCTGGAAAAACAGAAAAACAGACCTCCGTTAGCTTTAGCTAGGTTTTGCTACCTGCAGAATGGGCCGCGTCCAGGTGGTGCTACGGTTGTTGTGGTTGACGTAGTACATTCGTCCCTTGGGGTCTTTGCGTTCCTCCCAGCCTGGCGGAAGGCCTGGTGTGGTCAGGGCGTAGGAGGCCGACGGAGACTGAACAGAGTCAAAAGAACAGCTGAGTTTGCATATTCACCAAAACAAAGAAGCAGAAGAAACTTGGTGACATTAAAATACGTATCACTGTCAGTTCTGCTACAATGAACGAATCTGTTTAGATTTTATATCAGGGTCATATCTGTATGAGAAGCCTTGTTAACTGATATGACATTCAATACGATGTGTGGGAATATTGTACGCTTAAAACAGTATACTAACACATTTTCACAAACACAACTGTAGATTCAAATACACACATAAGGACACCTAAGCAACACAACATCCAAAACACACTCCACACAAGGTGACATGCTTTTATAGTATTATGGACGCATTTGAAATGCATCTGATAAATATGTAGAGTGAAGATGGATAAGTTGGGGTGTAAACCGATCTCAATGTCTAATTTTATAGCAACACACAAACTAAAAACTGGTAGAAAATGAAAAATAAAATATTTATGAAATGAGAAACAACCAAATAAAATAAAGACCACCAAATAAAGATGCTCCTAATAAAAAATGAATTAAATTATTAAATTATTTAAAATATTTAATTAAAACTTATATGTATAAAAATGTATGTGCATAAATATTATACTTATAAATATAAATTAATATCATAATTATTTAAAATGTAATTTATTGTATTATTATTATTATTATTAACCATCTAACTAAACTGAAAATAAATTAAAAAAATTAACTAACAATTTCATATCAATATCACATAAAAAGTTAAATAAGAGGCACCATCAATAAACAATGCTCCTAATAAAAATGAATATATTTAATTGAAAAAAATTATGAATTTAGAAATATAAATATAAAGTAATGAAATGTAATTATATTAATAATAATGAATATACTTTAAATAAATAAATAAATAAATAAATAAATAAACAAACAAACAAATAAATACATAAATATAAGGAGAAGAACCAAGAAGACAGGAGAGCACAAATGTACAACATGTGGACTTTACCATGGTGTCCTCAACGCCTGTGACCGTTTGTGCTCTTGTTCGTCGGGTCTGGGAGCTCTGCTGGACAATAACAGCTGCTTTTAGATGGGACGGGCAATTGCCCTGTTTTGGGCCAGTGGGAGAGGGGAAATGAGGTCAAATGCAAGGACAGGGTCAGCCAGAAAGTGAAGATGGAGAAGTGATTTTAGGGTGGTTTTGGTTATTCTAGGAGCCTTTTGACGGCAGAAGGGGGTGATTTTGAGAGAGGTGCCCCGTGGTGTGACATAAGGATACAGTAACCCAAAAAATTGGTGTAACGAGATGTGATTAGCTGAACTCCAGGGAGTGGATTTAATTTGAAATCACTGTTGGATGATTAGAATTGAGAACACATCAAGATTTGATTAAAGAGTGATAGGAGAGTGAAAGAAATGCCCAGGTGCATATTTGAAGAAAAAATGAATCATTAATTTGCAATTAAAAGATGATTACAGTGTTAACATTTTGTTTTTGTCTCATAATGACAGTAAATCATTATTGGATTTTCATTTTGTGTAATCATTCCTTTAATAGAAGTCATAAAATCGTAGAATGAAACCATGAAACTAAATTAACTAAAGAATAAACACATTTGTAATATATACTCATATGCTAACCAAGGCTGCATTTCTTTGATCAAAAATCCAGTAAAACAGAAATATTCGGAAATATTATTACAAACTTAACTGTTTCTTATTTTAATATCTTTTAAAATGTAATTTATACCCGTAATGGCAAAGCTAAATTGAGTGGCCATTACTCCAGTCTTCAAAGTCAGAAATCATTATAATACATTCTAATAATTTCAAATATTACTGTTTTTACTGTATTTTAGTCGCTTCCATAAATGCAGCAATAATAAATGACTGATTGTAACTGAGACTGTCCTAAGATTACACTGCTTCCACAATGACAAATCTAAAAGGTTTCCAAGAATCATCCAAATAAGTAGCTTTCTTCAGCATTTCAAACTGACTCACTTGCCCACTGACTCACCGACTATAAAAACAGAGGAAACGACACCTGGGTTAGTATCCGACTGGCACTTAGAGTTTACATTTCAAATACTGAAAGAGTCAACTCTCTCACAGACAATGAAATGCTTTCCATCTGCTTTTACATGGACGTAATAAAAGACACTCTTGTCTCAAACAGGGCAATCCGATTAGCCATCCACCCAAGCAATCATTGCATATTTCCACTCGTGTGAAATGTCAGTCTCCTTGCACACAGGGACAGGAAGTGTGGGGGAAATGCCACCTCTCACCCACGCTAATATCAGACAGATTTGCTGTGGCTATAGCGAAATCCCTCATCTGCAGCTCTCAGAAGCACTTCACAGCCAGAGAGAACCGGGCCACCAACCAATCGGCCTCTTGTCAGAACAAAGTAGACACGACGCAGAAAGGACGCGGAACGGGACGCTATTTAAAGCGGATTCAGTCGGATGAGGAAAAGCATTTTTTTCCCAGTGTAAAGGAAATGTTACATCAAAGCTTCAAAGTTCAAGAATGTTGCTGAAGTGTGGAGTTAAAAAATTAATGTGAATACTTTATATTCAAACTACTATGCAGGTGGACAGACTTTGGACATTTAAGACTGCTCTTTTAAATTATTCCAGGCATTAGGAGATGCTTTGAAAAAGCTTGGAGAAGAAGAATAAGAGCATCGAGAGTGATTCACAAGTAAATCAGGGATTGAGAGAGAGATATAGCACTTAAATAAATAAAAACAATATATATTCATCAATGTAATTTTATCAATATGACATACTTTGTTCAGAGGAACAGAACGGAAAATATTGTGAAGAGCAAAAATAGTAAAAGTAAAATTACAAAAAGGTGTTTTTTGGAAATAAATTAATACTTTTATCCAACAAGCCTGCTTTAAATTGATCAAAAGTGACAGTAAAAACATTTAGAATGTTAAAAAATGTTTCTATTTTAAATAAAACGCTGTTTTTCTAACCATTAAACAAAGAATTATTAAAAGACATAATAATAAAAAAAAAATATTAAGCTGTAAATCAGCATATTAGATTAATTTTTGTAAGATCATGTGACACTGAAGACTGGTGTAATGATGCTGAAAATTCAGCTTTGCATCACAGGAAAAAATTACATTTTAAAATATGTTTACATAGAAAACAGTTATTTTAGACTGGAATAATATTTCACTATATTACTATTTTACTGTACTATAAATATATATATATATATATATATATATATATATATATATATTTTTTTTTTTTTTTAAAATAGGTTTGGAACAACATTAGAATGAGTAAATTAAGAATTATGGTTGAGCTACTCTATAGTCATTTACATTTACATTACGTGTATTCATTTGTCAGATGCTTTTATCCATGGCAACTTATAAATGCAGACAATAGAAGCAATCAAACCAACAAAAGTGCAATAATATGTAAGTGCTATGGCAAGTCCTGGTTAGTCATGTGTTGATATGCTTCTGAAAACCTTGTTAGCACAACTACTATCCACTGTATAAGCTCTACAAATAACTGAATCATACAAGGCTTACAAAAAGAAAAAAAAAAAATGACATTTGCTTTATGCCTTTATAAGGTATAACAACTGATCTTAATACACAGCACAAGGTTATTGGATCTCTCCTGTGTGAGCTGCCAGATCTTATCTTGGAAATTCCCAGCATGCATTGCTCTAAATGCCACAATACAATAATGAAATGGACACCAAAACATTCAAGAGACTAACCCAACCTCATGACCCGTCCACAAACCTCATTTCAAACAGACTTATCTCGCACAGTAGCAGATGGGGTTATCAAACTGTCACATCTGCAGGAACTTTGCAGAAAATAAATACATAAAAGTTTCAAGGCTGGGAATCATGCCATTTAAATGAAGCATAACTGGTTCAGAGATGTGGGGCACTTCCAGTGAAACATCCAGTGTCTGTGTCAGTTTCCTGCCTCATGCAAACGGGAGCAGTTCACACGGTGACCTCATCCACATGGGTAATGTAATTTTACCATATGTGGCTTATCTGCTGTAAAACAGCATCATTTAAAGAGACAGCACGCTATTTACCACTCAAAATGTTTTGTTAGTGCATCTTAAAGCGTGAAACAAACTACATTATTGCTGCTTGTAGCAGTGAGAAATTATTTAGGCAAGCTGTCTCTTAAAAATTGGAAATACCCCGTGCAGCAACGTAACCAATTACCAGGCAGCTCTTTTATAGAACGCAGCACTTTTTTACAAACATTACTGAGCTGCACTGTTATATGATCCATTAAGAGAACTCCCACAGTCAAATTATCACCATGAAAACACGTCAATTCTTCCGATGACATCATAATCACCACTACAGCTTCAATAAATCAATCCTAGGAGTGTAATCATAACTCATAAGTCACTCTGAATTATCATTTGACATCCACACACAAAAACTACACAAACACAGACAGGTGCTACATTTCTGACCAAACAATGGATGACATTTTATAGTAACATTGGTTTAGTCATTTTCATAATATAAATGTTTAACAGATCAGTCAAATATGAATAAATGAATGTTTAATTTTTTAAAATATATATGTAATATATTAATCAAATTGTCATGACATTTCTAACTACCTGTGCATTAATGATCCGTCAAGCATTATGTAATGTGTTTTTCCTTTTGATTCTTATTCAACAGATATAGTAGAAAAAGGACGGATGTTATGAGTAAGAGATGTAAGACGTCGTCAGGCCAGAGTTGAACCTTTGTCACCTATACGAGCATCAAGGCTCAACATGTCAAGAGTGTCATGGTTCCAAAGTTTGTTAAAGTCAACAGGAAAGATTACTTGCAACCCATTTTAATGTGCAGAGCCTTTTATTTTGATGAAAAATTATGAAGACAAGCATGTTTTTCTTTTTGAGAATTTCTAGAATTGTTTTGGAATTGTTTTTGGAATGAATCGGAATTGATGAATCATTTACAATAAGGTCAGGAATGTGTATTAATGAAGTAAACAGGGTCGATTTTAACTTCATGTTGACTTTAAAGCATTATATAGTGTTACCAAAGATTCCCATTGTCGCATTCATGGCACTCCCAAAAGCAGCCAATATGTTCATTACAGACAACACAAACATACTGAAATCAGGTGAACTTTGGGATGTGTTACCGAGTTTATAGCTCTTGATTTGACGCCGAAAGTGTGAAAAATGGTATAGTACTGAAAGTGAGTGGGGAAAAAAAAAAACCACATGCAGAATGAAGGAGAGGTGAGGAAGAGAAAAGCAGATGTACCGTTGGTGTGGGAGGTTGAGCTTGATCACTGACTCCATCGGTCATACTAGAGGAGCGTAGCCGAGGGGAAAGATGACTCTGCTGGAGTGAGAGAAAGAGATAAAAAGGCATTAGACACTGTTATAAATAAAGACATAAATATCTAATGTCTTTCGGAGTGGCCATTTTCTAAGTGGTCCTCTGAACGGCATAGGCTCTGAATTCAGCCAAGTCAGACAAACAAAAATCAGCAGAATCTATAGTTTATACTTTGAAAAGGAAAAAAAAAAAAAAATAATAATTTAAATAATTTCTTATTTGTTCATTTAAATAATTTCATATTTTTAATAATATACATATTTTGTTTACAAAATCTTTTGCCAGCTGGGATGACATGACTAAATTCATACAAAGTTCAGTAGTGTACAAAGTTAACAAAAAATAAAATACTAATTTAATATTTAATTTAATTTAAATAATTTCATATTTCATGATTTAATTAATATTTTTGTCATTTTGGATGTGATGTGCCATGACCAAATTCATACAAAGTTCAGTATTGTCCAAAGCCGTCTGAATTCATCTACACTCACATGTGCTATTCAATATGTATTGAATGATAAGTGAGTGATTTCAAACACATATGCATATGCATGAATATGTAAAAACAGTAATGCCTCTGGCGCTTATGTATCTGATACACTTTGTGAATTCAACACTGAGGCAGATGTCATGATAGGCATCACCAGAACCAACATTTTCAGTTTATAACTCTCTAGGCCCCTTGCTTTTTTATTTATTAAACATTTAGTCTAATTTGACTATACTTCAGCCACAAAGAAAGAGTATAGCAACTTCAGGTCTGTTTAACACAATTAGAAATAGAAACAAGACCACAGATTCTGTCTGAGCCTATTCCAGACAATTTTTTCATCTAGACAGGTAGACTACATTGTCTGAACAAATAAGCAATGTATTATCCAGTTTCATTATTTGCAAATACCAAAAAAGCCACTCAGTTCAAAAGATTGAATTTTAAAAACAATCCAGTCTTAAGTGCAGTGTGAACAAAGAATAGTAAGAGATTTTTCCCAAATGAGTGGCTCCTTTCTACAGAAGTTCACAGAGGACCCCTGTGCTGCCTCCACAATGACTCACTGAGTGATTCAGCATGAGTGTACAGAGGTGCACGTGTGTGGAGTCAGCTATTAGTTTTGACACTCTAAATAACAAAACTTTACTCACCAGTTCAAGTAGTTCACACATAATACACAAATATAGAGCCATATCGCACAGCTATGTGATATTGCATTTATACAACAGTTTGATGGTGCAAGTGTGTAAATAAATCAGAAACAAAAACCCTTTTGTCTGCCAAACTACTTTCTGAATGTCCGCTGAGGAATACAATATCTTTGTTGTTGTATCATTTCAACTGTTAAGGTGATTTCCCATAACAATGCTGGTCAATGTCCATCACTAATACACAGACTGTTTCTCAATATCAAATAACATTTAGTACTACTATTATTTATATAAAATATTATTTATTGAACAAAATATTTATTAAACAACATTAGCCATTATAAAAGTTGCTAACCAATTCAGTCAAAAGTACAAAGGCAGTGCTCTGATATACAGCATTAAAGTTACATAAAATATAAAGTTATGAAACTTTTCCCACAGCCAAAACTATCTGCTCTGGAACGAATAGTACTTTAATGAGACCAAAGACTGCCCATTAGATAAACCTAAAATGAATTATTGCTGTTGTTTAATCACTATAGAGACATCAGAGACAGCAGCAAATTTCAGAAGAACTGACTGAGGTAAGGCTGCTCTCGGCAGGTTCATAAGCACTGAAAAAGCTCACATCTTTATTTAAGTATAAACAGAATGTAGTTGGTTATTTATTTATTTTCTCCTCTCTCTCTCTTTCATTCTCTCTGTGGCCCTTCAAACATACATGAAGAGATGACAGCAGATTTAAAACTTTGTTCTGTCTTACCACAGCAGAGCTGGGTCCTGGGATTTCTCCGTTCGTATCTGGAGCGAGAGACAATCTAAGGCTGATTTCATCTAAGAATTCTGGAGTGCTGGAGAGGGGCATCGCCAGAGAGGCCGGTCCGGACAGAGAATGGTTCAGACTGTCTGTCACTGAAGTTGGATCCTCCTCTGATATGGGTTCCCATGACTGGAAAAGGGGGAATATGCATGAGAAATATATATATATAAAAATGCTTTTATTTAAAAAAAAAAAAATGCCACTAAATATGTAAAAACGTCTGATCTTTAACCACAGTGAGACGCTTTATTTAGAACCAGGTGCTTTTCACAAAAATGATGATGCTATCTAGCTCACGTCATAGCTGCAGAGGTCAGGGTTAAATACTAACGTCGTCTATGTCCCTGATGTCCAGCTGCTCATTTTCCAGGTCTTCGCTAATGTGCCGTCGAGAGCGGAAAACTCTGTGGGCTTCCTGGTTAATCTGCCGCAAGTGATTATCATTTTCCGTTTCTGAAACCACATCCCTAAAGCACAGACAGGGAGAGAAAAAATTGTTCCACACATATCAGTCTGGTAAGGTTGTCTGAAAATCATGATAAATTCAACATAATGGCACATTAACTAGTCACTTGCAGACGAATCTGAAAGATCTACAAGACTTTGTCACAAAAACAGTCACATCGATATCCTTGATTTTAGTTTTTCCAGTGTTTTTGATCATTTTTATATGTGCGTTTTGATAAATGACAAAAGAGGTCACATACACACTACTGGGCCTCTTCCACTGTGTGGTGCGGTTGTTGTGGTTGACATAGTATGTCCGTCCCAGGTTATCCACCTTCTCTTCCCAGCCCGGAGGAAGTGGAGGCAGGAGCTGCTGAGGTCTCTGTGAACCTGGATCTGTGGAGTCTGTCACTTCCCAGCCCTGAGAAGAACAAAGTGAAAGACAGAAGAGTAAGTGAGAGTATTTTAGCAACAAAAATGTTCATTACAAAAAAAATCTAGGCACAAGGTTATTTTCAAGAACATTTAAAAAGTCGAAAAGTCTCAATGTGTGTAATTTTTTCAAATGTTTTTCAAAAACACTTTCTCCTATTCGGTCTTAATGCAGTATGATTATGATTAGTATTGCAGCTGCTATGACACAGCACTCTCCTCTAGCAGAGAGAAAAAAAAATATCAAACCAAAATGAAAACTGAACAGTGGGAATAAAAGTCACAGAACAGGAAGAAAGTTAAAGGAAGGAAATGCCAGACAGTCAAAGGGTTCAAGCCAAATGGCATACTTTAAACCAAAAATGCCAAGTAGTCTGTGGGGATGAGGATGAATAGACACTAAAATCACTAAAAATCAGGACAGAAAGCAAGAACTGAGACATTTAAGTGTGTCTCCATTCTGGTTAGAAAACACATCAAGCCATCTTTCAGTGATTTGTAATGGTCTATAATAACGGAGTATATCTGCTAAAATGGTCTACATCTACATATCTCTGCATCTAATGTAAATCTACATGTTTCGACAACTACAAATCCATGTACATGATTTCTTCTAAAACAAAAGGCAAATTTCAGTTATAGTTTTTATCTTTCAAAAAATGTGCTGTAATTTAGATGCCACTGTCCCTATTATTTATTATTAATTAATTTATTACTAATTTTCTTACATTTCGGCATATATTCATTCATTTTAGTTCATTTATAAGTCAGTTGATGATTTAGTTGATAAGTCTGAATCAATTTACTACATTAAAAAATATTGTTAGCGCATTATTAATTTTATTATCTTTTATGTTGTCATATTTTTTAAAAATATCTATCAATTAAAATGTTTTTATTACCTTTATTGTTGAAAGAAAAATCTGACAATGAACATTTTCTCTTTTCGAGCTGAGACATTCGAAGGAGCGAGTCAGAGATATATAGATATACAAGAATGTTTCTGCTAATGGGTCGGTTTTACCTCAGCTTCTTCTCTCATCTCGCTGCTTTCCTCCTCATGTCCTCCGTTCTTTGGCAGGTAGGCCATCTTCAGCCTCAGGTAGCCTTTCACCCGAGACTTATGACTACAGGACATAAAAGCAAGTCATCACACAAGTCATCATAGAGTATACTGAAAACACTATATTTTATTAACATATTATTTTGCATTCTTTCCATAAGTGGAGGAAAATTAGTTGGAATTTAATTGTTTGAATAATTATTTGAAATTATTTTCATTGTTTAAGAGCCTCAGTATTTTTCCTATAAACTAAATAGTTTTTTTTAAAAAAGGGTTTAAGAATCACTGTATAGTTAAATATAGTTTATAGTGAAGTAGAGTCATCAAGGATAACATTAAAATATAGCAAAGTGCAGTCCACATGCATTAACTGTTCCTGTGTAAAATCTTTGGCTGTAACTATAGCCACGGAGCATTAAGGGGATTCACAGGTGTTCGTGTGGTAGTTGCACATTTCGCTCCGAAAGAACATACAAATTTCAAATGTGCTGTACTCTATCAAACGTCCAGTCCTCTGAATAACAGGGTTGCTGCAGGATTTTTAAGCTCAAATTTAAGGCTTTTTAAGACCTTTTTTAAGACCTGCACAAATAAAATTAATACCATATGAGCAGGGTAGGGCAACGTCTATGGTAAACTATTAAAATGTAAAATGAAAAAAGCATGAAAGCATGAAAAAAGCATCTAAAAAGCATGATTTTTCAGACTTTAAACCATCTTTAAGAAAATAGATGAATCAAAAGTATTATTTATTATATTAATTTAAACAATTAACATCAATAAATTATTATATTAATTAAATAACATACAAACACATTTCACTGTTTAGATTTTTATAATGAATTATCTTCTTATCGATCCACCAGTTCACATTTACAGCTCTGCGTGTTTGCAGGGTAACAATATGGGTGAATTTTCACACTGGTCTGAACAAAAACAACCCAATGTTCCTGCAATACCGGAGGCTGTAGTTCTAGGACCGCATTTCTAGGACCCTATTTTTTGGGACAGCACCATCTAGTCAATTCTATTTCAACAGAGGAGACCTGATTCAAACATCAAACAAACAAATATGCAAAGACTAGATCCATGGAAACTATTATTTTTTATCTTTCCATCTTATTTTTAATGTAAGAGCTAGCGTGAACTTGAGTGTTCGAGTGTTTGTGTGTGTGTGTGTAGCCTATTTAGCTGTGCAAAACGGTTCATTGTGCTGCTGGATGTTGTAAATCAGGGGTCACCACACTTGGTCCTGGAGGGCCAGTATCCTGCAGAGTTTAGCTCCAACTTGCCTCAACACACCTGCCTTGAAGTTTCGAGTATACCAAGCAAGACATTGATTAGCTGGTTCAGGTGTGTTTGATTAGGGTTGGAGCTAAACTCTGCAGGATACCGGCCCTCCAGGAACAAGTTTGTTGACCCATGCTGTAAATTGTGATCCTGGACCACAAAAACAGTCATACGGGTCAATTTTTTGAAATTGAGAAGTATACATCATCTGAAAGCTGAATAAATAAGCTTTCCATTGATATATTTGTTAGAATAGGATAATATTTGGTCGAGATACAACTAATTGAAAATCTGGAATCTGAGGGTGCAAAAAAATCTAAATATTGAGAAAATCGCTTTAAAAGTTGTCCAAATTAAGTTCTTAGCAATGCATATTACTAATAAAAAATGAAGTTTTGATATATATTTACAGTAGGAAATTTACAAAATATCTTCATGGAACATGATCTTTACTTAATATCCTAATGATTTTTGGCATAAAAGAAAAATCGATTATTTTCACCCATACAATGAATTTTTGGCTATTGCTACAAATATACCTGTGCTACTTATGACTGGTTGTGTGTCACAATTAGTTTTGGGTCACAATTAGTATTTGTATTCAAATTATTTTACATTTATTAAAGTACTAATAATCACACTAATTTGTACCGCAATTGTTTTACCGTTTACTGCACTTTAAGTGGGTCACACATCAGACGTGAAGCGCTGTGGCTAATGAACTGAAGACACAAGTCTTTCTTTCCAAGAAAACTGAATTTAAAACCAGAATATATATAGAATATATTGAAATAAATTAGGTTAAATATTTCAAGAGGGTTACCAACGGGTATGTTTAGGGTTAGGAGTTAGTTAGGACAATAATTAAGTGTATACAATTAAACAACTACATAATTCCTTAAAAATAATAATATACAGAATTTAATAGCAAGTGCTATAAAATAGTATGAGCCGCTATACATACATACATACAAAGAATAAATAAACAAAATAAAAGAATTAAAAAAAAAAAACTATAGGGTCCTAGAAATGCGGTCCTGAAACTGCAGTCCCCGGTATTGCAGGAATACCCTGCTCACAACAACAGCCTTATTGAACATGCACATTCATTCTCTGCCAGCAGGAGGCGCTTTCGAACTGTTTCCCTGGTAGCGGCAGAACACAAAGCAGCGCAGCACGTGCAGCGCTCCTGTTTATTTAATAAAAATCATAGCCTTTTGAAGTTTAATCGTCACATTAAGCTGTATCGCAATTCTGGTCTGGACCCAAATTTAAGACCTCTTGAAATCATAATTAAGACTTTCTTGTACAATTTAAGACTTTTTATGACCTTAAATTTGATACAAGTAAATTTAAGATGTTTTAAGACTTAAGGACCCGCGGGAACCCTGGAATAAGGTCAAGGTCCAAAACCAACACTGTTGTAACTTTAAATATATCTGCTAATGTTCTTGTACTGAATTTGTGAAAGCTGCATGACCACTGACCTTCTTGGACGCAGGAGAAAGTCTTTAAAAGTGTACGGCCGTTCCATTGCAGGGTCCTCCGTCTATACATCAACAAAACACCACAGAAAATTAACAAACATGCATCAAATCTGGGCCAATTTTAGTAGAGCCTTATAAAGCATAACAGTCCCAGCTTGTTTGGGGGTTGGAGAACGGGAGATATAGACCCTTGGATGACGTCCAGCTGTCTTATGTAACAATGTTCTCCTGTTACATTTAAACTGCCCACAGGTTGGATTTTCACGGCTGGTCATTAGTGGCTACAATTTGATGGAAATTGATGGAACTGCCAGTGCCCGAAACCAAAATTATGTGAGGAAAGTTTGGAGGCCCTGAAGGAAAACGAGAGAGTTTTCCTGTTTGGCAAGTCTAGATCAAACAGGAGGTGAAACGTATTCAGATTCAAAACCAGTAAAACCAAAAATCCGCAAGGTAGCTTAATCAATAAACAAACTCCAAAAGGAAATATAAATCCATATATACACGTCTGGTCCAAGTATAGGGAATTGCTTTTAAATATTCAGCAATAAGAGCAGGCAGAGAAGGAGCGCGTGGTCTGGACTGCAACCACGCAGAACTGAACAGTAGATATGTAGGCGGCCGCAAGGAAAACAGACCAGACTCTGTGTGTGCGAGCCTAAATATGCAATCCAGCAAAGAAATCTCACTTCGCCACTGGAAATAGTTTAAATAAAAACAAGAGTTGTTCCATTCCTAAATTTCCAGAAAAACATTCTCTTCCTCAAAACAAGTAAACTGGAACAAAATACCATATTGAAAACCAATGATTTTGTCAAGCACAAAACTTGCCAACACCTATGTTTTTTGAGACGCTGTGTGGTTTGGACTGTTCTGAAGTGATAAGGTACTAGACATTTATTACTATAATAAACTGTACAAAATATTTAAATATTTATATTATTTTTCTAACTAAAACATTTTGTGTTAGAAAAATTACATTATAAAATTTAATAAATGTATAACAAATACATTACACATTTATAAACACAAAATTTACATTTTAAAACACATTGTTTTTCAAACTAAATATAAAAAAAAACATTTATTTATATTTTTCCAAACACATAAAAATATAAAAGTTTTAAAAAAAATAAAATATATAACATTTATATTAAATTTTAATAATAAATATGTATTTAGAATTTACATCACATTTATATTATTAATTATACAAATTTTTATTTTTATTTCTATATTATTTGCATTAATGATACTTAATCACTATAAATAATTCTTATAACAATTCTTAATTAATAAAACTTAATTTTTCACATTAATAATTTACATATATTTCACACACATAAAACATATTTATATTCTCTTACTACTCTTATTTTGTCACTGTTTCACTTAAATATATGTTTCACATAAATATATAACTGTAGCTGACCAGCACGCATGCAGCTTGATAACATTACTTACTCACATCCCACATTCTCCAAGTAAAATGTGGAGTCTTACTCGTATGTATAAATGTTTTAAATAGATCGGAAAGTAAACACTGAAAAATCAGAAACACCAATTTAAATTATACAATTTTAAGACTGTAAATCCAAAAAGTACCACAGTGCGAGAAACGCTGTACTCGAAGATATATAGTCCATGACATATAAACATAGCCAGTGTTAAGGTTAAAAGCGACTGGTGCTGTTCATCGATTAGCTAGGCGGTGAAGTATTCCACATCATAAAATTAATTTTCACATGAATGGAATGCTGCATTGACCAAACGTTATTGCATTATTGAATAATGTTGTGGCAGGGGCTAAACTGGGCCACCCTGGAAGCATGTCCCATTTTTGGCAGTGTGATTTTTTTTTTTTTTAGTTGGGATAGCCCTCTCAGAAGCAGCCTGTGTGTTTACATTCCAAGCAATTCCCTTTCCACTCCGTACAGGGATATGAGCTCCAACATTTGAGTTGGTTAATTACAGTCATGTGACCCTCAATAACTTCCATCTTTTTTTGTTTCAGTGCTAAAACTTGCTACTAAAACTAGAACAGCAAACCAGATATATACATGAGCAAAACAAAAGCACGTGAGCTTACCGGTAAATGGGTAAGAGGCACGTCCACCTGCCCAAGGAAGTCATCTCTGGTCTGTATAAAAAAAAAAAGAGAAACAACAAGAGAGGGCAAGAAGAAATTAAAATACCAGAAAGAGTAGTAATTCAGAGATTTGGCTGTGAAACAGTGACTGAGCAGGAATTGGCAAGGAAAATCAAAAAGATGAGGATAAATACACACCTGTACAACCCAAGAAGAATGAATGAACGTTTATGTATGAGAAAGAGAGAGAAAGAAGGAAATACAGTAATAAGGGCAGTGTTAATTTCAAAAGCGTCGCTTCAAAGGGGAAAAACCTGACAACCAACCCAGTGAGGAGTAGCAGATGGGTGAGGGTCAAAGGTCAAAGTCAGAAGGAGTGTATTATTGTATGAACTGCCAATCACAAGCCTTCAATCCACCCACCAATTCCAATAAGCCAAACTGTGAGATTGTCAGCTGTGATTGTCAGGTGTTTGGGTCACGGTAGACCAGTAGATTACCTGACCATGGTTGAAATGCCCATTCTTTGACCGATCATGACCAATGTGAGCCTGTGTGTGGAATAAACTTATTAAGACAACAAGGACGAGTACATACCCCCAGTTTGGGGTGCAAAATGTTTAGGGCACTCAATGTAAATGAACTGCTATGAATATGCATCACAGTAAAAATGACATTAATGCAACACTGTAAATGAATTTGAATACACACAGGTGTAGTTTACAGGAACCACAATTGAGAAGAATGTTGTCTGATTCAGATTCAAACACTGACACACTCTGGCAGCAGGAAACCTATCCTAAGGCTTTAGTAACATTGCAAAAAACAGTCCAAAAACAGTCTTGATAAGCATAGCTGAGCAGAAAAAGCGAAAAAAAAAAAACAAAAACAAAACAAAACAAACAAAAAAAACAAAAAAACAAATACAGCAAAAAATAATCCAAAAACAACAAGCAAAGCGAAACAAAATAAAACAAAACAAAGCAAAATAAAATAAAATCAAACAAAAAATAAAACAAAATAAAATTAAAAAAAAAAAAAAAAAAATCTCCTCAAACCCAATTAGTGAGCACCAGAACAGCAGAATGGGTGGACAATAAAGTTGATTTATTGTGGAAAGGTTAAGTATGAGTCACTATTTGTGGTGGTGAGTGAACGACAGGGCCACAAATACATTCTCAAGCCCCTATTCATCACGGAAAACCCACCATGTCTGAGATATTCCTCTGATTAAATGTTAAGCATTTCTGAGCCAAATGGGGTTACAGCCTCCAAGCCACCAACAGCAGTTGTGAATCACAAACAGAAGCAAAATTAAACCATTAATTAACCCAAAGGTATGAAGGAATGACCTAGAAAGCTCAAGAAGCTAGCTGAATCTTAAAGGTCACACTGTAGAAGAATTATATCCATTGTGCCTTGGCAAAGATTCCTGTCACTAAGGAAACTATTTTCCTATCCTTCTGCAATAAAAGTGATGCTCTGAAGTAAAAATGATTTAACTGATGTCTTGTAACTTCACAGCGACTTTGAGACCATTAAGATATCACGTCTTTATGACCCTGAAATCCCCATTCCCACACAATGCTCTGTTAAAAATAAATTTTTGCTTAGTCATCATCCATTACAAAGCTGAGTTAGCAGACGACTCCAGCCATTAAAGAGGCCGAAAAGTGCAGAAAAAGAGAAAACAAGACAGCAGGTAAGTGAGAACCAAGAGGCCATGTTTAAAGAGACGTAAACACAAAAAGGAAAAAAATAAATAAATAAAAAGGTTAAATAAACCAAACAACAGTTCAAAAAGTGGGAAACAAGAAAAAAGGAGCCCATTACTTTGTTAAGCTGTAGGTCACACAGCTAGGGACTACAAAGTTTAGGATCAGGGGTTATGACAATAGGACCTGAGAAAAAACTTCCGACAACTGATCCGCAGCACACAGACATGCTAAAATAAGACTGGAGCCCCCACAAATTTAGCAATAGCATTCCTGTCAGAGCGACAACAGCAAGGTACCACAGCAATAGAAAATGCTGACATAGCTGACTCTTCCATTAAATCTCATATTTACTCTCTCAAACTCTTCTTCTTTCACTTAAGAGCGCACACAGTCTTTTTAAAGCTTTAAATTCTGAGCTCTGTAATAAAGCTGCCACAGCAGACTTAAGTGAGATTTCCCCCCACATCTCTTCATCACGCTTGCTAAAACTTATGAGACAGCAAACAGTCACATGTATTAACCTGAGAGCACTAGCAAATCTACAGGAAACCCATACATCCCGCAGGGGCTGAATGCAATATGTGACGAGTGAAATTTCATATAGTTATTGCATTTGGTAAATTCAGCAAAACATCTTATTAAAAACAAGTACTGGTACAGAACTGCATTATAAGAGCGGATATTCTTTGTAAACAAGAACTTTACAGGTTTTGATGTATTACAAGCATCAGAGATAATCCAGAATATTTCATAAGATACATCAGTAAATACATGCTTGAGGCGTTCAAAAGAGCAGTGAGAAGTAAACAGATCTGTGTGAGAGAGGTTCACTTCAGATGAAGAACTCTGCTGCTGGAACATTCAGCTCCTTGACTGACTCATTTCCAGTAAAGCCTTTTGAGCAGGTACTGGAAACATATATGCTGCCGTTAGCTGCCTCGGAAATTGGTATGTGTGTGACATTCCTGATTGCAGAATAGGAAGATTCTAGAATGTGGATGTCTCCGAGATTCCAGCCCTTCCGTTTGCAAGTGCGACATCTGTGAAACTGAAGTCCTGCTTTCCACATTCCATCGGAAAGATGCTGTTATGACTTCTGCGCATGATGGATACTAGTTCTAGTACTAGTAATGGTTGGTGACAAACTGATGAATGTCACACACTTACAGTGTGTCAGCACTACACTGATGAATTACTTTCTAAGATGAACAGGAATGAATCACTGAAGGGACTTTTAACGCCAGTAAACTCAATGGTAACCTGAAGGGAATGACAAATTAAAAAAAGAACCAGGAGGACCGCTGGAAAAAGCAAATGCTTTAGATGTTAGAAACTCTGAAAACAAAGCCTTGAGCTTAATATAACTATGATGGATGAAGATTTTCTACATTTGAGCAATAATACTTCAGCAAAGTGTTGTGAAAATATATATATATATATTTTTTTTACTGATACTAAGAACAGCAGTATGTGTTACTATATATTAGACCTTAATCACCACAGAACAGCTGTTACAAGAGATGAACGGTGACCCAGGCCAAAGGAGAAAGGCCGCTTTCAAAACCAACAACAACACTTGACACGGGACTAAAGATAGAACAGGCTCCTCTTAAGAGAGGGGGGAAAAAACACAAGTGGACAATCCCCCATGAATGAAGTTACGTCTGAAATGCTTCTGGCTTCTATATATTTTCCACTTCTTGAATATCTTGAGTATGAGAGTTCGTATGCTTGTTGGGAAACTAAAGACAGTGTGGTTACGTCTTGCACTTGGCCCCCATTTTCGTGGAATTTTCACTTCCCAGAATGTGGGTAAGTCATTCCTGAACCCACCTCCTCTTTCCTCCACCAGAATCCTGCTACCTCTTCTTTCATCTGTTTTTCCCATTTTCCAGCCACTAACAAACTATTAAAACACACTTGGAGAAGTCTACACCCTACAGTGTACTTTGGGTAACTAAACAATGGCTTGTTAATGTACAAAAAAATTCAGCTCAACTTTAGACCTTTTGCTGTAATTACCTGTGGATTGCTGCAGGTAGGCACCTTTCCAAAGCTAATATCCCGTGCAAGGATGGGGCTGTGCTCGCCTCGCTGGCTGAAATAGATCTTAAACTTGGGCTGTCGGGAGTTCTGTTCCTTCCTAATTTTGAATGTGCAACCTTGAGGACCGTTCTCAACAATCTCACTCTCTGTCTCCATTTCTGAGATCGGGGCATGAAGATTTGGCATAGATCCAAGCCGGGAAGGAGCTCCTCTGGGCTGCAACGGCTGTGAAGCGCTCCTCTCAAGTCGGATCCGAGGGTACCGCACCACGCAGCTACCTTTAGTACCGGTGATGCCCAAATCACTCACGTCAGCCTGAGGAGTAGGGCTAGAGTGCCTTCCTTGGTCCTGTTGAAGCTGGAAGATGAGTCTTTGTGTGCCAGGACCTCTGTCTGAGCTTTGCTGGACAGACCAACGGTGGCCATTCTGGCCATTCTCACTGTATGGCATGATCCGGAACTGCTGGACATCTGAGCCATCTGTGGATCTTCTTCGAATACAGAAACCTCCAATGGTAATCCCTTGATTATTGGGTAAACCCAAACTAGCATAACCATTTTGTCCATCACACGGCCGGACGCAAAAGACTTGCCTCTTAGGCTGGATGGGCTCAGTACCTGGTTCTACATTTTGGTAGGATGGGGCTTCTCCTCTGTGGTAAGCTGGAGGTGGAGGTAAAGGCCAGTTTTCGCCCAGCTCAGTGTATGCGGGAGCTGGCTCCTGAGGGTACCCTGGAGGTGGATCAAAGGGCAATGCATCTTCTTGAGGTGCAGTTGTGCGTTGAAGAGATATCTGGACAGAGGTGCTTTTGGTCGTCCGTGATTCAGCTTGACCCTGGAGCTGTGGGATGAACATGGAAGAGCTTTGCTTTAGAGAGGCATCTGAACAAGCACCCGATTCCGGGCTCTCTGAAAGTCCTCCGTTTTGCGTCTGTGTGTGGAACATCGTGGCCCCTGCGCCGCTGTAGCCACTCTCATCTCCGTCCTCCACCGTCCCATCCAGCTGCTCCAACTCCGGCGCAGTGTTACTACGACCCGATCCAAAATACAGCCGAAGCCGGTGAGACATTCTCCTGTCTGCCTTGATCTGTCTCTGTCCAGCTCTGGCTGGATCTGTCTCGCCCACTGTTTAGTGTGTCTGATCCCCTTTTGCTCTCCCTCTCTCTCTTGCTCATCCACCCTCTTTCCTTTCTTTCTCTCTCTTTCCCTTACTCACAGACAGGGGCTGCGTTTCGTTTCACAGCTACCAGTGAAGCACTGCCAGGGAGCTTAAAATTTCAACCCACAAACTTCAAGGAGAGAGTGAGAGTGCGCGAGTAAAAGCTGGAAAGAACGGGAGAGACGGGGGAAATTAAGAAGAAAAAAAACTAACCCATGTGTCAAACTGTTTGAGCTGAAGTCCGATAGCGACAGACAGCAGAAATAGCCCAAGTGGCAAGCTGCATTCCAGGCATGACTGGATAAGGACGCCTGGCGCTCTTGCAAGCAAAGGTGAGGGTAGGGTGGCCAAAGTCACATGATCCAGATGGCGCCCACCCCCACTTCCCGGTTAGACCCAAACAGCACTCTCTCAGCTGCTACTGATCTGTCAGAATGAACTAGATCGCCGGGGGTGGGATGAGAGAGAGAAGGATCACAGCTGACTCAGGAAACACTCTCCACAAGCTCATAATTCTTTGTGCTCATCCCACACACAGGGCACACTGGGCCAAGCCAAGTTGGGACATGGAGTTACCCACATCTCAAGCTGGTAAAAGAACAATTTAGAACTACTTACTCCCGAAAATACCAAACAACACAAAAACAAGTCATCACTCAGACCTGTATGAGTAAGCAGAAGACGTATTAGAGGTTTACCACTATCGTTAGAGACATTTTCTAAGAAATAGCCAGGAAATGTACATTTACTGGAAAAAAACACTAGAGCTTTTCATGTTTGGGCCTCTGTATAGACATGTAATATTTCCCATCAAGCTTCTTAAGGGCTGGCATGGCTGAAATGTTCCATCTCCCTTAAAAAAAAAAATACTCAAAGGGAAGTTTTAAACCACAAGACAGTCACTCTCTTTCAACACAGTAACAATGAATCAGGATACAGCCTAGGGGCCATTTCATAAGAAGTAGAGAGAAATAAAATCTACAATCATGACCACTCCTAAAACATAAGCAACAAAGCAATTTACTTTACTCTGCACAGCTTAAAAACCATCTTAAATTGTGGGTAATTTCAAAAACAAAATAATTATAATGCGTTTTCCTCAAAATAACTGGAAATATGATCAATCACGGAGTACTGACAGCCACATTTATAACATACAAGCTACAAGCCTGTGCTAAAGGCTTTATAAAATCTGTTTGGGGTGAATAACATTAAGTTTTTGTGCTGGCGTTTGCTTTAGCTCCACTAACACAATCCAAAAAATCTGAATCTTTAGATCAGTATCCAGAACCCCCTGCTAACAGACATGTGAATATCATAATCGATTTGACGCAGACTGCTGACAGGCTGAACAAGTTGCTAAGGCTGACTTGAAAATCCAGAGAGATGACACTACACTGTCCGTATTCAAACTCAAAAGAGACACACATACAGAGCTTTGTCCAAGGAGAAACAGAGGACAAAGGCCACTTAATTGCCAGGGGTGTGAAAGACTGCATGTACAGGGCTCGCAAAATTTCAAAATCCCTGGTAGCCCTTCGGGGAGGTACTCTTCAGATTTTGGTAGCCCGAAAATTAATTTAACTAGCCCAAATAATAAAAAAAAAAAATAAAAAAAAAAAAACTTTTTTTTTTTTTAAATATAGAAAATCAGATAGGAGTCTAAATGTCAATCAAAAATATTTTCAATACACAAATATCAACAAATGTGAAGGAAGGAATTTTATTTCACTATTTACAGGGTATCTGCAGAATTTTTAAAAATAAATTTAAGGCAATTTATGACCCATTTTAAGAGCTGCACAAGTAAAATGAACACAGTATGAGCAGGGTTGGACGATGTCTATGGTAACATACAGTATTAAGCCATAAAATGACATGATTTATAGTTCAGATACAGGTTTTCGCAAAAAACGAAAATCTATTTATTTATTTAAAGGTAGCCCGTCGGGCAGGGCAGTGATACATTTTGGTAGCCCGACTGGAAAACACAATAGCCCCGGGACGTCGGGCTAGCGATTTTGCAAGCCCTGAATATCAATAACAGAATATAGGCCAACGTCGGAATCCATGTAACTCATACTAGATCATTTTTAACAATAATTAAAAATAAACAGAACAATTTGTAACACTGAGCTGCGCTTCATCCAAGTTTGCTTGTTTTATCATCCACTAGCCAGAAATTATAAATCTGGTTGCTTAATAATGATGTAAACTTATCAAATTCAGAGTATAGATTGTTTTAAAAGATAAATAAGATTTTATGAAGTAAAACTACTACAAATGCACAGCGACACCTTTTAAGAGAGTGTCTGAGCAGCAACACAAGCCCGACATAAACCGTGAAGTCAGTGCAGCGTCTTATTGGATGGAGTGAGCGAGACAGACTCCAACTGAAAGAAAAGCCTTGATTGTGAGAGTGTGGGCGCTCTCTAAAGGGGGTATTGTTTTGAAGGGCACACATGCCCTGCAGTGGGTGAGCTGCGAACAAAGAACGGAGACATCATGGCGTAAGCATTAGTTTCACAGCGCCAAGCATTCTGGGAATTACGACAGAGGGCTTCCACAGTGCTACCTACACATACCACGACTTTACATAGTATTTACTTAGCTAATATAAAGACTATTTCTTAAAAACCGACATTACATAAGCCTAAATAGCAACATTTGGCTGAATGATGGCAAATAGGTGATTTGAACTGGACTTCAAGAAGCACATTCACTCACCCACACGACGTGGTTATGTGTCCCCATGACAGCGGTTTTCGGAAGGATCTACAAAAATTGCTATAAACTGTGGTGCGTGACCCATCGATCCACATTTTAACTACAAAAAGAAGCCATTATCTCATCTCTCTTGCTTGGACCACAGTAAAATATGCACCAGTCGGTAGTAGAACTGCATTACATCTTGCTGTTAAGCAGTCTGAAGATACAAAATGCTTTGCACAAAAGAAAGTGGAATGATAGAAGCGCTCTCACTGAAAAAAGCAGAAGGAGAAAGAAAAGGAGAAAATAGCAAAGAATGACAAGGTTACTGATGAGAAGACACAGGGAAGAAAATAAAGAGATAAGAGAGGGATGGAACTAGACAGAGAGAGCATGTATGTGAGGGAGTGTGAAAATCATTCATTAAATCTGTGTCCAGTCAGCGGGACACCATCCATGCGCTCCCTCAGACTTATAAGGAAAACGCTCAGTTTTTCCTCAGCTCTGCACTGAAACTCGGCCAAATCCCATCACACAGGGGAGACAACAATCCCTGTGGACTGCAACAATTCATGCAAACACAATGCATCCATCGCAGATTTACAGCAGAGAACATTCCCACTGCCTGGTCACAAACTGAAGCTATAGTTACTGACATTAAAGGGATAGTTAATAAAAGCCTTATGGTTTATAAAGTTTTAAATATGGATATTTTTCTTACACATACGCATCACTTTGCTTCACAAGGCCTTTATTAACCCCCCGGAGCTGTGTGGATCACTTTTTATGATGGATGGATGCACTTTTTTGGGCTTCAAAATCTCGGCGCCCATTCACTGCCATTATAAAGCTTGGAAGAGCAAGGACATTTTTTAATCTAACTCAGATTGTATTCATCTGAAAGAAATTAAGTCATATACATCTAGGATGGCTTGAGGGTGAGTAAATCATGGGGTAATTTTCATTTTTGGGTGAACTATCCCTTTAACTGACAGTCATCAGCTCTACTTCAGATCCCAAACTACTAAACGTACTCCGTGGTTCTCAACTGGTTTCAACTGGCTTCAGATTCTACATTGGGCATCATCACAATACATTAAAATATATGATAAAATGTGCCTACACAAAAAAAGCTAGAGGAATTTCTCCATTTTGAAAGTTGATACTGTAAGTGTTATTATTCGCATTTACCAATTTCCCCATGTTTTTCAAAACCCTACTGTGATCCATTTGAGGGTTGCAACCCACCAGTCGAGAACCACTGTTTAAAAAGATGCAGTTGCTCTGTAAACAGTTGATAATGCCTTGAATAACATGCATGACTAGTTTGTAAAACATAGCATTTAGTATAGACCATATTTTGAGGAATTATGTTAAATTTAGACAACCGACTTGAGGGACAACTCTATGCACAATAAACAGGATGCAAATTGGGTCGCAAAACTTTAAGTACTTGTTTAAATGTAGTCTTCTCACATCATCTCCTCATTAGAAACGCAAGTGGATTTGTACTAGAGCAGAATGCACACCAAGCAAAGCAACTGAGCACTGTTGCTATGGGGACACTAATCAATGGTTTAGTACTGACATTAGTTGCATAACAGTGAAATTTCTTTTATTGTTTCACAATTAAATCATTTAATAATGTACCTATCTGTTCATGTCAAACAATTAAATCTACAAGATTTCCTGGGCCGGAAAATATTAAAAACTTCTCCGCAGTCATTTTTCAGACTGCTCTAATGATTCTTTCAGAGGAACAGTTGAGAGGTGCAAGCTATTTTCAGACAAAAGTTTTTGTAATGAGGAGAAGTGAAAACTGGAACACCAGTTAACACACAAGCTGTATTCCAAAACCTAGCAAGCTGTCTACCTAAAATGCAAAACATTGCATTTTAAGGCATCACAGGCTTTCTCGGCTGTTTCAAAAAGTGGGCTGCAATATTATACTGCCATTTTTAGATACTGAAAGCTAAGAAACACTGTATCATTGACAGAAAGGGCAAAATGAATCAAGATTAAATAGCTACATTTCATTCAGTATCAAATAGTTGCTACCTGTGTGAAGCGTTCCAAATAAGTCATTTTCAATGTTCTATGACAGTTATGTCAAAAAGTTGAGAAATGCTCAATTTCACAAATTTTATTTTAAAAAGCCATACGGCAGCCAATCACAGTAAAGTGAAGGCAATGGCATCTGTCATAAGCGTTTCGAAATCTGCCAACGGTGCTGGAGTTTCTAGTGAATTTAGTCCTGAGATCACATTGATAGGCATTACGCCTAATTCATTTTTATTATTGTGGCGAAGCTGTGGCTTGGTAAACAAATTGCCAATGTATGTTGATTTCGAAATCGACCAAGGCAGTTCACTAGATTTTGGAGAAATTGATGTGATTTTGGAGCAATTTTTAATTGATGTGTGCTGAAGTGGTTCTTACCAGGCGGTTTTCATCAAACACCTCAAAAAGAAGCCTGTGGTTCTGTGGACAGACCTGCAGACATGACAGAAGTACAAACTCAGTGTTTTTGTGTAGCACTGTTAAAAAAATAAATAAATAAATAAAAAATAAAAAGATAAAAATAAATAAATAAATAAATCAAATAGAATGGCTAATAAACAAAAATACACATGCACACACACATACGCACACACATTTCACAGTCACATGCAAGCTACCTAGCTATCAGAAACAGGCACTTGCAATGTGCGATATACTGTAAAATTGTTTTACTGGCAGGGTTGTTTTCTGAGATTCAGGTGCCAAACCTGGTTCTGGTGCGAATCTAGGTATTGTAATGAATATGGGGTTCATTATCGTGGGCTTAGAATAGCATCTATAAATCACGTTCGTGTGAATGGATTTCTAAATGAAGGAGCTCACAATCTTTCACTAGATCGTTTTACGCACAAGCAACATTACCGGCCATCGACGTCACAAAATTACATGCTGCTTCTAATAATAAATTATTACAATTGTGGCAGTGACAAAAGGTGAACATCAAAATCAAAATCAAAAAAATATATAGTAGGGTGCCTTCCATGTATATGTAATGTAATATGTAATACATGAGCCATCTGGGGCTCAACTGTGGATAACCAAAAAGTAAGTAAATAAAAAAAATAAAAATAGAAAAATCAACTTACTCTGAAATAGAATTCCTCATTCCATTTGGGATTGAGAGTCTGAAAAAGAACCAAAAACATGTTAACTTATTCGTTTCAACATTTCTCTCACATAACCCAGAATGAACTGATACAAAATTGTAGTTCAGCATTGTAAGGTTACAACATCTACCAATATCAATATCTGTAACCTTTTAAAAAAACTTTTTCCACATTTACTAACTTGCAGATGGGAAATAAAGCATAGCTAGCTTTTTTTGTGCATGTAATGCATTAGAAAACTATATATATACAAATTATATATAATGTTTCTGGAAATGTCAATGTCAAAAAGTAATACAGACTAAAAAAAACACATTAAAAGCATTTTTTCTCCTTAAAATTTCAAACTCAATTCAATTCAAACAAGTATGCCATTATCTTGATGAAATTTACAACACAAAAGAAATTTAGAACAGGAGGCCTTGGCTAATATTTACTATACTTGAATAAAAATTTTTACGGTCGCTCACAGAGAAAGATAAATAGAAGGAGAGAGAGACAGGGAGAGAGAGAGACAGAGAGACAGAGAGAGAGAGAGAGAGAGGGAGAGAGAGAGAGAGAGAGAGAGAGAAGGGTGGGTGCTGACATTCAGACAGAGAGAGTGCACCGGCCCTTGACTGCTATTGATCCTTTTAAGTGGAAGAAGAACTTAATCATTAAGTCTCCACAGCAGATTGATTGACAGTTTAATTTAAAGGTCCTCAGAGGAGTACCTTATTTGATTTAACGTAATATAGAAACAAACATATGCAATAGTAACAAGTAAATGCTTTCTGTTTGACTTTAGTTATTTTATCAGTATAACTTGAGTAAAACATTCAACTGAAAGTTTTCAGAAATTGGTATGTCAGCAGAACTCACATGAACAAAATCTGATAATCATGTTATCCAGCAATTGATGACAAAAAATAGTGCTGAATCTTAAATATTTCTAAATAATTTTATATTGTGAATCTCAGATTCTCAATGTGGTCTCAAAGTTACAGTAACACATTAAAATGCCCAAGAACTCCTTGATTGGCGGATCATAAACATACATATACATATATACTGATATGATTCGCGCACACAGACATGCAGGATGCTGTAAATACATCTGATTTATTGGTCTGTGAACCATGTGCCAAAGCTTGTGAAAATACTTTGGGTTATTAAAGAGTAGAAGCACACCCAGGTGTAAATTATACAAGAAGAATATAAAGTAATGCCTGACGGAAGCACTGGACAATCTCAATCATTTTCAGCTGTTTAACCATATATAAAAGCTTACGAGACTTTATTTCACTATATTTAAATTAATATGCATCAATATAACAGTACACAGTAAACACCTACATTTACTTTTTTGAAAAACATTTTTAATATATACAAAACCAACTCTGACATACCAACCCTGGTTCATTATCTTATGTCTTTGCTCATCTCCTTATTGTATACTGTATAGTCAACAAATCATACTGGTGAACTGAAATCCTCTCTCCTTGCAATAACTGAATCACTTATGGCGGCCAGGGCATTCTTTTTCCTCCAATTTGATTCTTCCTGACATGCCCGCTGTGTCTGACAGTCAACTGCTTGCCTGGTTACTATCCTACTTGGTAAAATGACCAAATCAAGTCAATTGGAGTTTCATTTTCTACCTGTCACATACTCAACAGCCTTCCCACAACTAGTAGTCCCACAAGGCTCTGCACGGGGGCCGCTAATATTATCTGTTGCTCTGTTATCAAACCACATACTTTCTCTTAGCAGTGTTATGCGGACAACACTCAATTGTAGATCCTATAATCTCCCTCCATTTCCACTTTCTTCATAGTCTGCATCTCTCACGTTCCAGCTTCGATAACTTATCATCACCTTAAGCTTAACCTAGACAGGGCTGACTTCCTCTTACTCGAGGTCAAACAGCCACTAGTGAATTCATCTCCATGTTTGTTGAGGGTCAAGCAGTAATCACCTCCTGACTAACAGAAAATCTTGTCACAGCATGCAACTCAACTTCACCCTTATTTATCTTTGTCTATAGAAAGTTTTACAATAGGTAATTGCCTATTGTAAACATAGTTGTGTTGTTAAAATGGTTTAAACTGGCATCTCACAAGCTATGCTTATGTAAACCCAAAGCACATAACTAAATAAGGAAAAATATCAGGTTTTCAATAAGCATGTGGCCCAATTACATATAAACGTCTATTTTATGTATATTTAGTGTCAAATTACTATATTTTTTCTTTCTGCAACATTTGTTTTAATCGTGAATATGTATCATAAGTCACCAGCTCATTTCCTAATTTTTCCAAACAAGTCCCAAAAAAAATGTAATTAATGAAAATTACATTCCGGTAAAATTGCATAAACTCAAATTTGAGCAATTTTTGGCATTTATAAAAATGACCACATCACTCAAAAATTGCCTGTTTTGTTTTTATTTCTTACATTTCTATTAACATTAATGAGTGCAATAACCTTCCTAACACACAAAAATGTAATAAGTAGAAAGTGCATTAGTCATAAATTAAGACTAAATGTTTCATATAGGCCTTCAGTAAAAATATATATGTAGATATAGTTCATTATGAGTATATTTACACTTTTAAATAAAAGCCTGGTCAAAACATACATCTCCGTTTAATGTAACAAGATGCTTTGCTGTTATGTGCCACAGGCCATTGAGTTCCCAGACCAGTCTATCAAAGCAGGACGTCCAAAGCATCCGTCAACACTAAGACCTGAGGAACGAGGAGGCTTATGTTCCACACAGCGGTGCACTGTCAGCTATTAATAACCTGAAGAGTCTGCAGTCACAGCACAGGAGATTCCAGACTAAGGACTTTACTGATTAGTGACTTAATGGAACTGAATTGACCCAAATGCTGACTGACTTGCTAAATCAATTTATCGCCTGCCCGAGGCAGACCAAACTCTTAGTTTTCATTCAGTGGTCTAAAAGAACCACGTAAAGAAAACGTCTGGTAGATATTTCAAACAAAAATTAAAAGAACAAAGATTTTGCTGAAGAAAATGAAGACTAATTGTGATATTAAATAATTTTCCTTAATTTTTAATTAATTCTGACATAAAATAAATGACAATTAATTAAAAACATTATTTCTACCAATTATCACATTTAATAATTATTTATATTTACTCATGAAAATTCTCAATCCTATATTTGTAACACTTTACAATATGGTCCTATTAGTTAACATTGGTTAATGTGTTAACTAACAATGAACAATGCATTACAGGACATATTATTCTTTGTTAGTTCATTATTAGTTCTTGTTTATTAAATAATATTAACATATACATTTTTAAACTTTTAATAATGTATTAGTAATGTTAAAATTAATTTTTAAGATTAACAAAGGCTTTAGACATATTTTTCATTTTTAGTTCATGTTAATTTATGCTGTTACCTTATGTGTTACCCATATATAAAACTATAGACAATAAAAGACTATCATTAAATGTAGTAATGACTGAAAGTAAACAAAAATTTGATTTAATGTTGTCTTTAAGCAATAATAATAATAAATAAAAGATACAGGATTTTTGACTTTCATGAGCTGTAAGCTCTAATCATCAAAATTAAAACAAAAAAAACTTTTGAAATGTTTTACTTTACATGTAATGAATCTAGAATATATGAAAGTTTCACTTTTTGAAATGTTACATAAAAAAATTTAACTTTTTCACGATATTCTAATATTTTGAGATGCACCTGTACATATTAAAAGACTATCATTAAATGTAGTAATGACAAAGTAAACAGAAATTTGATTTAATGTTGTCTTTAAGCAATAATATAGATAGATAGATAGATAGATAGATAGATAGATAGATAGATAGATAGATAGATAGATAGATAGATAGATAGATAGATAGATAGATAGATAGATAGATAGATAGATAGACAGACAGACAGACAGACAGACAGACAGATAGATAGATAGATAGACCTTACGTATATATAGATATAAATCTAATTTTTATTTTGGACATTTTTTATGATATTGAAACTGTCATGATAGTCAAAATCACTCATTTTCTCTCATTTGATCAATTTTCTAAAGAACAATATTATACATGCATCAAAACTATTTTTTCTGCCCTTAAAAACATGTTTTTAAAGAATTATCTGTCTGGCCTATAGTACATTTGCATCAAAACAAAGCATGCACTTGGCTTTAAGATGGTCTGTGAATGTCACACCAAGCCTCATTTAAATTGCTAATTTCTGGTGACGTTATTGTAAGTGACTTCCCTCGGCATCGTTGTTTATTTCCTTGTGTGTGCATTCCAAGGACAAACAGATAAATAGGGAAGTATAATTTAGTATTCCATTACTGTCACTGTACATACACTCATTTTACCACAAGCACTTGAGAGTGAGAGTGAATGTCATGAAACAGGTCTAGGTCATAATTTACAAAATCAAAAGAAAGATATAATACAATTGTTAAAAAAAAAAAAAAAAAAAAAAAAAAAAAAGCAGCAAATAAAGCTTATTTTACAACCATAATGACTGGCACTGGTTCCATGCAAATAGAACACATTTTCTTCCCCAGTTCACACTACAATTTTGCAAGTAAAATCTCATTTAGTAGTTTGCATACATTCCAATGGTTCTGAATTCTCAAAATTGTTAAAACTGTTGTGTCATATTATACAAGGCCTGATATAACTATGAAAGCCAATGCAGTACTGCCACAGGTCTATGGAAATACTCCTCCTAGTGGTAGTGGCTTTAGCATCTTCAACCATCACCTGTTTCTCTCATGACTTCATTACTTTGTGTGTTCATTCAGTTATCCTAAAATCTCTCATAAACAAACTAAAACTTCAAATCACAAACAAGCCACTGAGTGTGGATAAAACTCACCTTTTTGATGGTTTTTGTTTGTACTAAGGCAAGCTCGCGGTTTTCATCAGCGACATACAGGGAGAGTTTGACATATGGATCACTAATAGGAAATAAAGAGACAGAAATACATAAGATCTTCTCACAATGACAATTTTGAAAATGAACATTAAAAGTTTGTACAGTCAAAAACCTGAAAAGATTAACTGCATCTATTAAACAGCGAGTCATTTTTTACAATACTGATAGATCACTTATTTCTCATCTTGTACTATCAAATTTACCTTTGGCTGGTAAGGCAATTAAATAGTGAAGTAATAAATCTGTCACATCTTGGCAATGGAAAAATAATTCTGACTATGAGATAAACTACAATGATAACCACTGATTCACAAACAAACACACACATAATTTGTTATGTAACACCTAGGCCCGGTTTCATAGACAGGGCTTAGCCTAAACCAGGATTAGGTCATAGTTTAATTAGGACATTTAAGTAATTTTTATAAACATGCCTTAGAAAAAAGCATTACTGGTGTGCATCTTATGACAAAAAGGCACTGACATGTTTTAAGATCAGTCAGTGCAAGTTTCTTTCAGATGAAACAGCTCATATTTACATTTAGTCTAGTACTAGGCTTAAGTCTTGTCTGTGAAGCCGGGGGCTAGGATTGTGTGGTATATTTTAATCCTGATTTTATATTGTGTGGAATTTTTTTTCCAATTTATTTTTTTAATTTAACTTAACCGCAATAACAATTTTGTCCATTTCTGTACCCGATCTAGATAACAATATGCAAGTATGAAATATTGTATTTTTGTAAAAGCATTTTGCAAAAACACAAGTAAAATTATTGAATTATTAGCACTGATTTGCAGATTTATAGTTTCTGCATTTCCAGATCCAACTCGAGTAACACTAAGAGCAAAGGTCTGGGTGAGGAAAGTTGGAAAAGTGGTCAGGAAATGGGAGGGAGACAAAGAAAGGAAGTCATTAAGAAATTAAGGATTAGCACAGCAGGACTCATTAGTTTACCAAACAGGAACAATTAAAACACAATGAGTGACTAAATCTAACAATAGGTCAGATGCACATCCAGTCCCTGTCCCATATGGAAAAGTTGTGTAAGAATCTTGCAAGATGGATATGAGTGACAGTAGTAGGCATAGATATTTTGCAATAAACCTCAAACTGCATAAAGTAAGTTCTATACTGTATGTGTGACTAACTTCATAGTAAGGGTGGGCGATATGACAATCTTATCACGATACGAGTAATTTTATTTCACGGTAATGATATATATCACAATATATTTATTTTTGCTTTAAATATGATCTCAATTCATGTCACCAGTGTCAATATCACAAAAAACTAATACTAGCCTAAACAATAACTAAATAAATAAATAATAAGTAACTAACTAAGCAATAGGACAAAATACAGTAGAACAAATAAGAAAGAAATGCTACATATATTGAATAAAGTAATCAATTGCAAAAAAATACTGCATATTCTTCACTGTGTACATTAAATACATATTTCTTCTTATTAAAGTTAAAGTGAGAGCAGTTAGTCAAGAGCAGTGAGAGATTTTCTGTCTTTTGTTGTTTGATTAACATGAATGACAGACAGCAGGAATATTAGACTGCTGTCACTTTAAGAGCTGCCCGGATCCAATATACTGTTTCATATGTGTTTTCTTTCTCAGCTGTTTGCTTTCACTTAAGACCTAAATTACTGTGTTTACAAGGATACTTGCAAAGACAGGCATTTTGACAAATAAAAGTGTGTATTTAATAGGGGTGTGAATCGGCACTGGTTTCACGATTCAATTCGATTACGATTATCATATCAACGATTCAATTCAATTCGATATCACGATGCATCACGATTATTTCAAATTTATTTTGTGCATTTTTATTAAATTATATAAGCAGGCTACTTTTTAAAATAATTATGTTACCTAATTAATTAATATATTAATTAATATATAATTAATTATCGTTAAGAATTCAAAAAATATAGCTTCAAAACATACAAGTAAATATAAAGTAATAAAGGGGGAAAAGACAATTACAAGTGATAAAGAAAAAGTACTTTCAGTGTCTGGGAGTGCTTTAAGTATTGAAAATTTACAGATAATCACCGTTATGGATTTTTCTTTTTTAATCAGCATTATTGCCATTTGATTATTACTGATGAGATCACAGACACTGGCAGCTTTAATAGACTGCATTCCCACTAATGCACAGATCTATTTCCACATATCAGATGCTTTGTCCTGTTCTGAAAACATAGCTGTTTACATCAATTTCGTGTCATAAAAGTAGATGCAAGTGAATTTAACCGCAGCCGCGATCGAACTTCAGGACAAACAAACACAAAGCACACGTGAAAGTCTGTCAGTACGTGAGTTCCGTGCATCTAATACGTGCTGCATTCCAAACGGCAGAAATGAAAGCATATCTAAAGTAAAAGACTAAAATAACAGCGAGTGAAAGCACTGTCAAGCAATGCGCACACATCTCACAGCGCATATTATGTGCAATGAAGCCGCCGCGATTGTCTCTAGCGCACACACGTGCCATATGATAAACTCAAAGCTAAACTCAGATTTTATATAATATATAAATACCGCGTATACGAATGACATCATAGGCTATAATCGATTATAGTCTATTACTGCATCGATGCAGAATCGTCCACGTCCGCATCGCGATGCATCGATGCAACGATTAATTTCGACACCCCTAGTATTTAACTGTTCGAGGCCTATAACGCAGCAAAAATAACTCCGTACAATACTCCAGCGCTCTATGAGCACTGTCTCTGCCGTTTCTGACAGTGCTCAGAAACCGTCTCTCAAACTGCACACACATATAGTGAAATGAGTTCTCTTTCGTTGCTGATTGCATTTCAGTGGCTTAAAATCACTTATTTCTAAACGGCAATGCTTAAAGGGATAGTTCACCCAAAAATTCTGTCATTAATTACTCACCCTCATGTCGTTCCGAACATGTAAGACCTTCGTTCATCTTCGAAACACAAATTAAGATATTTTTGATGAAATCTGAGAGCTCTCTGACCCTGCACAGACAGCAAAGCAACTGTGATGTTCCCAGGTCCGGAAACGTAGTAAGGACATTGGTAAAACAGTCCATGTAACATCAGTGGCTCAACTTTTCAACAGTTTTGCGAAGCTACAAGAATACTTTGTGCGCAAAGAAAACAAAAAAAAAAACTACTTTATTTCATTTCATTTCACTTTATTTATAGAGCACTTTACAACTGCACCAGCAGACCAAAGTGCTGAACAATCAAGAAACAGTCATTAAAGACAGCACACATTCAACTAACAGCAAAAACTAGCCCACACTCTCAAAGGCTAAAGACAAGAAATAGTTTTTGACTTCAACTTTAAAAGCATTTAACGATGAGACCTCTCTAAGTACCTGAGGCAGACTATTCCAGAACTTCGGCCCTGCAACAGCAAAGGCCTGATCCCCTTTTAACTTTAAACGAGTACGAGGGACAGTAAGCAATAACTTATTATTGGATCTTAGAGACCTAGGTGCTTGACAAACAGCAATGAGCTCCGACACGTAAGCAGGGGCCATCCCATGCAATGCTTTAAAAACATAAGAGTTTTATATTTTATCCTATAGCTCACGGGTAGCCATTTGAGAGAAGCTAAAATAGGAGAGATATGACGACAATTGTTATTCAACAATTCTTCTCCCCCGAGTTACTGTCTTCCGCTATTTTGGAGAGTATCATGACGCATGTGCGCGCTTTCCTCTAAACGTAAACAACGTTGATTACGTTCATGCGCGCGCTTTCCCCCTGAACGTAAACAACGCTGATTACGTTGATTACGCTCTTGAATACTCTATAAATGGCGGAAGAAGGTAACTCGGGGGAGAAAAATTGTTGAATAAATTGTTATTTTTGTTTTCTTTGCACACAAAAAGTAGAGGTCGACCGATTAATCCACACCGATAGTTGATTTGCGGAACTATCGGTTATCGGCAAAATTCCATGCCGATAGTTTTCTGTGTTGCGTCTGTACAGTAGGAGAGGGGCCTCTAGAGGCGGAAATCACTGACAGCACATGTTATTTGTTTTGGCATGTGACAGCGCGCTGCACAGAACGGGAAACTTCAAACACCCATTTAAATGCAGCCGACAGAAAATCCTGCCGCGGAACAGTGCGCCATTCACATAGTTTTCCATTAAATAACATTATAGCCTATTTGTCTCAAATCATTGTTAATGTACATAATGACTTCACCCTAGGCTATAAATTATGTATTGTGCATTTTTCAGCAAAACATTTGTCCTTCTGTGGCTCTAATACAGTCTGTATGCTTCATATAGAGAGCTGTAATACAGATCGCGCTCTCTTTCCGTTTGCTCTGTTTTTTTTAAACACCGAACTTCAAACTCATTTATGCCACATTTATGCTTGAATTGAACGTGACGTGTCTGGTGTGTGTGAAACCTGTGACTTCTCCAAGACGCAGCGCTGCGCTTTTGCACAGTGTGTCACTTGCATATATATTTTTTTATATTATGATTAGGTAATCATGCAGTGTTCTAAAATAGCAGCAAATAAAAGTACACATACAATATCAATAACCTGTGCATGTAATTTTAATATGGCCTTGTGTAGGTATTTCAAGATGGCCATCTTTAAGCATGACTGTTGAAATGAAATGTTAATCCTTAACAATAAGAGTCTATTTGTAACATTAATGAAAGCTGTAGAAGTATTGTTCCTTGTTAGAGTATGTTCATTTCATTTTTACATTTACTCTTATTAATAGGCTTCATCTTTAAATTTTAAAGTTTCTTCTTTTAACATTAGTAAACTATGAAATAACTTTAATAATCAATATAGTAATTAATATTAATACAAAATTTTTATTCATTTAAAAAGTATGGTTCAGTACTGTTACTGCTTTTTTAAAAATAGTAAAACTCTATTTAGTTTTCGTTCAGTATCCATTTTAAAAACTATCGGTTAATTAATCGGTATCGGCCAGCATGGTCCAACCTAGCTATCGTATCGGTAAAATCCACTATCGGTCGACCTCTAACAAAAATATTCTCGTAGCTTTGCAAAACTGAAGTTGAGATACTGATGCCATGGAGTGTTTTATCAATGTCCTTACTACGGACCTGGGAACATTACAGTTGCATTGCTGTCTATGGGAGGGTCAGAGAGCTCTCAGATTTCATCAAAAATATCTTAATTTGTGTTCCAAAGATGAACAAAGGTCTTACGGGTTTGGAACGACATGAGGCTGAGTAATTAATGACAGAATTTTCATTTTGGGGTGAACTAACTCTTTAAAAACACGTACAAACGGTAAGATTTTGTGACCGCGTAGCACAACATCAAGTGAGCGTATAACCGTGATAGTCCAAAATCTCTACTTGACAAATTTCTAAAGGTTAATCATACCGGTCTACTGGTATATCGCCCACCCCTACTTCATAGTAGAAAAATTAAGATTAACACAGGACTGCATAAATGACACTATTATGAGAAAAACATATGTGTGTGCTTTCATTGTGTGTTTTTAAGACAGCACACACATTCATACTTGAAACTTCTTAAAATGAATTTTGTCCAGCTATTTATTTAATCACCACAGACAAAACGTATTCTTTTCAGAACTTATCCAATTACGTTTCCATAAGGGATTTAACACCTGAAACCTTAAAGAGATTACACTGACAAGGAGATGTGAAGACTTTCACAACAAACACAAAGTTCAAGGAAAAATGTGATCGTGGTCATTTTTGTTTTTAAGAACTCAACGGAATTTTACTGAATTTACAGAAAACTTAAAAACCAAAAACAGAAAGTGTTGTACAAAAACAGCAGGCCGTTTTACAAGGAACTGCTGATTTGACTGAATCCCAGGTGGCTTACTCTCTCCATAAGGGTCTAGTGGGTGTTTTCATGCTGGTTTATAATACTAACCGACACCTTTCCCCCACATCGACTACAAAATCGTCTCACATATACAGATAACAAGATCTATACATTTTTATACATGTTAAGGGAACAACCCACAAAAGTATGGTCAAATCCCAATTTCCAGTCTCGAACTGCCATTACCAATTAAATGATGGAAACAATCTCATGATATCATAGCTGCCCAATATTGACACTTTAGCTGATTTACTTCTTAAAACCATGTATTTTGCAATCACCAGCACAGTATGCGCTTGGAAAATATGCAAATGAAGCTTTAGGCTGAAAGTCAAGCTCAGCATTTTTCATACACTGGCTTCTGGAACAGTTGTTTTGCTTCATTTCCTTTTCTTTTAGACTGTTGTGCAGCTGAAAACGACCTTCTCTGGTTTTTAATTGCAGTGTCTGGATTTCCCGTCACCTCTAATTGAATGTTTATACAAGGATTCGGCTTTCTTGATTAGGATAAAACAATATACCACTTTTGAGACTGGACGTTCTCGCCTTTGTAAACATATTACGCATTTTGAACAGATGGATGTTCTCCGGCTATAAATGGAAATGTCATTTCCAGGAGAAGATCAAAAAAGTGATGAGTGACGCATTTATGTGTGCAGATGTAAAAGTAAAGTGTATGAATATAAAAATGTATAAAACAACTGACAAAAATGGCAAAATCATTCTGAGAATAGCCTGAAGACAGAGGCAAGAGTCGGAAAAATCTGTCTGCTTTGGAATTTCTTGGATCTTAGATTCTCTTGGCCAGCACAAGAGAAACCCCAGATGCCCAAATCACTGTCCCATTTTCCCGCGTTAAAGGCCACGGAGCCGCTCAGGTGTCATAGGGACACTAACAGTGCGCACCGTTACCATAGAGATGGGCGACTTTGTCACATGGGACTTGGCTCTGGACTTGATTGTGTGCAAAAAGCTGAAATGAGAGGGGAACAGAGGGAAATACAAATCAAAACGGGGACTGAGACAGAGAACACTCTATACTCACTGATCTCAACTGATTCAAGTCAAGTAAACTAAAAGTGAACAGGATTATTGACTATATGCAAAAAAAAAAAACTGCAGCTTCATTGACATTTTCAAGGACTTTCAAGGCTGATAGCAATCTGCTGTCAAATGACAACACAAGCTTTAAGAACTATAGCTTGCTAGCACTTAGATAACAAGAATGAATAAAAACAAAAATTAAACAATTACTGAAACAAATATGGATAAAAGAATCCCAAGCCAAAAACAGACTGTATGTTTATTTGCTACCACAAAACCTATTTTGTTCAGTTTAGTGCAAGAAAAATAAAAAAATAAAATAAAATAAAAAATAAGCCCATACCAATTAAGTAAAAGCATTACTGCTTTTGCTACCATTTACAGAGAGGAGGCTTTCTGAAAGACTGATTTCAGAAGAGCCAAAAACGTCCAGAAATTACTTGCGGATGTTAACAAATTTAAGTCCTTTAAACAAGTGGAATACATATACTCCTCTAAACTACAGTGCTGTTGTGCTATGGACATTTATTAAAAACATTAAATAAATATAAAATATAAAAATACATTTAAAATTAAATAAAAATAAAAGATAATAAAAGATAAATTGCTTTATAAGGAATATTTTTCTATTCATTACATGAGTGGTTCATCTATGTCAAAAGAGGTAGAAAATGAGGGAGACATTCTGTGTGGATCCTACAGATTTTGCCCTATCAATTCCTCCACACTTTCTCCATTCAGACATCTGTGATGGTGCCTTGTGGCATTCATTTGCTCAGCTGCATGTCTTTTGCTTTAATTAGCACAGATGTAGCATGGTCCTCATGAACCAAACACGCCAGACTCAGAAACAGACTCGTGCCGTCAAGCAATCTGCACACAGAGGAGGCACCCATAATGGTATTAGAATGTGCATCTATGGCCAGTAGGATGTTGGGATACACAAACACTCATGCTGACAGGTGAACTCTCTCTCTCTCTCTCTCTCACACACACACTCCAGGACTCCGTGATTGGAGCAGACAGGTCTGATGGAGCCTACACTAGATCAGCACAGTTAGAACAGAAGGAGCAGTGACGTCTACACCACAGGAGCGAGAGAGACAGAAAGAAAGAGAAAACAGAGAGCGAAAATACAAGCCATTCTACACATCAGTTTCTACCCGTTTAAATCAAAAACTGGCTTTTGCAGCAAATGTGCTGTTTAATGTTTATTTTTAATGCTTTGACAGTGTAGGTTAATATGAGGAGACAGACCACTCATAGAAAATGAACCTGAGAAATCAATCCTCAAAGGAAGTTCCTCTTTTCAGTAAGAGGAACCAGTCGCATTTTTGATAGAGGCATGGCCTGTTTTATTTAATCCAGACGTGTATTCGCATTTGATTGTGTTACAAAACTATCCCAAGATTCACCCTAACTGTATGGTAGCAGCAGCAAATGTGCACTCGCAAGAATTTCCACAGCACAACGGTTACTATACACAAATTATAAGAAAAGAGCTGGAAAATTGGCTGTCTGTTGGTGTTGCCAAGATGGCCGCTGAATGAACTGACTCACTTTAAAGAGATTGTGCTAATATCAAGTTCCCACAATTTGTTGTAGTACCAACAACTAGCCAAGATTAACATTAATAAAAGCCCTCACTTTTGCATCCTCTGGGACAGTAAACAGCCATCACAATTTGATATAATTATTTATTTTATTTTAATTTTATTTTACTTTACTTTTTTTTTTGGACAAAAGAGTGGGGTTTAGGATTTTTTTTTTTTTTTAAGGAGGAAGGAAATTAATGCTTTTATCCAGCAAGGACACATTAATTCGATCAGAAGTGACAGTTAAGACATTACAAAATATTACTATTTTAATTAAATGCTGTTCCTTTTAACATTCTATTCATAAAAGAATTTGGAAAAATGAATAATAAATTATAAATGTATAAATGTAAACATTAAACAGCCCAACCAACTTAATTTACTAAAATTACTATAAAATATTTTAAAATATAAAAGAGTTAATTAAATTGCAATATTTCACAATATGACATTTTTTGCTGGATTTTTAATCAAATAAATGCAGCCTTGGTAAACATAAGACACTTCTTTCAAAAATATTTTAAAAAATCCTACTGACTCCAAACTTTTAAACAGGAATGCACATGTGCTACAAATAATATTGCTCATAAAACTCCATTTTCTAGCTTTCTAAGTTTCATAGCTACATAACTACATAGAATGCTTCCCAAATACACCACATTACTCCTCATAAATAAAAAGCTAATAATTGATTGTGGTACTTTGTCTTGGACTAAATGAGGTGACTTACTGTGAGAGAAAAAAGGAAGCAAATACACTGATCAGTTAAGCAGCAAAAACAAATATAAGTCCATTATGCAATACAGTGGGGGACAGCAGATAAGGCTGTATTTATCTGAGTGGTATAGTCATTACACATTACAGAGTGCCAAGCACAGACACCTCCACTTTGAAGTTGAAGTTCAACTCAGAGATTTGTGACTAGGTGCCAAATGTTGAGCCTTCTGAGAATTTAAATGGTTTGGTATCAAAGGTTAATTTGATACCAAACCTGCCTTGAGCCTCCTACAAAACACAAGTCTGAAGCTAAAATAAAAACAAAATAAAAGCGTTTAAAGCTATATTTTTATTAGGTTCTGCAAATGTTTTACAATTGTATGGTATAAAAATAACTTGCAAATGTCCAAAGTAGGGATGTCAAAATTTGATTTCTCACTGAGTTGGACACTGAGTTTTGTAGGCTAGTCTATAAGCTGTAAAGGCAAGTGGTTATCATTTTCTACCTTAACTCATGTTATTTATTAGCTAACTAATGGTGTCTGATAAATGACTAGTCATGGACAAATTACATCGCCAGGCATTTCCAGGCCCATAACTGTAAACTGTTATAGCTGATGATTGCCTAATACATGCATGTATGAAAGTTCTTTTGTTGTAGTTAACTGTTTTTATTGTACAAAAAAATTGTATTATATTACAAAACATTACTTATTCATATTTTGCCACTTTTTTATCTGCTTTTAGATACCTGTAGTATGGTGAAAAGTCGTTTCAAAAGAATATTTAATTAGTATCTTTACTTTTTTATTTTCGTTAATTTTTTTGTATTTTAGATAATTTAAACATTTTTTATTTTTTTGTTTTACAAGTTAATATTTATATTAACAAGTACACATTTTAAATTATTTTAAATGAACTAATGATTATTTGATTAGTTTAGTTGTTTATGCTGTGGTATCAAAATTGGTATTAGAAATCAAGAAATGTCATTGGTTGCAATTAATATCGAATGCTAAAATTACATATAAGCTTTATGCAGTCTATTCTAATGCCCATCTGACATTAAACTTACAAGATTCAGAAAAAATAACTGATATGTTCAGAAATTACATTGTCAGTAATTTATGCACTCTCTGACCTCTGACTTTAGAACATGAGAACATCAAAGTTAAATAATTAGAACTTGCAACACTGCACAAATGAGATCAGCCAAGCATTTTCCCTTTGTGCTCTTTTCCTGGCAGACAGATCATTTGTTTGGATAAGTCTATTGTCTAAATTGAGAGATAGACTCACAGAGTGCAGTTCAGTTATTCAAGCACATAACTAAAGGAGGAAATACACAAACACATTCATGCACACACACACATCCAAGTGGTTCCAACATTTGCGTTTACTAATGAACGCGCGAACAGATTAAACAGGTGCAATAGTGCACCGCCTCTCCGGACGCATCCTTTTGTTCTTCCTTACCTGGCACCAATGATGTCCTTCTTCGCCAGATCAATGCCAGCAATGACCTTGACACGAAGAATACGAGATTCATTCTGAAAAACATGACACACACAGAAAAAGACCATCATGAATAAATCAATACTTCGTACGAGTCTGGAAGACAGAAAAAAAACTGCCCCGTAGCCTAAATTTAAACGGAGTCCAAGTTGTGAGAGCATCCTAATTTCACCTCCAGGAGTGAATGAAAAAAAGAGCATCTTAAAGAAATTAGGAGGAAGTGGCAGCCAAAAAAGCTTTTGTGTTTATTGATGGACACAACGACGGAACTGTTTTAATGGTATAGCGTCTGTGAGAAATAAATCCCTCTGGGGGCTATAAACGAAGGCCTTTAGATTAAGCACACCGCTACTTTGCACCGTTTAATTGTCTTATGGCTGAATAAGGTGGTCTAAAGTTCTCAGCTTGGCCTTCAAAAGCTCTCCAGCAAAGATACGACCACTATTTCACGACTCCCATTCTGAATAAGTGCGTCCCACCCCCAACATCACCTCGGCCTGCTTTCAATAGCTATTCATCCCGCTCACGATTACACAATGAGCATCTTATTCGCCCTCTCGGCTTTTGAAGCTCACCAGTCCAGAAATGACGCACTGTAGAGGGTAAGAAAGGCCCTCTTCTCCTGATTTACCCACTTCTGCTCTCTGAAATTCCCCTTCTGTTTATGTCTGACAGTCTGCATTACCACAAGACATGCATCATTCGTGCAGCCGAGGTAAACCACAACAACAACCAGTGTGACGGTTTGTATTTATTGCTCCTGTCATATATGACCTAATTATTACAGAACGAATACAATTTGGATGAGATGGGAGAAACTGTTATATTGTGACAGGTACTAGGGTGTTACTGTCATCCCACTGGGTGGCTCAGACTGACAGATCTGTGCTTTTCATATAAAATGGAAACAGAGGCTAGATGTCTTTACAGAAAGCTACTATTAGGTATGAAGAAAATTTAATTTAACAATTTGTATTCTGAAGTTTTTTCTTTGGGAAGTATGATTTTTTAAAAGTCACTTCCGTATCTGGATTCATGGCAAAAATACGAAAAAAAATAATTAATTTTAAAATATATATATATATATATATTTTTTAATACTTTTATTCAGCAAAGGTGACATTTTACTGATCAAAAGTGACATTGAAGACATTTACAATATTTCAAATCTATACAATCTATTTCAAATAACTGCTGTTCTTTGGCAGTTAGGCCTATTTCATTTTTTTTAAAGCCATTTCAGCATTTCAGCAAGGATTCATGGCAAAAATAAAAAAAATAAAATAATAATTAATTAAAAATAATACTATATGCACTACTGTTCAACAGTTTGAGTTCAGTAAGATTGTTTTTAAAGAAATTAATACTTTTATTTAGCAAAGGTGCATTAAATTGATCAAAAGTGACATTAAAGACATTTTTACAAATTATATCTATTTCAAATAAGTGCTGTTCTTTGGAAATTTATATCCATAAAAGAATCCTGAAAAAATGTATTATGGCAGCATAACTTTTCAACACTGATAATAATAAGAAATGTTTCTTGAGCAGCAAATCAAGCATATCAGAATGATTTCTGAACGATCACATGACACTGAAGACTGGAGTAATCATTTTAAAATATACTCAAAGAGCTATTTAAATTGTAATAATATTTCAGAATATTACTGTTTTTATGTATTTCTGATAAATACAGTATTGGTAAGAAAAAAACAAAAAACACATGCATGGGAAAGCATTTCCATTCTTTGGAATAATGTGCACTGATGAACTGTTCACAATAAGACCTTGAGACTAAACCAAACAGTTCCAGGTCTTCTGGTTTGCCCTGATCTTACAAATCAGTTTTTTTTTTTAACTAAACACCTTGAGAATCTCACATCATTTTGAAATTTTCTTAAAAAGGACATTCCAGGACATTAAGGGAAACCAGTGACCAGCTGCACATTAAGGCAAAGCTCTTCCCTCATTCCATACGATGGACACTCCCTTATCAAGGTCCATAATGTTCAGGATCCATTCTCACACTAATCACACCTCCAGAACTTGTTGCATTATGACACACCTTTATAAAATAAACTGCCCAAGAAAGAACAGCACTAGCTTTCAACTAGGGGTGCTCCGATTGTGCTTCCGATCACTATCAGCCGATAATCGCTTTGGGATGTTTGATCGGCGGTCTCTAAAAAGGCCGATCTCAAAAAAAAAACGATCTAAAGCTGATGACGGGCCTGCCGTGAGAGGTTCGGCACGACATGAAGCACGGCACAGTCTCAGTCTCTGTCCGGCGTGGGTAAAATAATTATAATGCTAAAGGTGAGGTGCAATTCATATTTCTAAATTAAATAACTTCTAAAGTAATTTCAAAACTTTCTGTGAGACATAATTTCACAAACAGCGCGAGTGAATCACCGTGCGCGCTCTCTTTCTCTCTCAAAATGAGTAAATGGCTTCAAATCACCACACATCGTGTCTGTCTATAAGCGAGCTGCACGCTGCACTGTTGACACAGGAATTGTCACAATCGAGGCAGTGTCGCATCGCCACTAAAGTTTATAAATTGCATTTCTTTTTAATTCTTGCCAGTGTTTAACCATTCAGCACTCGCACACTCTCCTGGAGACTGTGTGCTCATGCACACTCGAAGCGCAAACACATAACGCCAGGTTCACACACACTCCGTTCGGGGTGCGTAGGCCTATGCGGTGCGTATTTTTCCGTGCTTATGTTAACGGATTTTAAAGCGTTCACACGACATTTAATAAATTTTATTAAAAGATAGACAAGAGTAATCAACAACTACTAAATGAATACCATGAATGGAAAAGGAATAAAGTGCATAAGATGCATAAAATGCAAGTGATTATGTTGGGTGTAGCTATATCTGGAAAGATAAACTGTTGCTACTCTGAAAGAAATAAGGTGAAGAACCTTATTATGCATCAAACAAATACATGAAAGATTTGCTATAAACTGCAATCAGCTATATAACATCTAATGTCAATTAGAAAAATCATATACTGATAATACACAACAATTCCAAGGTCTCTGGAAGAGGTTTGGATAGGTGACAGTTACGTTCTCTGTGGGTGAATGAGCAGTCCGGTGACGGTGACTTCATCCACTGGTTGTGCTGGTAACAATGCAGTGGGGAAAGGAGCAAGAATCCGTTTCGACAGCCTTGAACACGAAGCGCTGGAGGATGCTGATCTCCTGGAGCACCAAAGGGTCCTAAAATCTGGAACACGCAGATGTGACCCTGAAGTAGGTGCAGAAGGTCCTTAGCTTGGAACACGCAAGCAAAGATACCTTGGAGTGAAGGTTTGCTCTCCGGAGCTTAACCTTGTTGCAAATGTCTGTGTCTCTTCTGCCTCTCTGGGCTAGAGACCCAGAATTTGGTCGATCTGCTTTGTCTCTCTAGGATGGAGACTCAGGACATTCTGCATCTGTTGTTGTCTCGCTGGATGAAGACTCTGAAGTCTGAATGCAGATTATCTCTTTCCTCGCAGCCTGGAGGCTCAGAACATGGTCGTATCTGTTGCTGCCTCGAAGCTGGAGACTCAAGACTTGGTATCTGTTATTGCTGCTTCCCTCACGGGCCCGAGGCTCAGAACGTTGGTGATCTGTTGCAGTCCTTTCCTTGACAGGACTCAGAACAGAGGTTGATCTGTTATTGTCTCACACATGCAGTACTCAGACTCAGAATGGTTGTTTCTGTTGCTGCCTTCCCTGGAACAGGACTCAGACTCAGAATGGGTGTATCTGTTAACGTCTTTTCCATTGCAGTACTCAGACTCAGAACAGGGAGTGTCTTTTGGGATGGTACCTTTATCCCTTTCCGATGAAGAGGAGATTGCAATCTGGTGCTTCTCCATATCCAGGCTGTGATTGGCTATTTCCATCAGAGTGGGGAGGACACGGTGTGGCCCACCCTTGTTTCCTCCTGTGGAACTTATTTGCATTGTCCAAACACACATTTAGAAAAGTGTCACTAAAGTTTTACCAATGCATCATTCACTTACCAAACCACAACCAGAATACCTTTAGCAATGTTACGAACACATTAAGTCCAAACATGATGGTAGAAGATTGAACTGTCATGCATGCATTCATTTGTCTATCAACAGCTGAGTTTGTATAAGATGTTGCACTACACGGCGCTGTCACTGAGAATACTTATTTCTCTGAATAAGTCTAAGATGGGTGTGTTGTAGTTTGCATCAGTTTAAGGTTTGAGAACATAGTTATGAATGGATTTGGATAGAACTGTGATCTCTCTTTGTTTCACCCACTGTTGCTGCATCCAGAGGTCCTAAGGAATTTTTATGGCCAAAACCTTAGGAATCAGTATGTTGATGGGTGAAGGGCAGAAACTGCATTTTGACCAATGAGAAGTCTTGTCCTTCCTGGGCTTTGTACCAGAGGTGGTCTTCTTGCCCTCTAAGAGGTGTCTGGCCGTTGTCCTGGCATCTTAATCTGATGGCGTTGAACAGTTTGCTTATGTTAGTCCACCAAGATCCAATCAAAATGTAGCAAACCTTTGTCCACTATAGTGGTCAGAGAGGGGCCCCGCCATAAACTGGGCCCTAGAATGTGCTGTCCACTACATAGTTCAGAGCACAAGCACTAGTCCAGAATGACACGAGATGATAACTCTGGACACGAGGAAAAGTTTTCCACATACATGTATTTAAACAGAAATCACAATGGCATTGACCTAAGCTTTCAGACAAGTAAGGCATTTCAAAGACAAGAAATCAATTTTAAGCTTAAAATTCCATATTTAAACCAATAATTCATATTCTTTTTTGCAGGTCGTTTTGGAAAGAAAGCAACAGACAGGAAAGAATTGCAAATGCACATTTTCCTTTTAAATACATTCAAATATAAACTCTTTCGACCCTTGTAATGAATTATAACTGAGCGCAAACCTCTTCCTCACATAATTCAATAATACAAAAACACCCTTACCCTTGAGACTCAACTCAAACTGAAGCTCTCACATAATACTCACAGCGGCACTCATTCCCACTCGTAATTATGATTATTTCCCTGAATGTCCGACCATTCTCTAATTGAGGTTAAAAGATAAAACACTACAGAAGGGCAAGCAAGACCCAGAGTTACAAACTGCCTTCCGTTCTAACTTCATTGAATTGCCTACTTTACACACTCGAGGAGATGAATTGGTCGGGCAGAGATGATAGCTGGGTTTGGTCCATTAGCGGAAATGATAATTCACTGGTATTGCTGATGAAGGCCAGGGCTGAAGAGGGACTAGAAGAGGACACAAGAAACCATGAAATATCTAAGGAAAATGGCTGCTACTCTTTATTCCTGTTAGTGTCAAAAAAAAAGTACAAAGCATTTCTTTTGTAACATTATAAATGTCTTTAAAGTCACTTTCGATTAATTTGTTGTCATCCTTTCTGATTACAACATTAATTTCCTTAAAAAATAGATAAGATATATATGTTTCTCTTGACTCAAATGTGATAGTACTGAATTGTATAGCAAGCACTTAGCATTAAACTCAGCATTAGCAAGACCATTAATTACCATTTAGTCATTGAGATGATATTTTTATCCAAAGCAACTTCAGTCTCCTTGGAGTAACGTGAGCTTAAATGTCTTGCTCAAGAACAAGGCGGTTGATGGATCAGGATTTGAGCCTACAATGGTTTGGTTACCAGCTCAGATGTTTCACCACCAGGTTACGTCAACCACAACAAACTCCAACGATGAGTTGACTGTAAACATCAGCAAAGAACCCATGCAATCCAAATAAAGTGGTATGTTTACTACGTCAACAAAACTGTACCGGCTCAATTCGTCAAGTCTATAAATAAGGAATGGCTTTGCTGCAACCCTATTTAACATGTTTGACTGATATAATAATAAAGTCTCAGGGCTGCAGCTGGTTTTATTTTGCGTCGACGTAAGATGGTAGGAAAGTATTACTCAGGCTGTGGCTGTCAAGCTGGATAATTAGGATTAAGATTCCACGAGCCTCTTAGAGAGCCGAAGCTCTGTCTAGCTTCCTGTGCACACCCAGCGATTAGTTCAATGACAGGTTTGGTATTTCCAAGTCATATATCATCAGGTCTCAAGTAGGAAACCTTGGACTGCTGGGGTTGTTCTAATGGGAGGACTGCAATACAATATCGTCTTAAATGCCACTTAAAACAACAGTACAAAACATTAGCAGTTCCCAAGAGCAAGCCATAAAATGTTGACGGTTCACAGTCAAAATCGCTGCTTTTTTTAATCCATCGTTCTAAGCATAAGCAAATTTGTTAAAACATAGAGTTAGTCTTTTTGATAGATTATGTATTGTTGTATTAAGTGTAAAGTAGAGTAAAGCAAGACTTTGCACATCAATACTGGTGAGATCCAGTTTTCTGAACCAAAACTAATAAAACTCAATCTAGTAGTAAGGAATTTATTCATCTAGTTTACAAGTTAATGTTTAATGTTTTTTTTAAAGGAACTCTCTTATGCCTTTAGGCTGCATTTATTACAGTGAAAGTGTAATGCTGTGAAACAGTATAACAATTTAAAATAACTGTTTTCTATTTTATTATAATTTTTAAATGTAATTTATTCCTGTGATTTCAAAGCTGAATTTTCAGCATCATTACTCCAGTCTTCAGTGTCACATGATCCTTCATATATCATTCTAATCTGCTGATTTAATGAGGAAAAAAAAATACAAAAACACTCTGGATGGTAAAATTACATACAGTAGACCCATAAACATTTAGATGGATGTCTCTGGCTTTTGCTTTGCATCTCAGGCTGTTTTTATACTTCCTACCACAAACTTTGCGCATCAAAGATGGTGTGTCAACACAAAAATAGTCTTTTAAAAATGTTTAGACACACCTGCATTCTATTCTATTCCATTGCTCTTCCTCTGTCTGCTTTGAATGCAAGTTAACAGCTGCCTAAGAAACATCTGATCAGATCAGATGGACCCAAAACTAGCCTAATAGTACAGCGCTTTTCCTTAAGAGTGATTAACTGATTAGCCATTCAGGAAACCCAGTGATTGGTTGACTTTGGAAATATGCAGTTTTGCACGTCTCAAGTTGAAACTACATGTTTGATAATGGCTGCTATGGTCTATCACAGAAACCATATGATGGTGAGTTTTTCTATTCTGAGATAGTCTGTGAATGTGATTCATAAAAGCTTAAATACAACTCATAGATCTATACTCTCACTGTACAGGGTTATTATTAAAGGGCTTCTCACGTTACACAATGACCGTTTTTAACCTGGCTAAACACCCAGATTTCCAAAGCATTTGTATAGATGCTTCCATCAGCAGTTACATAATCAAGACTGCTGAGCTTAGTGGAAGCATTTCCATATCAATGGCGTTCATAATGTTATGACACCTGGTTTCATCAGAAGTCTGTCTTAATGAAAGGTTTACTGTAAGTGCGTCTAAGCATGTCATCATGCTCATTTTGCAAAACAGTTTTCAGGAGCCCTAAGGTATGTCAAATTACAACAGGAAATGAGAAACCTGCGTGTGACAGCATTGATACTTAGGCAAGTGTGAAATTAGAATTCTGCCCAGAAGGCCATTAACAATATATTATTATTTATGATACATTTTAATTGATGGTTCTGATTTCAATATGTGCTATCACTTTTCTAGGCAACGAGACTTATGCTTTTTGTCTGGCAGATGATAAAACAAGCATATAAATCTCTGCTCACCAATGCTGCATTTATTTGATCAAAAATACAGTAAAACAGCAATATTGTGAAATATTATAGCAATTAAATTTTTTTTCTCTCTTTTATTATATTTTAAAACAAATAATTCCTGTGAGGGCAAAGCTGAATTTTCAGCATCATAACTCCTGTCTTCAGTATCACAGGATCCTTCAGAAATCATTCTAATATGCTGATTTGCTGCTCATGAAACATTTCTTAAGTTTGCAAGTTTGATTAAGTTCAAGATTCCATTTAAACAACATACTTTATCCCAGATTGCTCTATGGGATACGTAGAGATGGGGATAAACAGACAAGGAAAAAAGCCCAGATTTGACCCAGAGCGCCCCTGACCTTCTGTAGCATGCGGCTGCTATGTGCGGAATGCTTAATTGTGGCCTATTGTTTCGTTCTACTTGGTAACTCAGTTACTCTCTGAATTGCACACAGAATTCAACACATTTTCTAATTCTAACACCAAGACATTCAATGCCCTGAATTCCAAATTCTAAAATTCCAGCAAACACCATTAAATAAATGGCACATTCTGAAATATTAAAGAACAAGCTCTTCTCTATTCTCGTGATTCCTTCCCACTTACAGTTAATGGACACAAATTGAAAAGCTTTTGTATCAATACTTCAAATACCCAAATGCTGACCTTGCCTGTAAAAGAGAAAGTGAAGTGCACTATATGAGTGTTTAATGTCATATTTATCCCTAAGTGTCATAATGCCACTTAGGGATAAATATAGCAGTACATCTATCAAAAGAGGAAACTGTTTTATATTTGACACAGTACTGGTAAATTTTGTGGCATCTGGCTGTGGTGTGACGGTTCCTGAGTTTTCTAATTCCATCTTGGGACCTCAGCACAGAAGCATGTCACACGGATTGAGAAAACATGATTCGGCGGCAACTACAGCTCATGTATTTTTAATGAAGATGATGTGACAACATGTCGCTGTATCACATTCCACGCTCATGATGCCAAGCGTGAGTGCGTAATCGAGTAAACGTTTGCATGTCCTCCCTCAATGTAAACCAGATGCATTTTAGCACATTCACAGGCCAAATCACTAGATTATTATGATTCAATGGTTCCTAGAAAGGTTTTTTATTTTTTTTGACAATAATATGTTCAACTTAAGGTGAAGGCTTGCACAGGAATAATAATTATGTTATGTGATGATCAACAATCAGACTCAATTTACTGTCTATGAGCTAATCAGAAGGTAAATTAACATTGTTCATGTACATTTTTTTTTTTAAACTGGACACTCCCAGAAGATTATCAAGCAACGTATGCATTACACATTTAATATTCACACACTATGCTGTACCTTAATTTCATACAAAAAATTCTTTTGTGTTCTATGTAGCCAAAATAGACCTAAAATTAAAAATTTCAAATGCAACAACATGGTTGATGTGAATGGAAAAATAATAATATATAATAATATATATAATAATATATATATATATATATATATATATATATATATATATATATATATATATATATATATATATATATATATATATATATACACACACACACACAATTGTGACATTGTTTTTTGTGTAAATTGTTACAAAAGATTCCTATTTCAAATAAATGTTGTTCTTTTGAACTTTCCATTCATCCAAAAAAAAAAGTATCACTGCTTCCATTAAAATACTAAGCAGCACAACTGTTTTCAACATTGATAATAAAAAGAAATGTTTCTTGAGCAACAAATCAGCATATTAGAATGATTTCTGAAGGATCATGTGAGACTGAAGACTGGAGTAATGATGCTGAAAATTCAGCTTCACAGGAATAAATAATATTTCAAAATATACTTAAATAAAAACATTTAAAATTGTAAAGAATTTCACAATGTTCCTGTATTTTTGATCAAATAAACATCCTTGTTGAGAGTAAGAGACTTTCAAAAACTTTTTAAAAATCTTATCGAAACATTGAACAGTAGTGCATATATACTAACCGTTGGTCAGGAATTCATTGTGCATGTCTAATCTATACAGGGTTATCCAATAAATCTGTAAGATAACTCAACAGAAATAAAACAAATGGGGGTCTAACATTCCACAAGAGTTCTGTCAATAAAAGGTCTATCGGAATAGCCAGACTGTTCCATTGGGAGAGCTTGTCATTCCTGTGTACAGACAGTGTCTTGGGAACTGAGATCTATAGAAGCAGAAAGGCACGATCAAGCCCAGCAAAGAGACAGGAACTCAGGGAGCGAGTGATGGGATCCCACAGGACTGAGAAAATGTTGTGTGGTAAACAGACCGGCTGACAGGGCTGAGTCCCAGACAACTTGACGGATGCTTGTCGCATACTAATGAAGCTATGCATGTCGTCTGTGTTTTGTGCGTGTCTGTGTGTATCGTGAAATAGTTTGGGATAACATGCCAACATGATGGTTCTTTGGAGGGAAAATACTTGATAAACCAACAACTTATATTGAGATTGCCAGTGTAATCCTTTGTATTACGGAAATACTATATCAATTCAACTACAACCAAAATTGCTAAAATAAACCAACACTTACATGAAGTACCACTTCTGTTAAGGGCCGTTCACACTAGGTATGTTTACATGTACCCAAATAATCAGTTTATAATGGGATTGATGGCTCTGTCGGAATAAAAAGCCTTCATGTAAACACCTCAATCGATCCAAATAAAATTTTGATTGGATTAAAAGGAACCAGATTTAAAAGTACCTTGTGCACACATGCAGTACTTGGATGAGTATGTTTACAAATGTTTTACTTGTGATGCAGGTAATGCACATGTAAATGAATATGTGAATCAGACATATTTACATTTTACATTTTATGCATTTAGCAGACGCTTTTATCCAAAGCGACTTACATAGCATTCAAGTTACAGTTTTTACATTGTAACTTGAACAATTCATATAAACAGAACTTCAGAATCTGAAATCAGATTGGATTCATTACAACTGATGAAAATTGGTGCATGTAAACAACAGTTTTGCAGCAATTTTACAGTGACAAAGACTAAATATAATTCATTTTCAATAAGAGTTGGTGATTTCCTGTGACAAGCAACAGAGACCATTAGAGATGCAACAAAGTTAAGCAGACCACAACACTATGCTTAAAAAAGTGACAATGTGCCAATTTGATAAAATCAAAATGGCAAACATCAGCCAACTGATTAATTTCTGACTAGAAAATACTACTTAGTCATGATCTTTTCTTCTGTATTGGATGTATACAAAAAAGGAGGGTGGGGAATTGGTTCTACCCATCAGTTGTTGATCAGATGGAGGCAGATCTGAATGCAAGCTTGTAGTCAATTGTATAAACTGACTTTTGTAAGAAATTAGTTTAAGTGGACTAGATGATTGAAGAAGTCCTGCATATTTCACTTGAAAAAAAGTCTGTCGTTTCACTGGAAGATCCATTTATGACATTTTACAATTACAAGGTCAAAAAAAAAAAATTAAGCAAATGCATGGATGAATTATTCACAATAAGATCAATAACGTGCATTTAGAAAATGGATATGGGGAATTTTCATTTCATTCTGACTTTAACCAAATCAAGTTTGCACACATCAGGAGAACTTCCGCAAAAACTGAATCAAGGGATGTTCAGTCCTTCTCCTGCTGTTTAACATCCAAACACAAACATACTTTGATCATCCGCCGTTTAACCTGTTGATGAACTCTAGTCTCTTGATATGTTTAATTCTCTTGAACACCGCAAAAATGATTAATTAACTTCTTTACTCTTAAGTTACAGTTTCAGAGTTTGGACTGCAAGTTCTTCAGTACTTTTCCACCTAAGAACCTGGTATGCTACACGTTCTAGGTCTGTCTTTCTAGAAATTGCTGACTGGCAAATTTAATGTGATACAGACTTAAATAAGTACCTGCAAACTTGTACAGACAGTAATACATTACTCAGATCTCTCCTTTGGACTCAAATATCAAAAGCCTAGCCTACATAAAAAAAAACTTCACTGATATTTACACCTTTGAATACGTGCCCTTGAACTATATCACCATTAGCATTAAAAACTAAAAGACAGATCTAGTATGCCAGGAAGAGAAGAAGTAATGACTAAAAAAGGCATTAACACAGATCCAAATGAATCACAGGCGAACACCTGCTTCCTAAGGCGGTCCTCAGGCTCTCAAGACAGTTGACCTGAATTTTCAGGGGTTACACAGGGGCCCTGCTATGACAAACAACATGGTGTTGTGGTTGCTACAAAATCTGTTGTAACATCATTAGAAACAACGTAACACTGGTTTCAGCTAGTAACTAAATCTTGATTATGATCCATTCATTTATTATGAAAACTATTTATGTGGTGCTACAATTAACACTGTATTACTAGTACAGAATCAAAAACACCCATAATTCATCCAATTATAATGTCAATGTCAATTATAACAACATCCAAAATCATCTCGATTTGATGATTTCTTTCCATTCCTAACACTTGATTGTCTAATTGAATTCTATGGAAATGTGGGAAGCACAAAACGATGGCCAGTATTGGCTTTTAAATACTTGACTACTTTGAAAATACTTGAATATTTTTAATACTAAAATAATTCTTTTAGATTTAATAAAATTGATCCTGATAATTTGTCACAATGGAAACCCATAAAAACTGAAATAAGGTTATGAAAACAATAAACATACAATATTAATATGGTGGGAGGCATGCACTGTCTTAAAGGTGGTATAGTTTAGCAAAAACAGTACTTACTTCATCCTCTGAGAGTCCATAAATGGGTTCAAAATTCGTAGCCATAAAGCCAAAGGGCAATTTAATACACACATACACAAAAAACACACACACACGCTCGTGTGAAAGCTGGAACAATAGCAAAGTGTGTCCTCCGCCACCTTCTGTGAATGCAAGTTGATCCAAAGCAGCGAAGTCTGAGTCCAAAAACGATTATCCTTTTAAACCATATCGTGACAGAAGATGTACGTCCACCGGTTTAATCTCATTTAACGGCTGAAATTCGGTGGATACACGCTTTATTTCCCCAACAATATGATTTCCCCTCGTCAAGTGCAAACGCGAATCATTCACTTCCTCTCAGGATCCGAAACACTCCCCGCTGAAATGAGTGACAACTTATCCCACCAATCACAGCGTTTTCCGAAACTCCAGGACGACAGACTATCCAATCCGTGTTAAATGAGGGCGGGGCAATGTTGTTGCACTTTTGTGGAGTAATCAGGGATGGGTAGTTTCCTAGATCCCAATATCGGATCCATAAGAACTTGACGTATTATTATATTGCATACATGTCTGTAGGTCTGTATTTATATATTGTGTTAATTAACACTTAGTTCATTTAAAAAGCCAGTAATAAGCTGTTTTAATCTTGCAGCTGGTAACAGGACTCCTATAGCAGTGCTCTAGCACCCCCTACAGTTAAAGATACTGCCAACATGTGCCAATTTATGATTTAACACCCAACACTGGGCAAAGTCCAACTGTTATACATCATGATTCATCGTACATGTGAAATAGCCTAGAGCAGGGGTTTTCAAACGTTTTTGTCAGCCGAACCCCTTTGACTTAATTATGTACTTGAAGTACGCGCTGAGATATTAAGTAAATTTTTAAATTATTTAATGGCATGTTTAACTTTAAAAACATTTATTATTTTTTTATCAGTTTTAAAGTGTTAGTAGTATTTACATAGCTATTGCTATTATTACACTCAACAAATTATAAAAAAATTCATGTTACTGTAATTTACAATGTAATTGTTACATTTTTTTTTTCCACAATATTTTTTTTTATACAGGGTTTCCCAAAAAGAGAATTATTTTTATACATTTAAGATTTTACATTTACATATAAACCTGTAACATTTCTTTGCAAAAATTTTTTATTATTATTTTTTAATTCATTCGTTAATAGCATTAACTCGTAGGCATACCGTGTATCCAGGGATTGAAATTAACTTTTTCACTCACCAGCCAATTTGGCTTCTAAATTTTTACATTGATTTTTACTTTTTATGGGCATTTTTACCTTTATAAAGCCATTTTTTCTAAAAGTGTGCATTATCTTTTGAGTCAAATTCTTACATTTAATCAGTCAATTACAATAATAATACATTTAGGCTGTTACTAAACAAATGAAATCAGTATCAAGAAAATTAATCTTTGCAGAAGTTGCATATGAAGTAGCATTTAGATGTATTTACACGTTAATTCACCTCAGAGGGACATGGAATGCTTCAACCTGCAGTTACAAATGCATAAATAATGTTTTGATATTTTAAACATGAAATGTTGAATACTGATATTTGAAATTATTTACAAAATGAAAAGATACTTTAAAAGTGCGATTAAAATCGCCAGTAGGTGGCAGCAAGTCACTGTTAATAAGTGAGTCATTGTGATTGAACCGAATCATTTTAAAAGGTTGATTCATTCAGGAACGAAACACCGTCATGTTGCTCAGTGCTGTGACTGTGTTTGGAATTATTTTTTGTTGGCGAAACAGAGCAAAAACAGGCAATATGGTGTCTAAAACGTAAGTCTCTTGATATTGACTTATTGTTTATTGAACTGTTGCATAAAATCAATATCACATTTGTAACCATGCTGATTTTTAAGAAAAAATGGCACTCTTCATGTGATATTGATTAACTATATGAATTGATATAAATATATACATTTTCTGCCTCCTTATCTTGAATTATGTGATCATTCTTAATGCATATTAATAGAATCATGAAGTGAAAGAACAAATGCGCACGCGCACTAAGTTAGTCTAACCAGACTTCATCACATAGTCATGTATGCGTGCACTCTGTAGGTGTTTTTTGTTTGTTTTTCCAATATACTCGATAATGTCATGATGTCTCACGTGTTCAGTATTTGCGCTAAACCTGTGCAGATTTGGCTTGCATAAACTTCCCCAAGAAATGAATGAGTGAACATAACTTACGAAAAGTAACCCGCCAAATTGGCTAGTGATTATTTATTTATTTATTTATATTTATTTTTTTAGATACTATTGGTGTTACAACCCTTGCTTCATTTGTGATGTAAAATATAACAAATAATAAGGGGTTTTATAGGAGAAAACTGAAGTTAGAACTTTAATGTTAACATTTTGTAAGCCAGAACGTAAATGTATAGTAGCTATAGTATAGTTAGTATAAAGTAGCTATAATAAAAATAAAAGAAATGGTGAGCAGTTACAGCACCTAATATATATATTTTCCCTTATCCACCTTATTTTGCAATGCGGAAGTAAGCTATTTTCTTTGAATGTGCAACACTTCCGATTCATTAGTATAACTAATAACTGTGCAATTACTAAAACTAATAACTGTGCTAATAACTAAACACAATAAACCAGTGTGATTATTAAAAACCACGTAATAACATACATATCAGTTTTCAATATCAAGCAGCATAATTTTGTACCTGTGTAAAAGAACTGTAAGCGAATGCCACCGGAAGTCTCGCACATTCAAGTTACAAATGGCCGCTGCATTTACGTTAAAAATACGGTGGATACATTCACATATATTTAAATATATTAATCTTAATGTAGAAAAGAAAAAAAAATGATATATGTTGTTTTAAGTTTCTCTTTGTACCAGTAGATGTCCTCATATTACCGCATAAATACTCACTTTGATTTGAACGAGTGGTAAAAGCACTGGGATAATGAATCAGCAAGTCCTTTACTCAGTTGTCAGCTCATAAATTCAAATGACTGGTTAATAGCAAATAAAACATTTGCCAAAGGTATTGTTAATTTATAGATACATTAAGTCTTGCAGCTTGGTTTATTATATTACTTTGAGAAAGTGGTACTGAATTCAATAAAGCTTTCAAGATGCTTTTATTGACTCGAGAGCGTGACAGGACATTAAATATAGACTAAAAGCTGTGAGTAATCTTCTGTTAACCTTAAACTACTAAGCTTGGATAAATGTAATGGGTTACTTTTGCCAATAGGCACTATAATGTTAGTTCAATTAAAACACACTTGATTTTGTTTAAGAAAAAAAAATCACAATGGCAACTCTAGTTTCAGATGGTAGAATTACGTAACACCAAAACATGTTGAGTAGGACAGAGGAGGATTTTTTTGAATCTCCCTTACCCACCCAACCATGAGCGCAAATTCAGTCTCTGGTTGGGAAACGGTTACTTCTTGGAGGGTTTCCGGATGTGGTTAATGGAAGTCTCACCGGTGCACAGGTGTGGAAAGTTCTAGAAGGAAAAGCACAGACGAACAAAAACTGAGGTGAGATTCATGAGCTGCATTTAATCTTCCTGTTTTTCACACACAACTGTTTTTTAAGCCCTTCATCACACAAAACCAAACATGACCCCGTTAATGACTTCAATCACTCCTAAAGCAGAAGGGGTCAGAGTTCATTGACAGGACCATGATGTTAATGGATGCTGACAGATTCAGTTTAGTGGTTTGTGGTTTAATATTTTGGTTCTAGGTAATTTTAAAATCCTCTGGATTTATTTCAGCATTAAAGATAAATGCTGTAATTTACAGTAAGGTAAGAAAAAGGACTTTGTATTAGTCTTTTATTCATTTAATTGATGCCACAGATAGTGATTGATCCTCTATTCTCATAGGCATTTGTGAAATATGCGAATTATTCAAATGTTTTACGGGTATTCAAATAACCACAATTGACATCAGGATTCTACAAAAACTGTAACAAGAAGCGAGACTAATCTTTTGGGAGAGTGATGGGATTGGGAAGACGTACTGTTCTACAGAAGATTTGGCAATAAGACAGATGATTGACAGCGGAAGAGAGCACATGGCAGTGCACTTGTTCAGTGTTGGACAGCTGGCGTAAGCCTGACATGCAGTCGACCATTTCTGGCCATGATGACAGCTCAATCTCACAGATTAGATGAGTGGATGTAAAAAATAAGGGAACAGAGAACTGAGCCTGTGTGCACATTAATTCAGTAATCAGGTGCATGGAAAGAATGCAGAACATTAAAACATAACTGTTCAATAGTTTGGGGTCAGTAAGATTTGTTTGTTTTTGAAAGAAGACTTTTATGCCCACCAAGGATGTATTTATTACATCAAAAGTAAATTAATATGGTTAAATATTATTATGATTTAAATAACTATTTTCTATTTTAATATGTTTTAGTTTTATTTGTTTAGGCAAGCTAAATTTTCATTCATTTTGTCATTACTCCAGTCTTCAGTGTCACATGATCCTTCAGAGATCATTTTAATATGCTGATTTGGTGCTCAAGAAGCATTTCTTCTTATTATTAATGTTGAATACAGATGTGCCACTTAATATTTTTGTGGAAACTTTTTTTCAGGATTCTTTAATGAGTAGAAAGAAAGAAAAAAAAAACAGAAAAAAACATTTGCTTGAAAGAAAAATGTTGTAGCATTATAATGTCAGTTTTTATCCATTTAATGTGTCCATATTGAATAAAAATATTAGTTTCTCTCTCTCACTCTCTCTCTCTAAAAAATAATAATAATAAAAAATAAAACAGTAAATAAATATATAAAATGTTATTACTGTCACGGATCAGCCAGGCTCATTCACCTCCCAATCACAACGCACTCCATCACCTGAGTATTAATTACACGCACCTGCACATCATCAGCACCCTCATCAGCCAGCATACAAAAGCACACACCTCACACCAGTTCATTATCCGATCTTGTTCTTTCCCAAGGATCTCCACGAGTGTGTCTCCATCGTCCAGGATTGTGAGGTGTGTGCTTCGTTCCCCTTATTCACGTGTTCCTGTGAGAGCAAGAGAACCTCCATTATCACGCTCATCATACTACTGTGCCTGTTCATTGAACTTATTACTCCCCTCCATCAGCTACCCGCTGACTCCACCAATTGCAATAAAACTCACTTGCTGTATTCTAACCATCTGAGTCTGCTTCTCTAACAACTAACATCAAACGTTTGAATAGTAGTAAAATAGCTATCCTATGAATATCCTATGATGGATATCCCAATGAATAAAATTTACCTATTTAAAAATAAATGAAGAAAATAGTCATTTTATTTAATTAAATAAAATGTAATATTATTAAAGCTTATTTTAAACAAACATGGAAAATAACAGTGATACCACAACATTTCACAAAAAAAAATGAAGTTGCAATTGCAAGTCACAAATTCCAAATGAGAATAAATATTTATAGTGTGTAACGACTAATACAACAACAGTGGACAGAAACAAATGACATGCTAAATCCTTCATCTCAATTTTTCATCTGTAGTGGCTTGTTTCTGGGTTTATCTTAGCTTGAAACCCTTTGTAGTCCGTTCAGTAACACATCTTTGCCCACCTCCTGTTTCTCTCTGTAATTCTCTCTCGTTATTTAGCATTCACTGTTTATCTATACAGACTCATAGTACAATAGCCTAAAGCACACTCCCTCAGTGGTGACCTTTGTTGTGCTTCACTCAAGGACACAATTCAATAACCGTACAGTGCATGGGACGTTCTAGCATTAGGATTAAATCTGTGACGTTTTGATGCCGGTGCAAATTTTTCAATATTTGACTAACGCTGAGCAGTGTGTGCGTTTTTGCTTCTGCCAGTACGTGCATGTGCATGCATGTATGTATACATGTGTCTGTGTTTTATAGCATGTAATCAGAAGCCAACTGTTTCTTATTCTCAGTAAAATCCAAACTCATCAGCAAACGGTGGTCCTTGCTTAAAATAATCCATGTGTTCATAGGGTTCACCAGTCTTATAAATAAACCACTGACCTTTACACCAACAAAAAGCCACCTTCGTTTATGACTTCACTTTATGAGTTTATTTTATGACTTAATATGTTTTCGAGTCCATTCCATCTACCCATAAACTGGCACGGCTAGTCTCTCAACTGACCAAAGAAACGTTATTTGGCAGAGGTCACTGTGTTTTTTGTGCCTCTGTTAGGTTCAGATGCTCACAGGCAAACTCGTTTGATCTTTGAGCCATGATTTCCTTCTGTCTGCTGGGGTTAAATGTTTCGAGCACATGGGCTTGAGTCATGTCATGGCACCTGACCACGGGCCATGGAAAAGTTGAAAAAGTCAAGTTTTAGTTTTATAACAGGTGCTTTGGCTCAGTGCTTTGATGCTTTTCCATTTCAAAATAACCATTTTAGTTCGTCAATGACTTGAAGTTGACCTTAAAGGAGTAGTTTGCCAGAAATGTATGTCATTTTCAACCCCCAACATTTATTGTCTCTCTCTCTCTATATATATATATATATATATATATATATATATATATATATATATACACACACACACAGTCATGGCCAAAAATATCAGCACCCTTGGTAAATATGATCAAAGAAGGCTGTGAAAATTAATCTGCATTGTTAATCCTTTTGTCCTTTTATTTAAAAAATTCACAAAAATCTATCCTGTCATTGGATAATAAGAATTTAAAATGGGGGGAAATATCATTATGAAATAAATATTTTTCTCTTATACATGTTGGACACAATTATTGGTACCCCTAGAAATTCTTATGAGTAAAATATCTCAAGTATATTCCCATTCATATTCACAATTTTGAGCACTCCAGGGTGATTATGAACATGAAATTATCCAGCCATGGCTTCCTGTTTCACAGAAATATAAATAGGAGGGAAAACAAAGCCCAAATTCCCTTAATCATCCATCACAATGAGAAAAACCAAAGAATATAGTGCTGATGTGCAGCAAAAGATAATTGAGCTTCACAAATTAGTGAAGTGGCTTTAAGAAAAGAGCAGTGAAAATTCCCATTTCCACTATCATGGCAATAATTAAGAATTTCCAATCAACATAAAATGTTACGAAACTGCCTTCTTTGATCATATTACCAAGGGTGCCGATATTTTTGGCCATGACTGTATATACACTCACTGGCGACTTTATTAGGTACACCTTGCTAGTACCGGGTTGGACTCCCTTTTGCCTTCAGAACTGCCTTAATTCTTCGTGGCATAGAAGAATTGTAGCCTCCATTTCCTGTTCTTAGCTGACAGGAGCGGCACCCGGTGAGGTCTTCTGGTGCTGTAGCCCACCTGCTTCAGGGTTCGATGTGTTGTGTGTTCAGAGATGGTATTCTGCATACCTTGGTTGTAACGAGTGGTTATTTGAGTTACTGTTGCCTTTCTATCATCTCTAACCAGTCCGCCCATTCTCCTCTGACATCAACAAGGCATTTTCGTCCACACAACTGCCGCTCACTGGATATTTTCTCTTTTTCGGACCATGTAAACCCTAGAGATGGTTGTGCGTGAAAATCCCAGTAGATCAGCAGTTTTTGAAATACTCAGACATTCCCGTCTGGCACCAACAACCATTCCACGTTCAAAGTCACTTAAATCCCCTTTCTTTCCCATTCTGATGCTCGGTTTGAACTTCAGCAAGTCGTCTTCACCACATCTAGATGCCTAAATGCATTGAGTTGCTGCCATGTGATTGGCTGATTAACAGTTTGTGCTACCAAGCAATTGAACAGGTGTACCTAATAAAGTGGCCGGTGAGTGTATATATACAGTGGGTACGGAAAGTATTCAGACCCCCTTAAATTTTTCACTCTTTGTTATATTGCAGCCATTTGCTAAAATCATTTAAGTTCATTTTTTTTTCCTCATTAATGTACACACAGCACCCCATATTGACAGAAAAGCACAGAATTGTTGACATTTTTGCAGATTTATTAAAAAAGAAAAACTGAAATATCACATGGTCCTAAGTATTCAGACCCTTTGCTGTGACACTCATGTATTTAACTCAGGTGCTGTCCATTTCTTCTGATCATCCTTGAGATGGTTCTACACCTTCATTTGAGTCCAGCTGTGTTTGATTATACTGATTGGACTTGATTAGGAAAGCCACATACCTGTCTATATAAGACCTTACAGCTCACAGTGCATGTCAGAGCAAATGAGAATCATGAGGTCAAAGGAACTGCCTGAAGAGCTCACAGACAGAATTGTGGCAAGGCACAGATCTGGCCAAGGTTACAAAAAAATTTCTGCTGCACTTAAGGTTCCTAAGAGCACAGTGGCCTCCATAATCCTTAAATGGAAGACGTTTGGGATGACCAGAACCCTTCCTATAGCTGGCCATCCGGCCAAACTGAGCTATCGGGGGAGAAGAGCCTTGGTGAGAGAGGTAAAGAAGAACCCAAAGATCACTGTGGCTGAGCTCCAGAGATGCAGTCGGGAGATGGGAGAAAGTTGTAGAAAGTCAACAATCACTGCAGCCCTCCACCAGTCGGGGCTTTATGGCAGAGTGGCCCGACGGAAGCCTCTCCTCAGTGCAAGACACATGAAAGCCCGCATGAAGAACTCCAAGATTGTGAGAAATAAGATTTTCTGGTCTGATGAGACCAAGATAGAACTTTTTGGCCTTAATTCTAAGCGGTATGTGTGGAGAAAACCAGGCACTGCTCATCACCTGTCCAATACAGTCCCAACAGTGAAGCATGGTGGTGGCAGCATCACGCTGTGGGGGTGTTTTTCAGCTGCAGGGACAGGGCGACTGGTTGCAATGGAGGGAAAGATGAATGCGGCCAAGTACAGGGATATCCTGGACGAAAACCTTCCCCAGAGTGCTCAGGACCTCAGACTGGGCCGAAGGTTTACCTTCCAACAAGACAATGACCCTAAGCACACAGCTAAAATAACGAAGGAGTGGCTTCACAACAACTCCGTGACTGTTCTTGAATGGCTCAGCCAGAGCCCAGACTTAAACCCAATTGAGCATCTCTCGAGAGACCTAAAAATGGCTGTCCACCAACGTTTACCATCCAACCTGACAGAACTGGTCTGAATACTTTCCGTACCCACTGTGTATATATATATATATATATATACAGTGCCCTCCACTAATATTGGCACCCTTGGTAAATCTGAGCAAAGGTGGCTGTGAAAATAAATCTGCATTGTTTATCCTTTTGATCTTTCATTCAAAAAATTCTAGCCTATCATTGAAGTAAAACAATTGAAAGTAGGGAGAATATCTCATGATAAAATAAATGTTTTTCTCCAATGCATGTTAGCTACAATTATTGGCACCCCTGGAAATTCTTATGAGTAAAATATCTCTGAAGTATATTCCCATTTACATTAGCATACCAGGGAGACTAGGAGCATGAAATTGTCCAGCTATGACTTCCTGTTCCAAAGGATTATAAATATAAAGAAAACAAAGGCCAAATTCCCTTAATCATCCATCACAAGGAGTAAAACCAAACAATAAAGTTCTAATGTGCAGAACAAAATAGAAAGTTTCTGTAAGACAAAAGCTAAAGCAATGAAAATCCACATTTCCGCCATGAGGGCAATAATTAAGAGGTTCCAATCAACTAAAGATGTTACAAATCTGCCTGAAAGAGGACATGTGTCTATATTGTCCTAATGCACGGTGAGGAGGAGAGTTTGAGTGGCCAAAGACTCTCCAAGGACCACAGCTGGAGAACCGCAGAGATTAGTCTTGGGGTCAGAAAGCCTAAAAAAAAATATATCAAACAGCCCCTACATCACCGCATATTGTTCAGGAGGGTTTCAAGAAAAATTCTCCTCGCTCATCCAAAAACAAAATCCAGCATATTCAGTTGTCAGACACGACTGGAACTTCAAATGGGACTGGCTTCTATGGTCAGATGAAACTAAAAAAAAGAGCTTTTTGTCAGCAAACCCACCAGATGGGTTTAGTACAAACAGGGATAAAAAAGTACCCCATGCCCACGGTTAAATATACTACTGGATCTTTAATGTTGTTGGCCTGTTTTTCTGCTGTAGGTCCTGGACATCTTGTTCAGATACATGGCATCATGGATTCTCTCAAATACCAACAGATAAAAAATCTAAACCTGACTCTGTTAGAAATCTTATAATGGGCTGTGGTTGGATCCTCCATCAGTACAGTAATCCAAAACATATATCAAAATCAACACAAAAATGGGTCACTGAGCACAAAATGAAGCTTTTGCCATGGCTGTCCCAGTCCTCTGACCTGAACCCTACAGAACATGAGTGAGGTGAACTAAAGAGAAGAAGCACCAACATGGAACTGTAAATCTGAAGGATCTGGAGAGATTCTGAGTGAAGGAATGGTCTCTGATCTCTTATGAGGTGTTCTCCAAACTCTTCAGGCATTACAGGAGAAAAATCAGGGCTGCTATCTTGGGAAAAGGACGTTGCAATAATTGGGTGCCAATAATTGTGGCCAATATGAACTAGAGAAAGCATTTATTTCTCAAGGAGATTTCCCCCCCACATTCAATTGTTTTACTTCAATGATAGGTTAGAATTTTGTGAATTTTTTGAATGAAAGATCAAAACGATTTATTTTCACAGCCACCTTTGCTCAGATTACCAAGGGTGCCAATATTAGTGGAGGGCACTGTATATACACATATACATACACTGATTCACCTAAAAACTGAGTAAAAAACTTCCATTACAAAAGCTGATAAATGTTGAAGACATAATTAGTTTATACATCATGTTCCCACAGAGTTCATTCCGGCTGAAATTAATTGGAAGTTTACCTCCGGATTTGTGTAATATTTTTAATGACTTTTTACTGCCTGTTTAATTAAATCTACCTGTTTTCTCATCCACTCATATACCACTACAAATGCACTGAACAGCGGAACTTTGTCACTCAGGATAAGAATTTATTGGAGCTCATCAGAAGTATGCTATTATCTTGGCCTAACAGAAGCAATTTTGTAACTAATTATAATTACAAAAATGCCACATATTTAAATAAATTACACATTGGCGTATGTCTTCAGTGGATTAGTTTTGAGAAATTGGAATTACTTACACAATGCATATAATACAATATTATTTATATAATTTAATAAATGCATTTAAATAAGTAATGTAGATGCTGTGAAGAGTTTTTAGTAATGCATTATAATCAGAATGGATAAGATCATATTTCATTCCTGTTCTGTCCTTTTCTCCTATTCTAGTTGTACATGTAAGCAGTCACATGATCACATGATTTCACAGTTCAGTAAACTCAATGTCAGGGAGTCTGGTAAGTCTTGATAATTTGTAAAACAACACAGTGGCGGCAGGATTTGCACTAAAAATGTATATATACTCTATATTATTTAAGCGGTTGAATCTATTTTATTTTATTTTATTTTATTTATTTTATTTTGGAGCCATTTGATGCCAGGGTTTCTTTATCACTTGGCACCTCTGACAAATAAAATTTGATATAAAAAAGTGGGGAGGAGGTTTGGTTGGATTTGGTTACTTTTTCTTATAAGACACCTCTAGCCACACCTGCTTTAATCCTCTATGTTATATATGTTTATTGAATTGTTATGTAATACAGTTAATGCATTGCATAAGTCATTCAGTTGAATGTTTAAATCCAATTAAACATTGATATGTGAAAACAAAGATTTTTATTTGCCAAGCTGTCAAAATTTGGAAGGAGAAAGAAATAAAACATTTATAACTACACACACACACACACACACACACACACACACACACATATGTGTGTGTGTGTGTGTGTGTGTGTGTGTGTGTGTGTGCATAATGGAAAATCAATGTGCTTATAGTCATACAGAATATGGCAAGAATTTACCTTGTAAGCATTAATGAAAAGCTGAGCAACAGTTGCCCCCCAAAAAGCAGAAAAATGTATAAATGTCATTGCATTACATAACAAAATATCAAAACAAGTGACAGATAAGCACACTTTTTCTGGAGGAAAAAAATAACAAAAAGATATTTGTTAGGTTTGATTTACAAATACTTTACAAAATTAATAATAATGACAAAAACGTATTTGGGCACTTTGTAGAACACATCATAGTTTATTTGATGAAATATGTGATTACTCTGCTGGGAAAAATATGTGAAGAGAGGAACTGACTTCATCTAAAAATCACAGAAACACCGGCTGGTTAAAAATAATTGGAAAAAAAGACTACAAAAGTGAAGTTAGTTCTGAGAAAAGGTATAGCACAAATACAATACATTTGTTTGCAGATGCAGTTTGGTTTATTGTCAACTGATGCAAATTTTTTATTTATTTTGTTTTTAATTTTAAGTGTGTCTTGACTGTTCAGAAACATTTGGGGCTGATGTTTTTGAAATACACTTTTACCAACTTTTTTCCCACTTACTGTGGGAAATTTTTAGAAAGTCCAGTTGTCATGGTGAAACATTGTGAAACCTTACTGAAATACATTTTTTTTTTCTCCCTCAGGTGTCAATTTAAGACTTATTTGTACTGTTCGCCACCTCTAACCACATTTGATTCGATTGCTTTCTTTATGGCATAATAGTATGCAATAACCTCTGTCTGGACTTAAACGCCATTGAAATCTTAGGCTGTAGGCCACTGGTGACAGAAATAAAACCTGTGAAATACTGTGAGAATGTTGCGAGCATTACGTCTATGTGGGCTTCATGAAAGGAGCTACTGTAAAATGTGTTTTTTATATGATTTATCCTGTAATTCATGTGATTTGTTCAGTTATTTATACATAAAAAGGTTGGCTTGAATTCTCTTGTGCTTTTTCTATTTTATACATTCTATTTTAAGTAAGCTTTTCCCATCATTTTTCCCTCTCAACATCCATTTATTGTCTGGTTTTACCTTGTTTATTTCCTTGAAACAGGTTTTATTCCTAAATACTTTAAACACTTCTCTCCTTCTAGAAATTAGGCTGTAGACATTAGTATTGCTTTTAGCATCCAATTTTCTAGTCATGAATCCTAGAGCAACAGTACGGTGGCCGAGAGAGTTCAACGCACTGCAACTTCAGAAAACACATGCAAATAGAAAACGCACCAGCAAATAAAGAAAACATCTTCATCAGTTTGACAGCAGGTGCTGCAAATGCTCACAATGCAAACAAATGAAGAAACGCACTGCAAGCGCTGCCAGTGCATTTCTTTGTTTGTTTGCGTTGTGAGTATTTGCAGTGTGTTTCTTTATTTGGTTGAGTTGTAAGCATTTGCAGCGTGTGTTGTCAAATTGATGAAGTTATTTTCTTAATTTGCTGGTGGTTTTTTTTCTATTTGCAGTGCACTGAGCTCTCTCGGCCACCGTACAACAGGGATCTGGAGACTGTTAATGAAAATGCCAGGAAATATTACTCTACCAGAAATGGCTTTAAATTTAGTAATAGCTGTGCTTGTGTCTGTAATTTCCCCTCTTCTGTTACATTAAGAAGAAGCTGGTATAATCAGAACAGTGTAGATCCTTGCTGAAAAAATGAGAAACTAGGCAATTAAAAATATCTTAGTCTTCTCTGCTTTTACAGATTGGCCCAGATCAGGAGATTTATAGCAAATGCATCCTTTAATACTAAATGTTTTATTGGTCATGATACCATTCCACATCCTGATGCTGTGTTTTTCCGTGGCCACTAGGAACACTGCAAGGTCACTAAATAGAGGAAGTTCCACAGTATCCTAGTAATCTTTCAATTTATAACCAACTCAATGAAACGCACTGAGAAGCAAACAAAGTACTCAAGAGCATGATGTGTAGCCTTTATATCAACAGGTTTTACAGTGTTTGATCAAGAGCAGAACCTGTACAGTCATGTGTTTGGATAGCAAGTACAAGCAGTTTAGAGTCATACCAGATGATCATAAATAACTGCCAGCTGTATCATACATTCTATCTATCTATCTATCTATCTATCTATCTATCTATCTATCTATCTATCTATCTATCTATCTATCTATCTGTCTGTCTGTCTGTCTGTCTATCCTGAAGTCATATGAGCCACTAAATTTTAAATGCAATATTAACAGTAAATATCAGGGGAACGCTGCATGATTCAGACTTTGACACAGTGAAATGATACGTTTTTGTATGTATACTTTTTTCTACACTTTTTTTTTTTGTCTCAAAACCACAGAGAAAAGTTGGAATGTACCAAACACTTCAGTTGCATGACAATGCAAGTTCTCTTTTTAATGTCCCTCTTATATTTTTAGCACAGATTTGGTGTTATAAAGCAAATCACAGACTTTGATTTCTGTACAGATACTTCACAAATAGTTAAAGCAAGATGAGGGAGATGCAGTATAATTGTTAAAAATTAGATAAGAATAAATAAAAATGTATTTTATAGTGGTTAAAATTTTAATAAATAATATTAAAAACGTAATAAATACATTTAAATGTAATAAATTATATAAATATTAAATTATATATAATAAATAAAATTAATTAAATTAAACAAATATATGATTATATATTTAAATATATATTCACACACACACACTTATTTTACTACCAATTCAAACATTTGTACTTTTTATTTTACCCTGCAATCTTTAATCCAAGATTATTCATTCATGTAGGCTATTACAAAAACTACAGCAGAATCACAGCATCAGCATTGACAGAACGCTCAGTACCGCGGATGAGATTAAACTGAGCGCAGAGTGGGAGGAGTTGATGTGGGAGGAGCTGAACAGTCCAGGCCACGCCCATTGTCAGACAGCCCGGTTAGACAGAAGATGCCCATCACCCGAAGGCATTTGACTTACCTGAGAGTTGCAGGAGCGCACATCTGCTCAAGACACCAACTAAGCTTTGCGAGTGTTCGGTTACATAAGCAAGAACAGCAGAAATCAGCCAGTTCAATGTAGCCATCCTGCTGCACGATCATTAAAGCGGGATTATAGCAGCTCATCATCGCCCTATGAACAGCAGGTAAGAGCTGAACTGGTACTATTCTGCTCTTTGAGATCTCGAAGACATTGTATTAAATGCACTTAACTGAATTCGAACAAGAATAAAAGTAATAGCATGCCTGCATAAGTACAAGGTTTATAATGCAGGACAGTACATTTATATGACATTTATATTTATATCAAAATGTTCTGTTGAACAATTTGACTGAACTGTTATATCAAAAATATTACTGAACTACATATTCATCGTGTAATTAATATCACATTTCACATTTAAATCTACTTAATTTAAGTATTTTATATTTAAGCAACTTTAGGTAACACTTTATTTTACGGTGTCCTTATTACATGTACTTACTATTATAATAACAATAAATTATGCATAATTACATGCAAGTAACCCTAAGCCAACCCCTAATCCTAACCATAACCATATAGTAAGTACATGTAGTTAATTAATATTACTTAGTACTTAAATGTATAATTACACTGTAACAAGGACACCTTAAAATAAAGTGTAACCCAACTTTACCATGGTTGTTATAGTTAGTTAGTAATTACCAGTAACATGCAGTGTGCTTCATATCGCAACATCTAACTTAACTGCATTTATTCAAGAAATAGATAGATAGATAGATAGATAGATAGATAGATAGATAGATAGATAGATAGATAGATAGATGGACAGACTTTTGTACACTTTTTGTACAGTTTTAATAGTTGAGTCTATATATAGTAAAATATTTATATAAAAAGATACATTTTTGTAATGTTTTATAAGTTCTGAAGTGGTGCAAAAGAATGTGTTTTTGTCCAAAAAGATTTAAATTAGTGTGTAAAATGTTGGTCACAACATATTTATGTATTTATTGTTGTATTAAAAATATGGAATCTTCAATAGTGAATATCAATGAACTTGTAACACAGTGACAGAAGCGTGAGGCGTGCAGATCCATGTGCAAGCTTTTTATTGACAGACGTGGTCAACAAACACAGGCAGGGTCGAAACACTAGCAAACAGGTACAACGCAGGCAAGACAAAGAGTAATCCTAGGGCAAGCGTGGGTCTTCGATCGGCAAACAATATCCAACAGGGCAAGGCAGAGAGATAATCCAGGAAACACAGGCTAGATTCAGAACACGAGAAAAAACAGACAAGGCAAGACTAGACTAAGAAAACTAGAAACTGGCTCCGTATCGCAGCTAACACTAGGAGAGTGATAAACGCAGAACAATACAGGAGACTAAACACAAAACAAACACGGAAAGGCTTGGTAAGTAGCTAACACTAGGAGAGTGCTAAACGCTAGACAATACTCGGCGATCTGAACAGGATCTGAGTATGTGTTATATAGTGTGTGTAATAGCTCTTAGGTGAGCGTGTGATTGGTGACAGCTGTGTGATCAGTGCATTCAGTTGTGTATGTGCAATCAGTGCAATGGATGATGGGAACTGTAGTCCGGAGTGACATGTAACAGTCTGTGTGGTGTAAGAGTCAATATGAAGGACGGGCGACCTCTGATGGCGAGTGGACGGAAGACCATGAACCGGATTCGTGATAGAACTACAGCTGCACACAATTACATATTAAGTAGGCTGTATGTTATCACTGTGTGCTGCTATTATAATTAATTATTATAGACTTAACAGGCACTGTGATGTAAAGTGTGACATAAATCTTTTTGATTTTGACGTGATCATCAAGTAGCCTCACACTGGCCCAGAATCAGAGCAGGGCTTTACAGTGTAATTATATTAGCGGGTGGAAAGTGCTGATATAGGTGTTCATTATGTAATGAGCTTTGCATCGGTCTAATCCTGGGAATAAGAGGACAGAATGGCTGTGAAGTTTTCAGTGTTCTAGTTTGTGTTTGAGTCAACAGTTTAATAATCGGTGACTTATGTTTCAGAGTTAAGTGTTGGTTTGTGGTGTCATATTTGATTCTTTTGTCAGCTGGAATTATAATGCAGAGAACTCATTTGAATATTAATTAAAATATTTATAGTCTGGAACGTGGACAGTTTTCTTAATGGTGGTTAATTGGTTACAACAGATAATGAATGAAATATCTTTTTGGTTGTATTGTTTGCTTTTAATAATAGACTTCTTTATCATATATCATAATATTTTTGCTCTTCACTGTAATGCTGAACTGAAACTGAACACATTCTGGTTTCACTTATGGTGATACAATAAAAATAATCTTAATTCTTCATCTTGATATGATCCATAAACTGAGGTCAGACAAAGTGTATATGATCAGAAATCTTAAAAATGTAACAGTAATTTGCTGTTCATATGCATAAAACCAATCAAATCCAGTGCCTCTGCTATGGTGTTGGGTATTGAACACACCGGAAGAGCGGACAATAGCTTCTTAACCTGATTAAACTGAGACCTGCCACTTCCTAAGCGGCCATTCAGCTGATTATATCAATGAAAGTGTTCAACACACTTGCATATCGCTCTGGTTGTTTATTGAGCGGGCTAATAAAACTCCTGCTATCATGATAGTCTGTGTTTTGTTGATTAGAGACATCTTCAGGGCCTGAATTGCCAAGCGTGTGGAGAGTATATATGGTAAATATGGCCAACACTTCTGACTGAACGTTCACAGTTATTGATGTTATTGAGAGATATATATATATATATATATAACCAATATTGTAGCTTTTCAAACTGCTCTTAATGTTTTGAAGAGGTGTTTGTGGGTATGTCAGTTTATAAAAGCTTCTATTCAGCATTGACCCATTTCCTGTTCACTTGATGAACACACTCACTTCTGCATAATTTTATGTTTTTATTGCTTGGCATCATCAAGTCTATGTGAGGAACAGATCCTATGTCAGAGCGATGATGTTGTTGAGTCATTGCAGACTGTTTGCACTTCAGAATGAATCATTTTTGGAGAGCTGTGTTTACTCAGTTGGTTCTCATATAAATTCTTTAAAAAGACTGAAATTAAAAATATTAATCGAAAATTGTTCCTTTTGTTGCAGTTCTCAAATCTCATAATTAATTTTAGAGATTAGAGCTTTGGTGGTTAGGAAGATTTTCATTGAATCATTAAATTTCATTCTGTTCATCCAAAAATCCATTGTACGGTAGATTTGATATACAGCGCATATGGACTACTTTTATCAGAATCAGAATAAGCTTTATTGCCAGGTATGTTTACACATACGAGGAATTTGTTTTCATGACAGAATCTACTGCAGCGCAACAGAATGACAGTGACAGAACAAAAAAACACAGATAATAAAAAGAAGAATTAAAAAGAACAAGTAAATAAGGAATAACAATATACAAATTGACAATTGTATGTACAGGTATATAACAGTAGTCAGTTTTGTATGTACAGGTATATTATGTGCAAATTGAAATGTAGACTAAGTATGTGTGTTAGATAAATAAGTGTATAAATAGTGTGTGTTATTATTGTCAAGTCTTCATGAGATGGATTGCCTGACTGAAGAAACTGTTCCTGTGTCTGGTCGTTCTGGTGCTCAGAGCTCTGTAGCGTCGACCAGACGGCAACAGTTCAAAGAGTGAGTGTGCTGGATGTGAGGGGTCCAGAGTGATTTTGCCAGCCCTTTTGCTCACTCTGGATAAGTACAGTTATGGTAATTTATGGACTGTTATGGAGTTTTTGTTCTCTTTGGAGCTTGACAGACATGGTAACTGTAAAGTTGTTACTTCAAAAATTCTCAGTTTGTGTCCTATGGAAAATAATATCAGCACAAGGTTTGGTAATACTGGTTAAGATGATGAAAAAAAAAATTGTAAAGAAGACCATATGGTTAAAAAAAAAAAATGTAATTTTTACAAAAATACTGTAAAATGCTTGTAAAAACCTGTTAATTTGTTGTTAAAAATTGTTGGTTGTACAAAAAAATGCATTATTTTACTATAAAATATTGTCAAATGGTATTTGCAGGCAAAAACTATGACTTATCAAATAATTTATGGTAATGGAAATCTTTTATGGACAGGCCACTTATGAACCCTTTTATTGTTTGGTTTCCTATTTACCACCTGTATTATGCTGGTTATCAGTACATTTTAAGGTAAGAAGTAGATTTTGGTAGTTCAAGTAGACTGGTATATTAACATTATATCAATTAATGAAATATACAGTTATAAGTTGTAAAATATATATAGAGATCCCGTAATACATTGCCCTAGTAATTTATGCTGTGAATTTCTTGCAACAACAACTGCCAGGTTTTTATTAGAAATTTACCATGAAGTTTTTTTGTACAGAATGAACCATGAAAAATTTCAGACAGGTGTTCATTTTTCCTCAATTACTGTAGTTTGTGCTATTGATGTAGGGCTGTTCTTTGCTAAGAAATAACGTCTGAACAACAGTGCTTTAGAAGTAGAGTTTACATGATTGATTAATGGACAAAATGGAACATCAGTCTGGCATTCAGATAATTCACTACAATTTATTGAACTGAAGTCAACAGAAGTCGTTCAAATTCAGCAGCGCTTACTTAGTGACAAGCTGTCTAAATCACCCTTTAATTAAACATACCATTTAACATGAGCTGATTAATGCAGTACTGAAATGCACTATGGAAGTCTGGGTGAAGCAGCCATGGATGAATCTATCTTGGTCTTGCAGAAACATGAGTCCACAAGCACAAGTGCTGATTTATGTCTAGATAACAAGAAAAGATGTCAGAGAGCTTGTTCGACTGGTTTCACTGTTAATTTAAGGCGTTCTGTTATTCCAACAACAATGCCATTTTTATCTATACAAACAATGAAGCGTATTTTGGGTTCTGCTCACACATGCTACTTCTTCTCTTTGTTTTTTGTATTTCTTAGGCATCTTGTAAATATAAAGCATGATTTTATATCAAATTCAGATGCAGACTGATTCATAATGCCGCCCACTTACATTAAAATATCTTTGGGCCAAAAGCCTCTTCATTACTACGTCACAGATCAAATATTCAACATTAACCATTTGTAAACTAAGTGCATTGATTCATTTAACTGTGATTGAAGTGATCCATATTGTGTATTCAGGGATAGTTCACCCAAAAACAATTACAATTCATTATCATTTACAGTACCCTCAAGCTGTTCCAAATCTGCATGACTTTTTCTTTTTAAAACAGAAAGGAGGGTATTTTCTGAAATTTCAGCCTGTTTTGAATTTTTTGTTATTTATTTTGTACATCATTGACTTTCATTGTATGGCCAAAAACAGTTCTTCAAAATGTCATATTCTGTGATCTGCAGAAGAAAGAAATATTTTGGGATGGCATGAGAGTTAGTAAATAATGACAGAATTTATTTGTTTATTCATTTATTTATTCTTTCCATTTATTTATTTATTTATTTGTTTGTTTATTTATTCATTCATTCATTCATTCATTCCATTATTTGCTTATTTATTTATTCATTTATTTATCTGTTTATTTGTTCATTTATCCAGTTGTTTATTTATTCATTATTTATCCAGTTGTTTATTTATTCATTATTTACTCATTCATTTATTTATTTACTCATTTATTTACTTATTCATTCATATTTAAAATTCATTTAAATTTTTGAGTGAACTAAAGTTTTTTTTTATTTTTTTTTAACTCAGTTGCAAGATGTAAACTTGTAAGAATTTATGAGATTGCAATGACCTTTTTCTGAGTTTGTAGCTCACTTTTTCCTCAGAATTGCGGGATGTAAACTCAGAATTCTAAGGAAAAAGTCAGAATTGTGAGAAAAGTGAGAATTCAGAGTTTATATCTCATAATTCTGAGGAAAAAGTGCGATATAAACATAGAACTATGAAAAGTAAATTGTGAGATAAAAAAAAAAAAAAAAATCGCAGTTACCTTAACTAGCCCTTTAAGAAAAAGGCAATTCAATAAAGACAAGCCTATTTTATTGCTGCAATCCTGTAAACCAATGAGTAAATCAAGTGTGTCATTAGTAATTCTTCATGAGTTTACATCGTCAATGTGATCTGATTACACCTGAATGACGACAGACTACTTTAGAGATTTGTGTTAATTAGTCTTACGCAGTTATCGCCGCCCACCTAGACGACTAGATGTGTCCCCAAAGACACAAGTCCACCCGTCAACAGTGTAATGATCCTAATCCCTAACATTAGTCTGGATTTGGCTCATAAACAATCACCTTTCAGGTCTATGTCACCCACTAGTGCAACACTACACCTCTGAGGAGAAGGTGGGTTGGATCTGGCTTGTGCTGGATGGTTATGTATTGTGCAACTGCTGCAAAGTTTCGCTGTGGGGGCTGGAAAACAGTATCTGAAAAAACAACACACTGTAGATTCATGAATGTCTGATAATGATAAACTGTCAGGAAAAAAAGGGTTAATCAACCGTGAAAGTTTCTATTTGAGAGCATCTTTGACAGTTACTTCCTGCTATGGTTTTCCACTAAATTCTGGATAATATCTAAACAGACTGGCCTCTATTCTAGGAAATATTTAATTGTCTTTCTTGGACAGACGTTTGGCATGTGACAACATGCCCTATGTACACTGAAAAAAAAATGTGTGTAGAAAGAGTTTTCACTGAAAAATTGCTAGTAAATTTCACAATTAATTACAAAGAATTATGAGATATAAACTCACAAATTCAAGAAAAAAAGTTAGAATTATGAGGTAAAAAAAGTTGAATTTATATTTTCTTTTTTTTTTAATTCCGTGGCAGAAACAATATAGAACAAAACAGAATTGGAAGATGTAAACACAGAATTCTAATAGTTTCCCTCTTACTTTCTTGTTTCTGTCTACAGTACAATATTTTTGTGTCAAATGCTTTTAATAACCATACAAATTGAAACATTATAGGTTTAATTGCAAATAACTGTGGATTTCCTGAAGCAAACACACAATTATGTTCTCTCTCATAATAAGGGCTCTAATGCACTCCCGCTGGCATATGATAATTCAAGACATTGGTATTTTTTCTGCCAAGAGGTCCAGCATATAAGTGAAAAATACATTTTATTTTATTTTGTTGCCATGACTACCAGCACCATGTCAGTTTTTTGACTGAGCAGCTGGTATATAGTTAATACTCATTAGCCTAAGTGTAGTTTAACACAATACGTTAGTTCCTCACAATACAAATGTAAAACCTGTAGGTAAAATGGAGCAAAATTAGGTCAGGTAATCCTCCTAGACCTTTTCATAGCTTTAACCTGACAACATTAATTCCTAATGCCAGCAAGACCTCTAAGAGGTCTAGCTATGGAATTATAGGGGACAGAAATGGCAAAGAAGAGTGAAGGGTGGGTGAGAGAGCGAGTTGCTAGATAATCTTTAGATACGTGCTGACTTGTCGACAAGCCCCTACTTGCTGCCGTTCACCCGGCTTAGCGGCTTACCCCCCCCTTGGAAGTTATGTAAGATAGCTGTAAACAGTAGGAGGGCAATCTTCTAATGCCAATTATCAGATCAAAAGGAACATTCTTAAAATCAAAGCACCAGAGAGTGGATAATGCCATCAGGAACACACACAATAAACGTATGGCTGCTGTACTGCTAGAAGGAGATGATATTAATGTTGCGTTTACCCTCACCACAGGCACCACCGTGTCTGAATTTTTATTTTACATGACGAAGTTACAAGCCAACTGGGTTCACTGATTTTCAGTGGCTTTTCCGCAACAGTTCAGAGTGCAGCATTTGTTTGCCAATGAACAAGCATTCATTGCATTCATTCTAGTCAATAAATCAATACAAGATTACTTCTGGGTTGTTACCTTTGGAAAAGTCTTGCTTGAGGCCATTATCGCTACTTCATTTCTTGGCAGAAATAACTTGAAGAACAACAATGATATACATATTGCAGTCAGATATGCCTGTTTGTGCAGTGCTGTTGTCTCATTACTGGATTAAACTTGGCCCAGGATTCTGTTTTGAAGATTACAGGGTCAGCAATCTGCACACCTTTATAGCTTTACTGATTGATTACCAATTAAGGTTAATACACAACAGACCAATTAGATGACAGTTAAGGGTTATGTAGCTAATATATATAGTTTTTACCAGGGTTGTTATAGTTAACTAAAACTGAAACAAAAAATCATTAAAAAAGCTTCCTTTACATGAACTATAATTAACTGAAATTAAATATAAAATACATTATTAAATATAAAAAAAATGTAACCTTATTTTATTTCAGCTACTTGCCAACATTTCTCAGTTTCATTTAGTTTATTTTGATGTACTGAAATAACTAAAACTAAAGCTGAAATAAAAATGACTGAAAACATCTACAGACATATTAAAAAAAAACTTATAAAAATGAAAAAGAAAAAAAACATGCAACAAAATTACTAAAACTTTAAATTAAAATGAAAACAGAACATAATAAAAAAATAAAAAAATAATTGGCATTAAAAAAAAAGTGTGCCATGTCCATTGACTTGACATTTATTTTTTTATTATTTAATTTTTTTTATTGGTTATATGCTTTTATTGTAGCCCCTGAATTATTATTATTATTATGAAATCCATACAAGTTCAAACATCTGTGGCTGAAACATGCAAGTTGTTGACAAGACAGTTGCTGACAGGAAATGTTTAGAAAAAAAAAAAGAAAAAAAAAAGAAATTCTTAGTAAAAATTATTTAATAATAATAAAAAAAAACTTTTTAGGTTGCCTTGGTGCCTTTTTATTCTTGATGGTCTTGAGGCTTTGGGCAGCCATCATGCTGCTGTCCTTGGTACTGAATGGTATTTAATGCTGACCAGAGTCAGGCAACATGAGAAGACATGAGACGGATCCCATTCACCTCATCTGACTATAGGGATCAGGCAGGTTAAGAGAAGAGTTTAAGTTTCCTTCTTCCTCCACACCATGAATTGGGTAGTTTTTCAAATTCTGGCTACATCAAGTCAGAACCAACCCTAGATTCAACAGATATTTTGGATGCTTTGGCTTTCATAGATGGTTTTGGCCTACTGACAGATGACAAAAGAGAGTTCTAGATGTGAGGGGAACAGGTTGAAACTAGAGCACTGCTGTAGGGCTGGGTAACAGGGCTGGGACAGACTCAGTGGGTAGCGACAGGCCTTTGAGAGATGTTTAATTTTAAATAAAATAGGACGTGAATATTAAAAAGTGCATAGAAAGGGAGATAAGTGTTCAAGGAGACCATATTTTGGGAACCCAACTTTGTGTCTTTTTTCTGTGAAATACAAAAGAAGATATTTTGAAAAATATCAGTATTTTTTGTTTATACAAAAAACAAAGAAAGTTGAACTGACAGATAGATCACTTGATCCCTTTGTCTATGTTTGGTAAGAAAGCAATGAATTAACATTCAATGTTGAATGTAGTTTTGCAAGTCCCCCAAGAAACTGCATTCATTTAAAAAACCTTTGCATTCCCCTGAGAAACTTTAATGAAAATACTTATGATGAAAATAATAGGAATCAAGAAAAAAACGCAAAGTTTCTTGAGGAATTGCAAATATTTTGTGAGAACACGCAAAGTTTCTCAGGGGAACGCAAATGTTTTACGAGAAAACACAAAGTTTCTTGGGGAAACGCAAATGTTTTGCGAGACAATGCAAAGTTTCTCAAGGGAATGGAAATGTTTTACGAGAAAACGCAAAGTTTCTCAAGGGAATGCAAATGTTTTGTGAGAAAACACAAATGTTTTGCGATAAAATGAAAAGTATCTTGGGAACGCAAATGATTTGCGAGAGAATGCAAAGTTTCTCAGAGGAATGCAAATATTTTGTGAGAGAACGCAAAGTTTCTCAGGGGAACGCAAAAATATTTTACGAGAAAACGCAAAGTTTCTCAGGGGAACGCAAATGTTTTGCGAGAAAATGCAAAGTTTCTCAGGGGAACGCAAATGATTTTTTTTTTTTTTTTTTGAAAATTCAGAGTTTCTCAGGGGAACGCAAATGTTTTGCAAGAAAACAAAGTTTCTTGGGGAAGCGCAAATGTTTTGCGAGAGAACGCAAAGTTTCTTGGAGAAGCGCAAATGTTTTGCGAGAGAACGCAAAGTTTCTTGGAGAAGCGCAAATGTTCTGCCAGAGAATGCAAAGTTTCTCAGGGGGATGCAAATTTTTTGCGTGAAAATGCATGGTTTCTCAGGGGAAAGCAAATATTTTGCGAGAGAACGCAAAGTTTCTCAGGGGAACACAAATATTTTGTGAGAAAACACAAAGTTTCTCAGGGGAATGCAAATGTTTTGCGAGAAAACGTGAAGTTTCTCAGGGGAGCACAAATGTTTTGTGAGAAAACGCGAAGTTTCTCAGGGAAACGTAAATGTTTTGCGAGAAAACGCGAAGTTTCTCAGGGGGATGCAAATTTTTTGTGAGAAAATGCATGGTTTCTCAGGGGAAAGCAAATATTTTGCGAGAGAACGCAAAGTTTCTCAGGGAAACGCAAATGTTTTGCGAGAAAACATGAAGTTTCTCAGGGGAGCACAAATATTTTGTGAGAACACGCAAAGTTTCACAGGGGAACGCAAATGTTTTACGAGAAAACACAAAGTTTCTCGGGGAAACATTGCGAGTCAATGTAAAGTTTCTCAGGGGAATGCAAATGTTTTACAAGAAAACGCAAAGTTTCTCAAGGGAATGCAAATGTTTTGTGAGAAAACGCAAATGCTTTGTGATAAAACGCAAAGTATCTTGGGAACGCAAATGATTTGTGAGAGAACGCAAAGTTTCTCAGGGGAATGCAAATGTTTTACGAGAAAACAAATTTTCTTGAGGAAACGCAAAAATATTTTATGAGAAAACGCAAAGTTTCTCAGGGGAACGCAAATGTTTTGCGAGAAAATGCAAAGTTTCTCAGGGGAACGCAAATGATTTTTTGTTTTTTGAAAATTCAGAGTTTCTCAGGGGAACGCAAATGTTTTACGAGAAAACAAAGTTTCTTGGGGAAATGCAAATGTTTTGCGAGACAATCCAAAGTTTCTCAGGGGAATGCAAATGTTTTACGAGAAAACGCAAAGTTTCTCAAGGGAATGCAAATGTTTTGTGAGAAAACGCAAATGTTTTGTGATAAAACACAAAGTATCTTGGGAACGCAAATGATTTGCGAGAGAATGCAAAGTTTCTCAGGGGAATGCAAATATTTTGTGAGAGAGCGCAAAGTTTCTCAGGGGAACGCAAATGTTTTGCAAGAGAACGCAAAGTTTCTTGGAGAAGCGCAAATGTTCTGCCAGAGAATGCAAAGTTTCTCAGCGAAACGCAAATGTTTTGCGAGAAAACGCAAAGTTTCTCAGGGGGATGCAAATTTTTTGCAAGAAAATGCATGGTTTCTCAGGGGAAAGCAAATATTTTGCGAGAGAACGCAAAGTTTCTCATGGGAACGCAAATGTTTTGCGAGAAAACGTGAAGTTTCTCAGGGGAGCACAGATATTTTGCGAGAAAACAAAATTTCTTGGGGAAACGCAAATGTTTTATGAGAGAACCCAAATTTAGTAGTTTTCCAAGAAAATGCAACATTTTCCCTTCCATCTCATGTTTTCCCCATCACCATGTCCTCATAGGGGCTCTATATGAAACTGATGGAGAAATTGTTCAAATACCGTATACCAATCCATCCCAAGCCAACAGATGATTTTTCAGCTGTGCATATCTGAGTTGTAGATTTATTGACATGGCCTCCATCAATCTTCATGCTCGTTGAACTCATTGAGGCTCCATAGGGTTGCCAGCTTGTGTCAGGTCAGTGTCCTGCACTATTCCACTTTGCATTGTACTGGAGAACGAAGCCCAACACAGTTTGACTGGGTCTTTCTGTTATGATGATATAATCCCTTACGTAATCAGATATGGAGTATATGCCAGCTGGAGAAGATTTTTTTTTTTTTTTCCTTTTTTAATCTGTGATGCCACCCTGTTCACAAGGGGAAATAAAAGTTCTTTGCTCTCTCTCTCTCTTTCTCTCTTCCCCTCATTTTCTATCTGTCATGTTTACGTCTATCTCAATCTGCAGTCCTAATATCATGCTTTCCATGTGCTTAGTGCTTATTTTTGTCATCGGATTAATGCTGGAGATTAAGCTGATTCCACAGAGTCAGATGCCAAATGTATTTGCATATTATTTCTATGCTTACACTGGTAGCGCTTAATATCATAAAGCGACAGAAACTGATACATTAAGTGAGAAAATAGCCTGCATGACAAATACAACTTCAGATTGATTGATTAACTTGTTCCCTTGCTACAGTTGGCACAGGTTGAGTTAATTCTCAAGGCTGTTTGCATAAAAAGTGCGTAATTCATGTCCATTTAGTTTCCAGAGAATTTTGTGTCATATTTTGACAGTTTGTGTTTCTATGCATTACACAAATTAGGGATAGGTCAGAGGTGCATAGGCCATGACCTCATCCATCCAGATATAAGGAAGTGATTAATTTGAGATTTATTATAATGGCCATTAATTGGAAAGATGAGTAACTGATTTAGACTTTACAGAGCTCAGTTACATGCACAGGCAAGCTTTGAGTTTTTCGCAAGTTGATTCAAAATCCGTTGGTAACATACTTCAGAAATTTTGAATAGTTTTTCCTGACAAAAAGATTAAAGAGATAGTTCACCAAAAAATGAAAATTCGGACAAAATTTAAATTAATGACAAAATTTAAATTTTCGGGTGAACTGTCCCTTTAAGTAGCAACCTAAATTGCAGAGCTAATGTGAATGTTTTGATGATTGTTTGATCCTACACATCATATCATAGATGAATTACTGTAAATTTAGTAATTTTTGCCATCACTATTTTTCACTCAAAACCTGGGCCCATAACTCACTCTGCACACTGAAAGTAAAGGACAAGAATTAGTGCTCAAATTGTGGGATTTCTTGAAGAAAATGTACTATAACTTGAGATCCCTCAATTCAATATATTTTGTTTCCTATTTAAAGGCTTAAAAACTGTTTAGCTGTGTGTCTGTCATGATGATAGTTCAATTGTTTCCATAGACCTTTAAACCTTTGTTTGTAGGCATGGATCTGTCTGCCTGTTTTATGAGTTGAGCAATTCATTCTGGAACTTTCACATATGCCAATAACAGTATTTCGACTGAAAGGGGGTGTTGAAAAGCAGAGTGTAAAACCTTTGCCTCAATGTTGTAAACACAGAGAAATTACCTATAAAACTAGTGGAAAAATTCCCACACTAGGAGTGCTCTTTTACATGCTGCTTTGGCCATGTAAAATATAGAAAGTTGCAGTTTGATGACCACTATATTTTTAACTGGTAGGCAGTTGGTTGCAAAACCTCATGAAATATAGATGGTAACTTTCAAGTTTACAGTAACTAAATGAGTTGGGCTCACCAGAATTGCTCTGTTCTCTAAAATCAAACAGATCATGATTCATATTGTCCTTCGATAAGATGTGCTAAAGAAGCAAATGATTGAGAAAGTGTTGAAAGGTGCAGACTTGATGGGTGTTGTTTATGTCCAGTGAGTGACAAAGGACTTATTTGATTATTGTGGAACTGCCTCCTGTGTTGAGTACAAGTATAAAACGTTATGTCTTCTGTTTGATGTACAGATAAAAACATTTGTGCAAAAACACCTTGTTCCAGGAAGCATATTTCTACACAAACAAAAATGATAAAATCTGACCTAAAAAAACAAAACAAAATAAAAAAACAATCCAATGAATGCTAATTCAGAAAACATTTGATTTTATTTTATGGGAACTAGAACTGAATTTTTTTTTTTTTTTTTTGGATCATATCCATAAAATATCAAAAGTGGCTTATTTGACTGCTCTGGATTAAGGACTTTTTATTTTCAAGTGACAACGAAAGTTTTTTAAGTGAGTTCAGTGTCTGTTTCATTGTAATGGTTCCTCATAGTATATACAGTATCTTATGTTTATATTGAACACAGAAGGTTTATGAACATGTGAATCCATTACAGTTACTGTATCTAATCTCTTCAGCAACCTGTGTGTTAGTATGTCTTTCATTTTCAATTTGCTTGACATTTTTATTTGTAAAGGATATGTTTTGTATTTCACAGTAATTATTGGGTTCTTTACGTCAATGGAAACAATACAGCTGTAATATCTCACTTTTCCACTCTTGTCTCACTTACAGATCTAAGGAGTTCAGAAACCATCAGGGATGATGAGGAACTCTGGCGCCGTGCTGATTTTGACCTTTATTGCCAAATTAATATCGCAAGCAGCAGGTGAGCAGTGTTAGGAGCTTATGAGCTTATAGTAAGCAGTGCAACCTGACTAATTTCATATGCACACATAATTGATGAAAATGACAGTAAAGACATTTATAATGTTACAAAAAGGTTCTACTTCATAGAAATGCTGTTTCTATTCATCAAAGAATGTATTACAGTTTTTACAAAAATATCAAGCATCAACTGTTTTCACAATTATTGACAATAATAAGAAATGTTTCTTGAGGAGCAAATCAGCATATTAGAATGATTTCTGAATGACACTGAGGACTGTCGTAATGCTGAAAATACAGCTTTGCATCACAGGAATAAATTACATTTTAACATATATTAAAATAGATAAGAGGTATTTTATATTCTAATAATATTTGACAATATTACTGTTTTTACTGTATTTTTAATCAAATAAATGCAGCCTCGGTGAGCAGAAGAGGCTTCTTTCAAAAATATTTAAAAATCTTACAGACCCCCAAACTTTCAAATGGTAAATGATTTTTTTTTTTGTTCAGTGTAGTTTTAATATTTATCCAAATGAAAATGGTGTAAACATTAAAAGAGCAAGATGTAACTTAAGTTACCTCACTATCAACCTCACTGTTTAAAACCAATTAAAATTTTGGATCAAATTCTCACATTGTGATACATTGATATATACTATGGTACTGAATGATTGCCATGTTATTTACATGGTACTTAAAAGAATACCATGGTTGATTTCTGTTAGTATATTCAATGAACTGTATCATAGGCCATATTAATGCAATACAAAGCATAAATCCTACATTTTCTCAATAAAATGAATGTGAAGCTTTACATATGAATAGTCTTATGTATGTTTCAGACAGAAAAATACCTATTTTACAAGATGATGTACTCTAAATGGGCACAATATATCTATAGGTGTCAGTCCGCCAGGCAAACCCAGACTCACAAGCTGTCGCTCTCCAGAGAAGGAGACCTTCACATGCTGGTGGGAACCTGGAGATGATGGAGGTCTGCCAACCACCTACGCCCTCTACTACCATCTAGAAAAGTCAGTCTCTCTTCTACTTTTTCTCTTTCTAGAGCCATTTCTTCATTGTTTTGAGAGTATTCTTTAATGATCGCCTTTACTCTTTTCTTTGGCTCCTAATGAGGTTTCAAAGGTCTCGAATATGTCTTGGCATTTCCTCCAGTAATAAGCAGTTTTTCTCTGTCATGCATTTATTTCTCTGTGTTTCTGTGCACGTATGTGAAATAATCAGAAATACATGCATGACTTACCTCCAGCCAACACACACCCTGTCAAATATAAACTCTTCAGATTTTCATCAGAGCGGATCCTATGCCATGAAGTGTTTTGCCAACATTACGAATTGAGATTCAGCAAGTACTGTACACAAACATGATATCTAATACCATGTAATACTGCACCGAGTGGAGTTCATGGAATTCATTTTAATACAGTTGGATGTGCTGAATTCTGATATTTTAAGACTACAGTGAATGAATAGTGATATGTTTTTTAAGAGCAAATTTTCTTTCCTGCATGGAAAAACACTGGCTGAAGCTTCATTTTTTTTTTTTTTTTTATCATCATAATGAAACATCAATATTTTGGGGCCATTTTTTTCTGAGAAATGACTATATTTTAATTGCATATAACTGCAACCAAAAAAAAAAGGTTTATTTTGTCAACATTAAGGAGCATATACACTACCATTCAGAAGTCTGATTTATTTATTTATTTATTTTTTTTTTTAAAGAAAATGGTCACAAAATCTGCATTTATTTAATCAAAATTACAGTAAAAAACATAATAATGTGAAATATTATTACAAATTAAAATAACTGTTTTCTATTTCAACATATTTTGAAATGTAATAACCTCTGTGAAGCAAAGCTGAATTTTCAGAAGCAAAGTTGTTCTCCTAAATATTTTCATAGAAACCGGGTTTTCAGGATTCTTTGATTAATAATAAAAAAAAAATGTTTAATTGAAATAGATTTTTTTTTTTTTTTTTGGTAAAAGTATTTGTCACTTTTGATCAATTAATTTCATCCTTGCTGAAGAATAGTATAAATAGTAGTGTAGATTAGCATCAAAGCTAATAGACAAAACTCCAGTTTACTTTAAAGAAAATCAGTTTCTTTTCAGCCCAAACATAATAAACGTACTAAACAAGATTAGTTAATATTTTTATGATATCAACCTGTGAGTATTGAGTATCATTGTTGGCATGTATATCACCAAAGGAGTGCAAGTTTAAAACTTTGGTTATAATTTGTCACAGTGATCAGAAACAAACTAGCTGTAGAAATGTTTGTATTTTTATTTTGGTGTCTAATTTGTATAAATGTAAATCTCTCTGTTCATATCTCTCATATGCAGCTCAGAAACAGTCTACGAGTGCCCAGATTACAGAACGGCGGGTGAGAACTCATGTTTCTTCAACAAAAACGACACATCGCTTTGGGTCAACTACAACATCACTGTGGTGGCCACCAATGCTCTGGGAAGGAACATTTCAGACCCTGTGGAGGTGGATGTGGCCTATATAGGTATGCTTATGAGTTTATTTAATTTGTACATATGATTTGTACTCTGTCATCCCCTCTCTTTATTTGTTATCTAGTGAATTAGTACATAATGGACTGTTACAGATTTTATTGCAGTGGAGTCATCAACAAGAGGAATGTTATTGCTGCCCATCTGGGATCACTGTTGCGAAAGAACATTATTTTATCCTTTAGGTTGTAAAATATTACACACCATTTTTGTCAGTCACGTGTTGCCAAAAGGCTAATTTTTTAGTTAGGATGGTTGTTTACTTTTAGTAGCAATTTTAGTTTTATCCTGCACAGTTTGCAAGGTCACGTTCCTTTGATCTGACATTTTTGTCACTAAGTGCAATTCCGTCTTATCATTAACTCATATGTACAACTATAACCGAGACTAAACTTTAACTGATGTTTTTATTTATGCTGAAGGGGCAAAACATTCATTCACAATACGAAGCACACTTTTCTGTTCTTTCTTTCTTCCTTCTTCAGCAAGTTTGCGTGCAAAGGTCACTTAGTTTGACCTTATTAGGAGTAAACTAGTTTTTCACCCTCAAACTGGAAAAAAAATTGTTTTGTGCTGAATTTACAGAGTGTTAAATCAATACTTCACCAAACAAGAAAATTATGTCATTTACTCACCCTTATGTTCCAAACCTGCATGACTTTTTTAAATGAGATGTTTAAAAAAAAATCTCACAGGAACTCTTTTTATATAATCAAAGCATTAAATTACTATAGGGGCTGGCAAGATCCAAAACTGGTTTGCAATATAAGCAAATGAGATTTGATAGCTACAGTGCAGAACAGTGACTTATACTTCAGTCTGTTCCTCATACAAAGCTATTGTATGGCTTTAAAAGACTAAGTGCAAGAGTCATATGGAGCATTTTTTGTCAATTTTGGAATTTGACAGGCCGTGGTTACTGTATATTTTCATTATACTCTTTGGAAAGGCATAAACATTCAACAAAATATTATGTGTTCCATGGAAGAAAGAACAATATACAGGTTTGATAGAACATGAGGATGAGAATGACAGAATTGTCCTTTTTTTTTTTTTTGGTAAATTTTACTTTAATTTACTTTAAAAATGTGGAACTATCATTCAAAATTTCTGAGTCTTTTTTTAATTAATACTTTTTTACTCAGCAAGGGCACATTAAATTGATCAAAAGTGATGGTAAAGACCTATTTGGTGTCTTTCTTGAACAGCAAATCAGCATATTAGAATGATTTCTGAAGGATCATGTGACACTGAAGACTGGAGTAATGATGCTGAAAATTCAGCTTTGCATCACAGGAATAAATCACATTTTAAAATATATTATTATTTTTAATTATAATTAAAAACCATATTGATGTTTTAGTGTATTTTATCAAATAAATGCAGCCTAAACATCTTCCAAAAAATGTTACTGCCCCCAAACTTTTGAACGGTAGTGTATGGGTCACATTTCAGGATTCTTTACACACTCAAAAATCAAATGTACTGATAAAAATATTAGTACAAATAGTTGTGTTAAAGCGAGTGATCACAGCAGTAGGTTTAACTGTTGTATATTTTTCTAATGGACTTCCTGTCCTATTCTGTCCTTTCCTTTTAACCCACAGTTCAACCAAACACTCCAGAGAACGTGACAGCAGTTGTGATGGATGACGACCAGGGTCCGTTTGTGAAAGTGTCCTGGGAGAAACCCCGAACCGCAGACACTCGCTCAGGGTGGATCACGCTTTTGTACCAGCTACGAGTTAAACAAGAAAAAGATAAAGAATGGGAGGTGGGTTTAAAAAAATAATCATCTTTGTGTCTTTAGAAAATGTTTGATTATCAGTTACATTTGTAGCAGTTTAATTAGATTTAAGTCTAGATAATATTGAAATGGACTTTTGTTACTCTGTTTTCACTCGTCTATTTAGACATCTAGAATACAGTTGGTCATCTTATAGACTACTATTGCCAACCAACTTGTTAAAAGTGAGCCAACAAGTTAGAAATAGTCAACAGTAGCTGTTGTTTTTTTGTGACTTTATCTAAGATCTTAAATGAATGGAGCACATAGGGCAAGTGGACATGCAGCCAGTGAGCCTACATTAAGTCAGCTGTTACACAAAGCAGTTTAATCATTGACTGTCCCAGTTTGAGTTTATGTCTTCATTAGTCTGCAGAAACCTGAGGGAGGCTAGATGTGCAGAACAACAGTGACTAGATCAAACCAGATTTTTCACCCCAAAGGCTTTGCTTCAGTAACACAGAGGCATGACCAATAATGATTGCCTAGTGACAGAGTAACCTGAGAGCAATAGTATTGGCTCTGTGAACTGAGACAACATAGGTAACTGATGATTATTGCTGATGATGTAATTGTCTTCAGTTTAAATGCTAACTGGATAAATATTTAAGTAAAATCTTTGATCTGAATGCACACAAATTTACGTATATATTTTGCGATGCAACAAATATAGTATTTGATATTTGTGTTTTTTCTATTTTTTTGTCATATATATATATAAAATGTATATTATTTTTTTTAGATTTTTAACTATTTCTAACTACATTTTACAGATATAATATCTATCTATCTATCTATCTATCTATCTATCTATCTATCTATCTATCTATCTATCTATATATATCATATTTTTTATTTTTTTTTTTCATATTGATTAATGAGACTTATAAAAAGTGTTTCAGTGGTAGCTTATGCTCTCTTTATCTCTATGTAGGAATATGATGCTGGCATGCAGAAGTACTACAATGTGTTCAGTCTTCACCCTGATAAAGAGTTCATGGTGCAGGTGCGATGTAAACCCGATCATGGGTTCTGGAGTGAGTGGACCCAAACCACCTACTTCAAAATGCCCGACTGTAAGTCTATATTTTTCTTCAGTAGTTAAAGAAAACTTGGTGATTATAAATATTCTGGGTAGAATTTTTTGCTTTAAATTTTTAATAATATTTATAATATTATTTGAAAAATGCTGTAGATTAAAAAAAGAAAAAGAATTTTATAATATATAATATTTGTTTTTATATTTATATACATGTATAGTATGTATATTATATTTATTGTATTAAATTAACAATTTAATTATTATTAAATTATATGATCAGCATTACAGTTTGCGTTTATTATTATTTTCTGGTTTAACTTACATTTGTAATCCCAAATTTTCAATTGTCAGACTTTTGAAACTTAAATATAAATGTAAGGCATTGAAAATGCCAGCCCCCAAATGTTTAAAATGTGCAACAGGAGTGATAAAATGGTCATATCTGAAAATGTACTCTATTTTTCAGTTTAGACACATGTAAGTTTAGACATGCATGAAGCCTATTAAATTATCATCCAGCACTGCCACAGAGCCGTTTCAGGACCACAATCTGTGTCTCCGTGGTCTCCTGCTGAGCCTGAGAACAAATCTGCTCTATGCATATGTATCTAGAAACACAGTCAATTCTAGAGGGAATACCAACAGGCCTTCAGCTTCTCCAGGGAGTTATGAACTCATCTTCACCTGGCTAGCACAATCTCAGCCACACATGTTTTTAAACCACAGCTCTGACTGGGCCTCAGTTGCCCGGAGCTTCTTTGGAAATTCAGGCCCGTTGGGAGTCGCACCTGACAGCGGCGAGCATGAAATAGAGCAAAATGAGTCAGAGATCAGCCTGTTTCCAGCTCACAGCGTTTTCAAAAACCACTCTGTTCCAACTTGTTTATTTTGAGAGTTTGTCATTTTTAAATGCACTGACCCAATTTTACCTTCTGTTTATCCTGTTATTCTTTCTAATTTTGTGAGTACTATTGGTGTCACTGCAGTTTGATTTGTTGTAAGTGGAAAAACTAATTGCAGTAGGGATGCACTCTATTCATCACCATTTCCTGATTTTGTGTTTGCGATATATAGATATAACCAGAGAGCGTTCGTTGTGGATCTTGATCACGGTATTCTCTGTCTTCATCGTCCTCATCCTCACTTGGACGCTGAATGTGAAACGAAACAGGTGTGTTTGAAGTTTATTTTTTTTATTTTAATTGAATGCATTGAATGTATTTTACTTATTTTTAATTTATTTTCATTTTTTGTTTTCATACACTGTCGTTCAAAAGTTTGAGATAAGTAAGATTTTTAATGTTTTTTAAAGAAGTTTCTTATGCTCATCAAGGCTGAATTTATTTGACCAAAAATACAGAAAAAAACTGTAATTTTGTGAAATATTATTGCAATTTAAAATAAGTTTTCTATTTTAATATACTTTAAAATATAATTTATTCCCATGAAGCAAAGCTGATTTTTTTAGCATCATTACTCCAGTCTTTAGAGTCACATGATCCTTCAGAAATCACCGTAATATGCTGATTTATAATCAATGTTGGAAACAATTGATATTTTTTGGGACCTGTGATACTTTTTTCAAGATTCTCTGAAAAATAAAAAGTTAAAAAGAACAGTATTTATTCTAAATGGGGGGGGGGTGTTACAATATACAGTACTATTCAAAAGTTTGGAGTCAGTACATTTTTATCCTTTCTTTTTTTTAAGAAATTAATAATTTTATTCAGTATTCATGTTGGATAAAATAATGGATAAAAAGTGATAGTAAAGACTTACAAGTGCATCTCAAAAAATTTGAATGTTCTGACAGTTATTTTTTTATTGTAACTTATTTCAAAAAGTGAAACTTTCATATATTCTAGATCCATTACATGGGAAGTAAAAAATTTCAAAAGTTTTTTGTTTTAATTTTGATGATTAGAACTTGCAGCTCATGAAAGTCAAAAATCCAGTATCTCAAAATATTATAATATTTACATTTGAGCTTCATTAAATGGCCATCCATACAGTATAAATTCCGGGTATCTCTTGTTCTTTGAAACCACAATAATGGGGAAGACTGCTGACTTGGCAGTGGTCCAGAAGACAATCATTGACACCCTCCACAAAGACGGTAAGTCACAGAAGGTCATTACTGAAAGGGGTGGCTGTTCACAGAGTGCTGTATCAAAGCATATTAAATGCAAAGTTGACTGGAAGGAAGAAATTGGGTAGGAAAAGGTGCACAAACAACAGGGATGACCGCAAGCTTAAGAATACTGTCAAGCAAAGCCGATTCAAACACTTGGGAGAGCTTCACAAGGAGTGGACTGAAGCTGGAGTCAGTGCATCAAGAGTCACCACGCTCAGACGTCTTCATGAAAAGGGCTACCAAGCCACTTCTGAAACAGAAACAACATCAGAAGGATCTTACCTGGGCTAAGGAGAAAAAGAACTGGACTGTTGCTCGGTGGTGCAAAGTCCTCTTTTCAGATAAAAGTAAATTTTGCATTTCATTTGGAAATCAAGGTCTGGAGTCTGGAAGAAGACTGGAGAGGCACAGAATCCAAGCTGCTTGAAGTCCAGTGTGAAGTTTCCGAAGTCAGTGATGATTTGGGGTGCCGTGCCATCTGCTGGTGTTGGTCCATTGTGTTTTATCAAGTCCAAAGTCTAAGCAGCCATCTACCAGGAGATTTTGGAGCACTTTATGCTTCCATCTGCTGACAAGCTTTATGGAGATGCTGATTTCCTTTTCCAGCAGGACTTTAGCACCTGCCCACAGTGCCAAAACCACTTCCAATTGATTTGCTGACTATGATATTCCTGTGCTTGATTGGTCAGCCAATATGCCTGACCTGAACCCCATATGGAATCTATGGGATATTTTCAAGAGAAAGATGAGAAAGAGTGGATCCACCAATACAGATGAGCTGAAGGCTCAATAGTGCCTGAGCAGTGCCACAGACTGATCACTTCCATGCCACACCTCACTGATGCTGTCATTTGTGCTAAAGGAGCCCAGACCAAGTACTGAGTGCATAAATGAACATACTTTAAAGAACTTGAACTTTTCTGTTTTGCAAATCCCTTTTTTGATTGATCTTAGGAAATTGTCTAATATTTTGAGATACTGGATTTTTGACTTTCATGAGCTGTAAGCTCTAATATTCAAAATTAAAAAAAAAAAAAAAAAACTTATGAAATGTTTTACTTTTCATGTAATGAATCTAGAATATATATTAAAGTTTCACTTTTTGAAATAAGTTACAAAAAATAACTTTTTCGTGATATTCTAATTTTTTGAGATGCTCCGGTATATTGTTAGAAAAGATTTCTATTTTGAATAAATGCTGTTCCTTTTAACTTTTTATTCATCAAAGAAATAAAAGAAAAAATTATCACAGGTTCCAAAAAAATATAATAAGCAGCACAACAGTTTCAACACTGATAATGAATCAGCATATTAGAATGATTTCTGAAGGATCATGTGACACTGAAGACTGGAGTAATGGCTGATGAAAATTCATCACTGCGTCACAGAAATAAATGATATTTTAAAGTATATTAAAATAGGAAACCAATATTAGAAATTGCAAAAATATTTTCACAATATTACTGTTTTTTTCTGTATTTTTGATTAAATAAATACAGCCTTGATGAGCATATGAGAGTCCATTAAAAATCTTACTGATCCCAAACTTTTGAACGGCAGTGTATATTTTGACATTATATTGCTGGTTAATATCTCATCTGATTAGTTTTGCAGTTTATCCTATATCATCTTACCATTTTAGACCATCATTGGTAAATGTAAAAGTCATGCCTATAAGTGTAATTGAAATCAGATTTGCTCTGAGCTTTTATATATATCATTTGCCTCATTGTTCTTGCTGACAAATAGTCGTTATATAGGATTAAACTGCCATTAGAGGATTGATCCAGATCTTGCAGTACCTCACTTTACTCTCAAATGTAGTTTTTAGGCCAGTTTCTCTCAGCACAGATTTAAATAGACAAAGATAGACTAATTACATTGTCAAATAATGTGAGGCATTTTCAACAGTACAAGGACGAACGGGATCCAAAATTAATCTCTTAATCCTGTCGGGACACGTGGACGCTTTTGTTCCGTATTCTATTTAAGTCCCTTTTCAGTATCTATAGTGCTTATATTATGATCAAGCAGGAAAACATTTGTTGATAGACATTGATCTTCACTTTGCACTGACAAATTACTAATTAACTCCCAAACACCTCAAGAAAAAATCATAAGAATCGATCTAAATTCAAATGAAGCACATTTCATCTACTTAAAGTATTTAAAGCATTTATTTAACCTTTGAAAAACAGTTCAATATCAACTTTTTTAATCTTATTCTGGTTTTTATATTTGTATTCAGTGTGAAGCTTTGTTTGCTGCCTCCTGTTCCTGGACCAAAAATCAAAGGATTCGACAAACAACTGCTCAAGGTAATAGAAAAATCATTCATGCACCTCGAAAAAAGCCTGTGTCCAAATCAACTTTGACATTTTTCAGGTTAGCTTGAAGGTAGACTCCATAATTTCAACATTTTTGGTGTTTTTTTTAATCAGCATGGTAATGGGATCTTAGCTTTTGTGTGTTTGTTGTACCTTCAAACAGCTGATGGCACATATGTTTGAATGCTATTAAGTATTGTCATATGCAACCAGTTATTTGTGACCCTGGACCATAAAACCAGTCTTAAGTAGCACGGATATATTCATAGCAATAGCCAAAAATACATTGTATGGGTCAAAATCGATTTTTCTTTTATGCCAAAAATCATTAGGATATTAAGTAAAGATCATGTTCCAAGAAGATATTTTGTAAATTTCCTACTGTAAATATCAAAACTTAATTTTTGATTAGTAAAATGCATTGCTAAGAACTTCATTTGGACAACTTTAAAGGTGATTTTCTTAATATTTTGATTTTTTTTGCACCCTCAGATTCCAGTTTTTTAAATAATTGTATTTCAGCCAAATGTTGTCCTATCCTAGCAAACCATACACCAATGGAAAGCTTATTTATTCAGCTTTCAGATGATGTATAAATCTCAATTTCAAAAAATTGACCCTTATGACTGGTTTTGTGGTCCCTGGTCACATTTATACAATATCTATACAATACAGATTGCATCAAAGCAGCTTCACAGGATACCCCTGCCTTAAGGGATAGTTTACCCAGAAATGAAAATTCTGTTATCTTTTACTCACCCTCAAGTTGTGCCAAACCTGAATGAGTTTCTTTCTTCTGTTGAACACAAAAGAAGCTATTTTGAAGAATGTTGATAACCAGACAGTTGCTCGTAGCCATTGCCTTCCATAGTATTGAAAGAATAGTATTCTTCAAACATTACAACATTCATCAAAATATCTTCTTTGGTGTTCAACAGAAGAAAGAAACTCATACAGTTTTGGAACAACTTGAGGGTAAGCAATTGTGGGTGAACTATTCCTTTAAAACCTCTCACAAGTCCATTATTTGTGAGGCGAGTGCTTAGGATATAATGGTTTTGATATTTTCCTTTATGCCACATTTTTAATTGTATTTTTAAAGTCTGCGTGAACCAGAAGTAGCTGCCGAATTTATTTCAGTGTAGTGACGTATTTCCAGCTGAAACGGAATATTGAATAGAGGGCAGGGTTTTATTTTAGCGCTCCTCCTCTCGGTCTCTCACTCATAGCAACCTAACAGTTGGAGGAGTGTGTTTAAGGATATTCTGCCCAAGCCGTCAAACTGACGTCATCAGAAAAGGAATGCCATTCCAGAGCGGAAGCAAATGTTCAGATTTTGATTAAAGATTACCAAGACAAACAATTTTTTTCAGCGGATTAACTTGCACGGATTAATTGTTCACATCAAGACTAGAAATCTGCGATAATAAAGTAAATAAAGTCAATTTTGATTTCATGCAGACTTTAAGGCTGTTGTCTCACTTGCTTTACTTGCTTTTTTACAGAGCGGAAAGTCAGACGAAGCTTTCAATTCTCTGGTGATCCAAGGTTTCCCTCCAACCACCGATTACGACGACTTACTTGTGGAGTACCTAGAGGTGTATGACAATGAGGAGCAAGAGTTGGTACTAGATGGTAAAGATTTATCAGAGGACTGCATGAAGTCCAAAAGCCCATCGGACAGCGACTCGGGCCGGGGAAGCTGCGACAGTCGCACTCTGCTTTTGGAGAAGTGCATGGAGGGAAGGGAAGGAAGCGGAAGCGATCAACATCAGTACAGCCAGCATGGAGAAACAAGCTGGGCTTCTACTGAAAGCAGTGAATGCCAGGGTCTCGAACCTGGTTCTCCAGAGTCCACCGATGGACGAGTGAAGACCTGGACCGTTGTGTTTTCGTCTCCCCAACCGCAACCTCACCACCATTACCAAGTGGGAGCTGTGAAACCGGTCTACCACAGCGTCCCAGAGATCCTCAACCATTCATCGCCACACGCAATGCCAACCAACTACCACCAGCTGCACCATCAGGACATCCCGCAACAGGAGGGCCGCTTCAGTAAACCAGCCAGCCAACATTCCCAAAGCTACAACCAGTTTAACCTGGAAGGCGTTGACACTCCTTCTCCCGGCATATCTCCATCACGTTCTCTGGAATACGTGGAGGTGCAAAGGGTCAACCCGGAGAATATGCTACTGCTTAGGCCGCTTTTGGACCCAAACCGTGAACCTGAAGGGTCTGATTACACTGGGGAGGACTACAGCAAGGTCAAAGAAGTGACATCAAACAATATTCTGCTTCTGCAGAGGGATACGTCCCATCAGTGCGTGGACGATTACAGCCAGGACTTGGACAGCCAGGCTGATCGATGCACAACCCAGCAACCACCTTACCCCTGCAAACCTGTCGTCCACCAATTAAACAGTGGGATGCCACAGGAAGGCTTGAGGGTGATGGGAAATGGTTATGTGGACTCAACAGTCTTAATGCCATCCTACTAGCACATAGTGGTCCAATGCATGAATGCGATCTGCCTCGAATGCAGCAAAAACAATAAGCTGAACATAAAACCTCTAAACTTTTAAGAGCTCATGCCAAGCCCTGAAAGAAGCACTTTTCTCCCTCTCAGATCTTGCTTCAGTGGTTTAATGAAGTGGATTTATATTTATAAAAATAGATGTAAGCAAGAGGGTCTTGTTTCAGAGCTGAGGTCTGAACTTTTATGTAAGCATTGTAAAGAGGCTGGACTTCATTGTTTTTCATTGGCTTTGAAGGTTCCATGAAAAACTTTTAACATCCATGGAACCTTTCCATTGCACAAAAGGTTCTTTATAGTGGAAAAAGGTTCTTTAGATTATTAAAATGTTCTTCACACTAAGAAAAAATTATCTTTTAAGAACTATGGATGTTCTTTGGGGAACATAAAATGGTTCTTCCATGGCGTTGCTGTGAAAACCCCATTTTTGGAACCTTTATTTTTTTAAGAGTGTGAGAAGTCATCAATTTTGTTTCTTTGCCAGATTGTGTACTTTGATGAGGTGACACTTATAAACACCAAAAAAAAAAATTTCACACTTAAAATAACTGTTTTGAATCAAGTCTTTAAAGTTAACTTGAGATCCCATTTACATTAATACACATTTCTGCAAAATTAATTTACATACTGTACAGTATGTTAGTCAATAGCCACACAGCCGTTTAGGCATTGTGATTTCATTGGAAATTTCATTGAAATCCTACTTTTCGCAATTTAGCAACTGCCATTGGAATTCTCCAATATTGTTATGCTGTTTTACTCAGAAATATATGGTATTTTCAGAGTAAAATGGGTTGTGAATGCCATTTCATGTTAACTTTTAATGACTTGTCATGTTTAAAGATTCATGAGATTTGAAAACTTAGCACTTAGCATAGTTGCCCTCAGCGATCCACTATGCATTATGTTATTGTATGTATTTTCATCATGGCACTGTTACGTGTTCAAAGCCACTACTTTTGTAT